>JAZGLO010006120.1:32500-605140 GCA_036873155.1 Biomphalaria sudanica
AAAGGAAATATTCAAATCTAAAGCCCAGAATGTTTCATGATTTCACGCTAACACCAACAACAAAAGATGTCAGAGTGGTAGGATGTTGCTGTCACCCTTGTCGCCTTTTGTGGCTGTTCGGAAAGCTGTTTAGCAGCTGTTGCCCATTGGTCGCACGTCTAAGAAAAAAAAAATTCCACCCTGTGACGACAGGTGTCGCTGCTGATTGGTCCGTGACCCCGTGACGTCACAGCTTAATAGAACTTTAAAAAAAGAAATTGATTAGTTTTAATTTTCTTTTTAACTAAATAAAATATCTACTAAGAAATCTGCTAGTTTGAAGAAAGAAAGAAATTGAGTCTAGTGGAGTGTTCATGATAAACTCAATGTCAAGGACGTAAACCTCTACGATGTTACATAATCTCTCTATATATAATTGTTTTCGTCGCCCGCTAAGGCAAGGCTGTGACATAACGAAAATAACTCTTTTATTTCTGCAAGTCGGACTAGAGTTGACGTTCGCGGCGAAAAAAAAAAGAGAGGAGGGGTGGGGGAACGAGTAATTCTCTCTGTATTCACCCGTCACTAAATAGCATTGCGGGGGCCCATTCGAAACGGATTGCGCGGGGCCCAGCTTTAGGGATACGGTTAATAAGTGAAAATGAAGAGTTTCTATTAGAAAATAAATTCGCCTTTCATTGTATTCATTCTTTACTACAAACAGAATTATTTTACAAGCCTTGCGATTAGCGAAGTCATAAAGTATATCATAAAAATTCTGTTTCCTACATAGCAAGAATAACCAAATGATTCAATCTATCTTCGAGAATTGTTGACCTCGAGTAATTCTTTATTAGCTTGAGGCGCGAGAAGCTTCTTACACCAGATTCCACAATTACGGGTATTGTATAATGCTTTTTTTTTTTTTTTTTGTCGCGCGTAGCATTGGCGTTTTTCATATTGAATGACACCCCAAAATGATAATTCTGTCTATATTTCAGGAGATGTTTTATTGAGTTTTCAAAAGATTTTAATAATCTTAGGAGAGACCTTTTGTATATTTTGCAGTTTCAGGAGATTTCCAGGAGCTCCTGGTAAATCAGAAGGCCTCGGAAAATCTGTTATAAATTATAAAATGTTTTAATTTAATAATTTTCACCTAGGATTCGCGTTCTGCCCATGAAAGTGCGGGGCCCACTGCGGTCGCATAGGTTGCAGTGGCCTAAAGCCGGTCCTACTAAATAGCGGGTCGACTAGTTGTTGTTTTTTTTTATTGAGCTACCAACGGAAGAGCGTTGAAAATTTGATTCGTTATCGATAAACAAACCAAATATGATCCAACTTTTTAAAGATTTCTTTTCAACACTTCCTTTAGTTTGTACATCGGAGCCCCGGGGCATGCTACCTTGCCTCATAGTGGCGCCCCGGGTGGAAACGATCGTAAGAGGAAACGATTAGGCTAAAGGGTAGCGAAACACGACTCCCGTGTGTGTGTGGGGGGTGCCTTAGGGGGTGCGAGAGCATCCTTATCGCACTGTGCGGAGTTGTAAAAAAAAAACCTCCCACAACCTTGTCACTATCCAGGCGCTGTTTCCTCAATGGGCCGGTACATAAATGGCGTGTCCCGCACAGTTAGCCTGGGATAAAAAAGGGAAAATGGCGGGGGGTCTTAGTGTACGCGGTCTCTTGCCGCGAGTCTGACCCACCCGTCAGACAGAACAGTGTACACTGTTCTCATTCAGGCCGGTGAGATGGACCTCTTGCTCACTTTTGCTTTGCTTTGCCTAGAGTTCCAAGAGCCGAAGGCTCAACTCTACCTGACAGTTTCAAGAAGAAGAAGAAGTACATCAGGTACACCAAAAAGCAAGTTATTTTTAGGTTCTTGTCCGCCATTGATGAAAATTTCGAATGTTTCTAATGTACATGCGTGAGTGATAGTAAGTGTATGTGTTTTGCGTGGCTGGTAGTGCAGTGTGTGTGCCTGTGTATGAAATGACCAGTGGACCTTGAGTGTGTACACGCTTGAGTGTACAGCAGTGTGTCAGGGACTGTGTGTAAAAGGAGGTCAGTTTAGAGAACAAAGTGGCTGGAGTCAAGAACATAACTAGAGACTAATAAAATCATTGTGTTTATTGAAGCTCGTGTTGTTTTAGTCTATTACAGTCTGCTGCCTTAGTAAATTCTAGAACAGCGGTTATCTACCTTCTCTATCAAACTAAATTACAGCGGTTATCTACCTTCTCTATCAAACTAAATTACAGCGGTTATCTACCTTCTCTATCAAACTAAATTACAGCGGTTATCTACCTTCTCTATCAAACTAAATTTCTCGGCCAATAGATTTTCTTTAAGGACTTCGCAAGCAGAAAAAAACTGGTTGATACTTTAACTCTTTCTCGGCTAATTAACGACGCCATTGAATTCAATTAATTTTTCATTTAGAAAAAAAATTAATTTATATTACATAAAAAGAGCATGCGTTCTCCTATAATTCTACACCAAAAGTAACGTTTTCTGATTAGAACCAAAGATGTTATTGAAGTTTTAACACAATAGAGTAGAATGTAGAAATATGAAGGAAATAATAAGGACAATTCTGTCATGACGTGGAAAATAATTGCGGAGATAAAGAGTTAACTGTGGACTGCGGAGATAAAGAGTTAACTGTGGAGTGTGGAGATAAAGAGTTAACCGTGGACTGCGGAGATAAAGAGTTAACCGTGGACTGCGGAGATAAAGCGTTAACCATTGACGGCGGAGATAAAGAGTTAACTGTGGACTGTTTCTGAGTGGCAGAAGTGGAGAATGTAGGCTGCGCTTACCGACAAAACGCTTCATACTTTCCAAGTCTAAGAGATGATGATATTTGCAGGGGTGTAGCTGGGAATTTGCCATCATTTGAGGGCCCCGTGGGGCTTAACCTCTTTGGGGGCTGTATTATGCGAAATATTTAATATTTAATGTAAAAAAACACTCATTTGGGAACCCCCCTTCAAGTGGGGGCCCGGAAGGATTTTAAATTTCTCCCTCCTTCTCGCCCCACCGTATCTACGCCACTGGATAGTTGTAATATCAGAAGTACTTTAGACAAAGTAGCTGCAAATAATTAGCATATTAAGCGATGAGATAAGATAAGGTAAGATAATTTTATTGATCCTATCAAATGGACATTCAGTTTGACAACAATTGACAACCTCAGCGACATGTTAGGATCAAGGTTGTGGAATGGTGTGTGTGTGTGGGGGGGGGGGGAGGTGATTATCAGGTACTGTCAGTGTCAAAATTTTGTCTGAGCCGCGGACAGAAGGTGATTTTGATTCATAAGTTTGGAGGAGTAATCTTCCCTTTGTTTGCATTGTGATTTAAAGATTTAAGTTCTTAAAAGAAATACATTCTTAAAAAAAAAAAAAAAAAAATGTATACAAAGTGTAATTGTATCAATTAGTTTGGATCAGTCATGTAATCAAATTTGTAATTAGTGCGATTAGAAATATTTGTTACCAATTGTTTTTCTGTAGCGCTATTGAATTCCTTTAGCTTTCTCAATACTTTATGATCCAATCACTTTTTTGGAACAGATGGGGAGGGTGTTAAGAAAGAAGCGAATATCTGGGTGGATTTGTACTGTGATGGCGGTGGTTGTGTGGTAAAGTGATTGGCTTCTGAACCGACGGTACCGGGTTCGAATCCATGTTGAAGACTGGGATTTAAATTTCTGGATCTTTGGGGGTCCATCCAACTCTATTGGCTACCTGACATTATTTGGGGAAAGGTAAAGGCGGTTGGTCATCTGTTTCTGTTGCTTACGGTTAACAAGGATCTGTCCCTGCCAGCGACTGTTCATGCAATAATATGAAACACTAATTATTAATTGTTGTTTTAAATTAAGTTCGATTTATAGGTATTCTAAATAGATTTTTTCTCTTTAAAAATAACATTTAACTTTTTTTTTTTTTTTTGTAAATGTGGTAGTTAGTATGACGGAACGTATTTAATTAAGCAATACAATTGAAAAAAAAATTTTTGAGAAAAAAATCTAAAACCGTTTGCATAAATGTGTTAAAAATATGGTAAGTAGTCATCTCCCTTAATAAATAAACAAAGTTTTATCTAGGCAGAATGAGTTGATGTAAGCATTGTACAAAGAAAATACTTTTTTTTTATTATTTATTTTTTACCGTGGCAGATTAACACTTCGGGGGCTCTATGAGTGCGGTCGTCCGTCGAGTGACACAGACCGGGGGCGGGGGGGTGGGGGAAAAGGGGGGGGGGGCTCACTGAGTGCGACCCTCCGTCGAGTGACACAGACCGTTCATTTGTGCTGGGGCGTGAGAGAAACAAATTGAAGGACTAGCCGAGAGATCAAGGCATTAGGTCTCGATAATCCGGGGCTGATTCGCCTCCCGCCTGGTGTAGTCCGCACTTCAAAGGCGCCCATCGCCGGGGGGTCGTTTCACCTGGGCGAGGCCGCCCCACCGGTAACGTCATCCAAGACGCATGTTTTTGAAGGCGGTAGAAAATGTTGTTGAGGAATTCTAGGCCCGTGAGGGGAGGGGGGGATAACTTTCCATTTAGGGTGAAATAAATAGATCGGGAGAGGGGGGGGGATACTTGGTTTCCAAGAGAGTTAAAGGGGGGGGGGCGTACAAAATGGACATAGTTTTAAAAGCGGATGCTGTGGTTTAAATATGAGATTATGTTGGCTTAAAGGGAAGACAATCTTTTTTTTTTATTTCATCAAGAGCGTTAGGCTGTTGCCCTTGTCGTAGATAATTTAATGGTCCAGAGTTTATTGTTTGTATAATGATTGAAGTTTATTCGATTTTTTTTTTCCCATCAAGGTCTTTAATTAGTAACTCTGCTTTCGTAATACAATATGAAATATCAAGTAATGAGGTCTCGGCAGAGTCAGCCGTGGTGCCCAAGACGTAAGTACAATATGCAATTACATCTCCCTGGTATTTTCTAAGAAGCAATTCTTTTAATTTTGTTATTACTGTTATAATTATTGTTATTATTATTACTATTATGTTGAAATAGAAGGAGGAGATGGAAGAAGAGAGAGAGAAGAAAAAGAGGAAGAGGGAGGAAGCGAGAAAGAAAGAGAGAGAGAGGAATAGGGAGGAAGAGAAATACGAATACAGAGAGGGGGGGGGAAGAGAGCTATAAAGATAGAGAGGAAGCGAGAGAAAGAGGAAGAGAGAGAGGGATAGAAAAAAAAAAAAAGATGGAGCTAGATACAGAAAGCTAGTGAAAGAGAGAGAGAGAGAGAGAGAGAGAGAGAGAGAGAGAGAGAGAGAGAGAGAGAGAGAGAGAGAGAGAGAGAAGAATCGTTCTTTCACAAATAAACATTCTTATATCCAAACTTCCAGCAGTTCGTCAGGAGATGGCAGCGAGCAGGATTCGATATCAGGGCCATCGGGTGGACAGTCACACGACCATGCAGCTATACCACGCGCACAGTTCTTCCCGTCCCCCTCCGCTTTAATCACCCACGCGACGCCTCTGCTTCAGCCCCCATCCCAGCTTTCTGTTCTCTTCTGCACATAATATAGATTATAGATCATTTCCCAGCACACGCTGACTTACAGGAAACACATTCCAATTGCCCGGAATGCGGAAATATGTTTCTGGGACTATTTGCGAATTCTCCACAACCCCCCCCCCTCTCCTTTTTTTCCCCTTCTTACTTCGGTTGGGAGGGCGCCCAACTTTATGACTTCAAGGGGCTTCCGGTGGCGACATTGATAGGAAATAGTCTCCCTTATTAGCGATTTGTGCAGAAAGGTGTGTGTGTGTGTGTGTGGTGTTTGAGATGGGGGATGTTCTCCCCTGAAGATATGGAATTCGGAACATCCACAGAGGACAGTATTCCCGAGACGAAGTGGACTCGGGGGGGGGGGGAGAAAAAAATGCTTTGGTGTCGATGGAAAGGGGGGGGGTGTCTCTTGCAGGAGGCAAGGTGAAGTGAGGTCACAAGTGCGATCGTTGTTGTGGGCGCCCTGTTTACACAGATTAGTCGCGGGGACCCCCCCCCCTTTCCCACCGCCCTTACGTTGACTGGACAATTAGCTGAGTGGACATATGACTTGCTGACCAACGCAATGACTCGGAAAACAAAACAGAAAGAGAGGCTGCGATGAAACAGAAATCGGGGACGGGCCATGTCACAAAATGACTGACAGACAGACAGACATATCGATAGATCAATCGATAGATAGATAGATAGATAGATAGATAGATAGATAGATAGATAGATAGATTGATAGATAGATAGATAGATAGTATTCAAATTGTGCATGTCTAGCGCCCACCCCTGATGTGATGACTTCCCTTACAATGCATACTAATACCATGAACAATACTTTTTAAAGCTACAGTTAATTTTGTAAAAATTTAGGACATTAACATCTTTTGTTGAAATAACTATTAATAGCCAACTTCTTTTGGTGTATCCGGTGTCACAATAAAAGAAGTGCAGATAACCCATGTTATATGATAGGTTTCCTTGCTCTTTCAATCACTAAACAATCCAATTTTCGAAGCTATTCAATTTGTACTTCCTTTTTCTTTATATTGTTGTAACTCCGCTCCCGAGAGCCACACTGATGGTGCGCATCAGAGCACCATTCAACACAAGTAGTGGAAGACATGCTTAGACAGGTAAAAGAACTGTTGTGGATCCGGCTGCAGTGATCTGCAAGTTATTGAAGTATGGGCTGTCTTGACTCGAGAGAACGTGCTGTGTGCTATCTATGAACTGTGTTGAGGACCTGGGGCGACACTGGGAAGTGTGTCGGTGGTCTGTAGTGATAGTTAGGTAGCAAAGGACTGGTGTCACTTGAGATAGGACACTCTGGGACTAATATCAAAAGTCCATGCCTGTTTGTACTGTAAATAAATACCTAGTTTAGTGTTACCTCCTGCTTTTCGTTGAGTGCCTGCCTTAGAGTTACAACAATATTTTAGTTGACAACATTGGAATTCAATTTAGCATCCCTGATTTGCAACGTCGCAAGCTATGGGCAGTGGAGACCAATATCTCGTTGCCACGTCAAAGGTCTGTACTCAACACTAAGACTAAGACTGCTTTATTGATCCTTACGGAAATTTGTTGTGATTACAAGGACTCTTTTCTCATATAAAGACAACACAACAGAAAAATACACATAAATACAACAGACAACATAAAGAGTTCATTTAACATATCTTGGTGCAGTTCATGTTCCCTGATCAATGAGTCTGACCGAGTGAGGTACGAACGAGTCTTTGTACCGCTCCGTTCTTGTTTTGATTGACAGCAGTCGCCCACTTCGCGACGACTTGACGTAGTTCTGATGGAGCGGATGGCCGTTGTCTTCCATTATTTTTTCGATTTTTCTTAGGCACTTTTGTTCAAAAAGTTCCTTTAAATGTGGTAATGTTGTAAGTGTAATTTTAGATGCTTTTTTAATGATTTTTTCTAGACGTCGCAACAGTTTAGATGAGGCGTTGCCTTGCCAACAAGTTATTCCGTATGTTAGCAGATTTTGTATAGTCGCGCGTAAAAAGTCTCAAGGATCTTCTTGTTTAGTTTAAAGCTAATGGGTTTGTATAGAAAAAAAGAGTCGCTGGGATGTTTTCTTTGTCAGAGTTCCAAGGTGGTCTTCCCATGAAAGCCTAGATAACGCCTAGATATTTATATGCCTTTACTTGTTCTATAGATGTTGTGTTTATTTGCAGTTCACGTATAGTTTTTTTTTTTCTGAAATCTATTATAAGTTCTTTAGTTTTTGTGACATTCAGTTCTAGAAAGTTGTCGGTGCACCAGTTTGAAAACTCTTGTTTATTAACAGAAAAAGTTGTACCTTAACTGTTACTGACGAGCTCTCATCCATATCATAAGAAAGATGATTCTTATTATAAGCTATCCTGACATGATCAACGTCTAATCTTTCGACTCAGGGCCAGGACACAACTGAATGAGACAACATATGTACCGGAAGCTAAAAATTGGAACCAGTGAAATCTGCCCATGTGGAATGTCACCAGAGAATGCCGACCATCTCCAAAACTGCACTCTTTACATACAAAGAGGTCCGTACAAGACACTGGCCCAAAAGCATCGCAATAGAAAGTAAACTATGGAACTGGCATTATAGCTGATTTTGAAACCACTGCGCATGGTATAGTATTGGTCTCAATTTTACAAAAGGTATTTATCACTTGTATATCTCTTAAAAAGTTGTCCCTAAATGTTGGTATGGAGAAAAGAAAGGGGTTAGTCAAGACTCAAGACACTCAAAAGTTTACACCGCCACCTGTAGCGGCTACATCTTGTTTAACAGAACAATGACTTGACCTTGGGTGGTCACAGTACTGTCCATCTCAAGCTGCCGCAAGAATTATCTAACGGTTGTGAAGTGGCCACCACGCCGACAGGTTGTCCCATCTTCCTATACCAACTGGTCAACACCCACTTACCAAACGCAGGGCACTTGTCGTGAAGAACTAGAGCTATGAAGCTAGCCTGGCGAAATGACGTCATATCTGTTAGAACTGTAAGTCTAGTGCGGTTATATCCTTTGACATTGAGTCTATATAAGACTTATCCGTATCGAGCTAACCTAGGGAAGTAGGTAATTCCGGGTGTTTTCAAAATCTAAGTTGTTATTCTAATTGGTAGATTTATAGACTTGAGCAGACATATTTAACATAAACATAAGATTATAAGCCTATGTTAATACAGGGCCGGCCTTAGGTTGATTTGATCGATTAGTCCAATTGGGCCCCGCGCCTGGCAGCGGCCCCGAAATTTACATAGAGCATATCACTATCAGTCATGGCTCTTGTCACAGGCTTTTAAAGTCAGGGCGGCCCTGGGATACTGGAGCCTATGCGGTCGCAGTGGGCCCCATACTTTCATAGGCCCCCAGCGCTAATTCTAGATGTAAATTATAAAATTAAACCATTATAACGTATACATATAGTAACAGGATTTCTGCGACCTCCCTATTGTCCAGGGCCTCCTGGAAATCTGTAATTGCAAATTATACGAAAAAGTCCTGGAAATCTACTAAAATTATTGCAATCTGCTGAAAACTCATACAATTTTCCTGAAAAATATACAAAATTGTCATTACGGGGAACTAATCCTACGCGCAATTAAAAAACAGCATTGTCAGCTTTTATTTTATACACATTTATTCCGAAGACGAATGTATTTTCTTATACAAAATCTTAATTTTGACATTATGCTTATCTCTACCCAGACTGGGCCCCGCGCAATCCGTTTCGCATAGGGCCTAGCAATTGTTAGGGCCGGCCCTGGTTGGAGAAAGTAAAGGCGCTGATCGTTGTGCTGGCCAGATGGCACCTTGCTAGTTGGACACAGAAACAGATGACCTCAACATCATCTGCTCCATGGATCACAAGGTCTGAAAGGGGAACTTTACTTTTTAGGTGGTGCGACGGCTGAGGGGTTAAGTGCTTGGCTTCCGAATCTGGGATCCTGAGTTCGAATCTCCCCCTTTCGGACCTTGCAGTCTATATGGTAGATTTTATTAAGGTCATCTGTTTCTTTGGCCAACGGTTAACGAGCTAGGTGTCAAGTGACCAGCACTATGACCAACCGCCTTTGAATTTCCCAACTAAAGCCACGCACCCATTACTCAATTAGAGTTGGGTGGACTCAGGGGTGCCCTAAAAATCAAGAAATTCAAAATCCCAGTCTTCACCGCGATTCAAACCCAGAACCTTAGGAACGGAAGACAAGGGCTTAACCACTCAGCCACCAAAAATGTAGGTCTGTTATATAAAAAAAAGTTTTGGGTCAATGACTATTCTTTGAGGGAAGTTGAAGTGACTGTTTTCAGTTACTGGTGTTGTTTGTTTGTTTGTATGTTTTACATATTTCGGATGTTTCTTCAGAACTAAAGAGGATTATATCCTAGCCCAAACTTACTTCAGGGCGGTTGGCGCCAAACAAGGTTCGAACCCGGGCCATCGAGACAACAGTCCAGAGCACGTTCCTCGACATGTAAAGTTTTCCATTCAAACCATGCGGTCTATGGGGCAGATGATAAAAAAAAAACCATCTGTTTCTGTACACCACGGTTAACGAGGGTGTCATGTGGCCAGCACAACGACCAACCGCCTTTACTTTTCCCCCAACTAATGCTATGTACTCATTAGAGCTGGGTAGACTCAGGGGCTCTAAGGATCCCAAAATCTCTGACCGCTTTGCCACTCAGCCACCCGCGCCTCCAACCTCAATGTGGCTTTTGATTTAATTCCAACAACCTTCTCCATCAGTATTATAAGAAGATTCTGAATCCATTGAGCCAAAGATAGTATGCAAGGATGGTGGCCTTTGTCCAATGCTTGGACCGGTCTTATACACATGTAATAAGATGGCATCTCTATGCTGGTTATTGTCTCCGATCTAAATCTTTTGACTCCACGTTGGTCTCTGACCTTTGTCGTCTGCGTCACCAGGGTCGGCCTTAGACATATGCGAACTAGGAGATCCGTACATGGATCGAACGCCTTGCAAAAGTACTAAAAAACATAGAGAAAAAAGAGCTCTATGACTATCTATGATTATTACCCTCTTTCGGTCTAACTCCGTCTCTACTATGACTCAATGTTTACTAGTCTAACCCTGTCTCTATTACGGACATTGAGAAATATGAATTACATTGATTAGGCGATTTAGAAATAAACATGAAGGTTTTTAATAAATTGCGTAAATTTTATTTTTCTCTGTTTCTTTAAAAAAAATTAATTTCATTTAGGGCCACTTAATTCACTTCGCCTAGGGCTTCCAATAATTCAAGAAGGAATGTCTGCAGAATGTTTTCTATTACATGTTTGGAAAGCGAAAGTTTATTCAGAATCAAAGATTGAAATATTATTCACATCCTAGCCCAAACCTCTCTCAGATCGCAAGATGGCTGCTGGCAGGGTGCGAACCGCGGACCATTGCGAACGACAGAACCATACCACACGACCTGGCAAGAAGGTTTGAGCATCGATGTACAACTGTAAGGAAGGGCCGGAAACTGAAAAGTCGTCTTTTGCGTTTTGCGGTCACTCTGATGTCTTGGTCGAAAACATGTCTACACTGTATTTTCATGGCCGGCATCTCTTAAGAACACTTTTATCCCCCTTTGATAACCAGTAGAGCACCTGTTGTCAGTCTTTAAGCCAATCGCGTCTCTCAGTGGGCGGGGCTTTCCCCCGACTTCTGCCAGCGTCAATACTCCAGGGACAGAGAAGGCGACCAATGGAAAACTCGACGACTGCTTCCCTCTTTTGTTCAGTGGCGAGCAAGGGACAAATGAAGAGGGGGGGTGGGTGGGAGGGAGATTGGAGTAATGTTTATCTCCCTCTCCCTTTATCTGAATCAAAGATGAAGAAGTTAGAGGGAAAAATATCACGGCGAGGGGGGGTGGGAGTGTGGGGTCGGTGAAAATAGGTGAAGGGTGTTTATAACCAGGAGTGGCAGGAGCAGACAACTTGTTCACACCAAGCAGACGACACTATAGTTAAACAGAGTTCTCGAACTTTTCGACACGCTTCAGAAAGTTTAACTGATTGACTCAGGGAGAAACAGTTAGACTTAATTTAGTCTTTTGATTTAGTGAAGTTATAGAGACAACATTAAAGTAATTGTAACTTTACTATGTAATAACTCTAAACAAATTTTGATCAAATAGTACAAACTAGCACACGTTTCCGTTTGTTGGACTATTTACCGGAAAACACATTCCAATGTCTTCCAGACACATCAATGTGTGCATCTTATAGCTTACAAGTTGGATTTCGTCTTTTAACTTTCAGGTGAGTCAAAGATCATAATTATATTTGTATATTTTCTGTTTTAGTTTCTAGTCAGTGTTTAAAAAAAAAAGAAAATTAAATTAGGAAACATGAATGGCAGAACTCTATTATGTCTCTATGTCTACTAATCTAGATCTAAGTCTCTAATTTTGGAGTGTATAAACGAATATTTGGATCTACTAGTCTTGTATATATGCTAGAAGATTGTTTCTTCCTTTTGGTGATTAATCTTATTGTGTGGCTCTATATCCATTGGCACAACGTGAATTTAAATTATTTGTTGATTTAGATATTGATACAGGACGGTTTTTAATTATTTGCATATTTTTGGGTCTTCATTTTTTTTCTATTTCATTTGGGGGCACACTAATCACTTCGCCTAGGGCCTCCGTTTACTTAAGACCGGCTCTGCTTGAACATGAACTCTGTAAGTGGAATTTTTTTTCCAGACCACCTAAAGGGAAAACAACTTGGAAAAACATTCTAGGCATCTACTAAGCTAACCATCTTCCTCCCGATTACACATACACATGTCTTATAAAATTGAGTCCTTGAAACTGACGAGACAGACATATTCTCTATCCACCACAATTGGTGTCAGAAGTAGTTTATAAAAACCTTAATTTATTTGTTCCTAAATAGGTGCTGCTTCTATTGACTAAAGATATACGTTTTTAATATTTAAAAAAAAAAGTGTATGTGTTTGTTTATTAAGATACAACTATTTTGTATGTTTTTGTCATTAAGCAAACAAATATTTCTGTATGTTTGTATCAGGGGCGGACTGTGTGTCAAAATCGGCCCGGGCATTTATGTACAATCCGGCCCACAAAAGCTATATCATATGATGGGCCTACCTGTCCTTTAAATCACAATGTTAAGTTTGATAATGTATAGATATAAATGCTTATAGTGAACTCTGTCTTTATAAGAAATATAGGCCTTATATTGCTTTTTAATCGCTAAGTACGTGGGCCTTAAAAGGATGAAGCCCGCCAGTAGCACAGTAGCACTGTCTACGAAAGAAGGCTCTTACATTATTTCGGAAAATGTGTTCAATTAAAATAGCATGACACTGTAGACAGTGTGGAGTCTGTGAAAGATTTGTTTTTAAAACCCGACGCTCAGAGGGTCTTTTTATTAGAGAATATGATAACATCTTTAACAATTTGATATGTGACATAGTGGCATCAATTCGGCCCGTTTCGGTGGCCCTACCGGCCCATTTGGGTACCGGCCCACCGGGCATTAGCCCCAACGCCCATATAGCCAGTCCGCCACTGGTTTGTATATTACAAGTATGAATATAGAGTAGGGGCGATAAACAACAGTATAAGAATTAACCGAAGATGTTTTACTCTACTCTAAAATTTAGCAACTGGGCTGCCAACTTAACAGAACACTTGTTTCTCTTGTATTAGCGTGGTTGGTGCTTAGTGTTTGATTTCAGAGTCTAGGCGTGTCGAGTTTGAATCTCAGAAATTGGGATCTATAAATTGTTTTTATGCTTTCATTGAGTTGTCCAGCCGCGGGTGAGGAAAGGTTAAGGCTGTAAGTCTTTGTACTGACCTCATGACGCTCTCGTAAACAGTGAGCTAGAGACACAGATGATTAGTATATTATCACCATATCTCACTAGGTCTGAAATGACATCTTTTTATAATTATACTTTCGAGATACCAATATTTAATTATTATAATTTAATTATTATAAAATAAAAAATGTAACTATATTGACTTGCTCTCCCAGGTTCCTGTCACAGACCCAAGATGTTAATATTTCCATGGTAACCCGTGGAATCACTAACAAACATGGCAACAAGTCCAGTCAATTTTGTCAACAGTAAGTATCTCACACAAGTTTCTTTTCCGCTTCAATAGATAACACCATCGGACAGATAAGTTAACTTAAGACTATTTTGTGTTAATTGTTTGTCTTTTTTTTTTTTGGTTATTCTGTAGCAGATGAAGGCCTCGTGGCCCAAACATTCTTTGTTTAACTTGGTCCGGCAGGATTACATATATGCATGTTTTTCGTATTTTCGATACATTCGTTTACCCCTGCAGCTGTAAATCTTTGTTTTTGAGGAGGTACATGTGTTGTCTCATTCTGTTGTGTCCGGTCCTGAATCGAAAGATTAGATGTTGATCTTGGTTGGATAGCTTATAATAGGCATGTCTTGTGATTCGGATGAGAGCTTATGAAAAAGGGGGGGGGGGGTCAAGATTTGAAAATCCCACCGGGCCACACATGCCATCTTGCTATTCATGTTGGTATTTTAATTAGTGACCATGCTGCATGTATTCCACATATTAGAGTTGTATATTTATTATCTACATAATCTCTTGTCATGAAGTCGAATGTCAAAATGCACGGGCCCCCTAAATCCCTTGCTACACGGCTACAAGTCATACAATTTGGGACCATTTGACGCCACAGGAGGGCTTCAAGCACACCTGCATCCTACGAACTAAAACTCCGAAAATTACCCCCCTTCGACGTGAAACCACTTTGTCCCAATTAGACACTTACAGCCATTTTCAGTTTCTAATTAAAATTTTTAAATTTAATAGTAATGTTGGAGGATAAATTGAGAAAAGTTTTTTATTGAAAAAAAACAACAACAACAACAACATACAAACAAACTACTCGGCGTTCAACATCATAGAATGTTAAGTGACAGGTGCCAAATCATACGCCAGGTGGCGCCACTTTCATGTAGAATATTAAGTGGATTTTAATTCAAAATCAATGCATCTTGAGCTTTTGAAAAACTTCACATTGTATGTCAGGTGTTAGTTGTGTATCAGAAAGTAATAGGTGTGTCTCGGGAATAAGGAGGCGAGGTGGTCGAAGAGTCTCAAGTTCGAATCCCAGTGACGCCCCTCTGGCGATTGGTTGTTGTGCTGGCCACATGACACCCTCGTTAACCGTAGAGCATAGAAACTGACGAGTTTTACATAATCTGCCACTTAGAGATCGCGAGGCTATGTGTGTGTGTTTGTTGAGTGTCGGGTACGTAACTGATTAGATGTGTACAATACGACACTCAATGTGTACTGTCCAGTGATCCTTGGAACTTCCAAAGCTAAAACATTCACTACAACTCGTTTTGACAGTGAGCTCTTTGGAACTTCTAACGCTAAAATAATCACAATAACTCATTTCAGATTCTCCTTCAGTTAAAACACAATTGCTCAATGTTTAAATCAATAACTAACACTTTTTTTTTTTGGACAGATTTTACAACGTATGAAACCTTGACCCCGACCTTGTGTTTGAACTCAGCATATGTGAATAAAAGAAAAATGAAGGAGGCACAGATCCCACTGATTACCTCATCAGACTTGACTACGTCTGCTTTGGAACCTTCTAAACGCGCACTCCAAGGTACAGCGCATACATTGCCAGGAATGAGACACAATACCCTGAACAGAGGTGATACCTCTCGCAAAGCTGAAAAAATATACGCCCAAAGGAGGGAGAATAGAAACAGTCCACCCTGTGGATCCGACACGGACGATGAGAATGTAGTTTCTTCCACTGACCCCACCGTGGTGGCCCAATCTGAGAATAAGAGGGCGTCGCCTATGAAATCTTCCAAATCCCCGCCAGTAAGAGACTTTCTCTGGCGCCCAGTGTCGCTTGATGACGAGGAAAAGGCGCCTTTAGAAGTCCAGGAGGCAGATCCAGGTTGTCCTTGCGATGATCCGAAGCAAGCTGCCTTAGGCCGAGATGCTTCGAAAGTAGATTTCAACAGAAACGCCATTTATGATGATAGCTATCTGATACACCGGACCCATAAAGACATGTCACCGCATCATGCGATCTCACATAAAGATACATCAGAAGATGCAAGTGTAGCTTCTTTATTAGAGCCTAATAAAATTCCCGATAGAAGCTCCTCTTCTAGCACTAAGCGCTGCATCATGGACTCATCCTGCAGTGACTCTTTTCCTGTCAATAATGTCAAGAGAAGCAGGGTAGATAGTAGCCAAAACGACAGTGGCTACCTTTCCCACAATGACAGTGGCTACGCGCCATCTCACTCTCCTTGTTACATATCTAATAAATCGCCCAGGAAATCCAATGTCTCTAAATGGACAGACCTGGACATGACTTCCAATATGTCTTCCAGCGAACACAAGGCTAAGGAAGATATATTGAAATCACTTCGGTATCATCATAGCTTACAGCTCGAGATTGCTAAGAGATACAAAGAGGGCGAATCTCAAGAAGACATTGTTAAGATTCAGTCTGATTGTCACTTTGATAGAAATCACTTAGCAGTTGAAAAACCTGCTTATTGTCCAGAAACCATTGACGCTAGGGACATTAAACAGAAAAAGATGGCTTCACCAATATATGATAAATATGTACCATTTTCTAGATCTCCTTTAAGATCAGCAGAGACTATCAGATATGATGCTCACAGTAAAAGTCACTCACAGATCTCCCAAGACGTCAAACCTCTGCATGTCAATGTACTTGAAGAGTTCAAAGGTCAGAATTTTTATACAAAAGTGAAAAACGAGGCAGCAGTTAACGTCCACAATGCACTGCGGGCTGAAGTCACGCGTAATTCTTTCCCGAAACAGTCGGAGCCTCTGAATGTTCCAGAAATCACGCTGACACCACCATGGTCTCCCGTTTCTCAGGTAGGACTGTATCCCCACCCTGCATTGACCCATTATTACATGAAGCTTCTCCACCAAGCCCAGAGTCTTCACCCGACTGTTCACCACCACATTCACCCCGCACTCCAACATCCACTACACCCATCCTTATACACCGCCGCTGTTCTTAGTCATCCTACATTCCAGCCATACTCCATACTTGACTCAGCATTTACCAAGTCAGTTCTGCACAAGGCGTCTCCCATAGCAGTTCACCCTTCCGCTTTTTACTTTCCTACAGCGCTGCGGTCTTTTCCGGCATCACAGCAAGTGCCAGGCCTAATGGAGAAACTGGACCACAGTCACAAGCCAGCACTACGTAGAACAGACCTGAGCATACCATCTCCAACTATGGAACCTAACTCTTTTCTCAGAACGCATGCGTTTTCCTTTCACAAAGGAAGCTCTTCATTATCTCCCACATCACCAACCTGCATGACTTCTCCATCCAGTACATCTAGCAGTGACTGTGGCTCCATCTCCAGCTTCAATTGCCGCAGCAGCAATCCAACCGCACCCAAAGCATCAGGCAAGTCAATGGAAGAGGCCGGTATCTCCGTTGAGAAGCTGTTTCCGCCCAAAGAAGCACCAACCCCTGCGGTTCTCCAGCGTGGAGACAGAGACTCTGAACAGGTCAGGTTTAACTGTGAATCATGCAACAAGAGCTACAGCACTCTGAGCGGCCTCAGCAAACATAAACAGTTCCACTGTGCCACCCACGTGAAGAAAGAGTTTACGTGTAAGCACTGCGACAAGACCTACGTCTCCCTAGGCGCCCTGAAAATGCACATTCGAACCCACACCCTCCCGTGCAAGTGTCACGTATGCGGGAAAGCGTTTTCCAGGCCGTGGCTTCTTCAAGGACATATTCGGACTCATACCGGAGAGAAGCCTTTCCGGTGTAACCACTGTGGACGAGCTTTTGCTGATAGATCCAACTTGAGGGCTCATCTTCAGACACACACTGATGTCAAGAGGTACAGCTGCAAGAGCTGCAGCAAAACTTTTTCTAGAATGTCTTTGTTGACAAAACATGAAGACAGCTGTCCAGTCAGTGTATTGTAAAGATAACTGTCCAGTCAGTGTATTGTAAAGATAACTGCCCAGTCAGTGTCTTGTAAAGATGGCTGTCCAGTCAATGTTCTGTGAAGCTAGCTGTCCAGTCAGCGTCCTGTGAAGATAGCTGTCTAGTAGATGGCCAGTGAATAAAACTGTCTAGTCAATAGCTTTTGAAAAAATCTACCGTACCATTATGAGTAATGTATTTGTTAAACTATCTCTGTCTTTATGTCTGTATATATCAGTCTAGAGAGCTCTATTTACTGCTGTATTTAGATTCCTATCTCTCTATGATTCTAGATATTTAGGTATGAATATACGTCCTTGACATTGTGTCTGCTGCTAGATAATAATGTACAGTACAATAACTGAAATTACAGTTACCTAAAACAAACTTAAATTTCGTGTAGATTTATACTCATAAAAATCAACACTATTGGCAGCACAAATCTAATGATAATACTGAGACCTCTGTCTGACATTAATGTCAAGTATTTATGACATCAGATATTCAGGGCTGGATTTAACTATAGGCAACTTAATCTACAGTTTGAGCCCCCTGCTTGCTAGGGGGGCCACCATCAGGGATACTTGCAATCCTTTTTAAGAAACAGAAATATTGTTTTATTTTGTTTTCAAGGGGACCCATGTATCATTAACTCTTTCTCTCCTAACTGACGGTACCAACGCTGAGTCCACCAGAATGTGGTAAATAATTACGGAGAGAAAGACTTAAGATTACAGCCTTATCAAGCCTAACGCCGGCCCTGCAGACATCGTTCCAGCTTACGATGATATTTTAATATTGACATTTCGATCCCTATGACCTTTGACCTATTGCTTCTTCCATATTTCTACACACCAAAAATGAAACCAAAAGATATTCCATTTCTATATAATCTATTTGAAATAGGCATAGGATCGCCATCGATTCAGATAAAACTCTATTGTATTATGTTTATAAACTACCATTCCTTGATGTAACCATGACAAACCTTGAGGTTTATTATTATTATTATTTATTATTGTTAAAGTGTACACATTTTTACTATGGTTTCAAGACCTCTGGTTACACATTCACGCAATGTTATTTCAATGCAATTATTTGATAATTTATTGTACGCTTTGTTTTAAATTACCGGTACATACAAGAATTAGTCAATATATGTATGTATGTATGTATGTGTATAGGGTATCTAGGAGGGTTAGCACCTCTAAGGGACAAGCAGTCGTACCCTCTTTTTGAGGGAAGCTTGGCTCACTCTTGGTTTGTATGTATGTATGTATGTATGTATGTATGGTTTGTATGTATGTACTTATGTATGCATGCATTTACTTATTTATTTGATGAGTGTTTAAACTTGAGGTCTCTTGTGTTGCAGTCTCAGTGTAGTGTGTGTGTTGTACAGGTGGGACACCTTGATATCTATATAGTGTTGATGTTTGCAATGCTTTTTTAAAAATTGTAAACACACACACACACACAAATATATACAAAACAGCAACCACACATCAGGTAACACCCACATACACACGCACACACTTGAACACATGTCTTCCGAACAATGAAACACCCAAAACCTAGAGACACGCACACAAAGCACTCACATCATTCACACAGTACCATACACACACACACATACTACACACACAAACACAGCTCAACTTTCTCTAGTCAAATTATGAAGACAACTCTCTTAATAACTATTCTTTGTCCTATGAGTTTTTATCTGACTAGTCAATTTCTAGTTGTATTTTTTAAAAAACATATTTATTTGTGCTTCCATTTACCTGTTTTATGAAATAAAATGATTAGATAAATAAAAATGCAATATCATTTTGTTAATTTCTTGTTTGCTCGTAAGTTGCATACCTATTCTCGGATCAAGTTAAAACTTTAAACAGTTATTCATTAGCATAGACTGCCATATATAAGACATTGGAGGCGCGGTAGCTTGATTAAACGAACCTGGGGTTCAGGGTACGAATCCTGGTGAAGACTGGGATTTAAAAATTCGGATCTTAGGGCGCCCATGAGTCGACCCAGCTCTAATGGATACCTAACATTATTTGGGGAAAAGTTAAGGCGGTTGGTCGTTGTGCTGGCCAGATGACACTCTCGTTAACCGTAGTCCACAGAAACAGATGACCCTTACGTCATCTGCCATATAGACCACAAGGTCTGAAAGGGAAACTTTACTTTCCTCTTGTTATAGAGAAGACATGAATCAATATAAGAAAAGTAACCAGTCAATTAATAACTGGTAACTAATTATTTTGTTTCGTACCAACAAGGGAAACTAATCATTCAGTATTCAGAGATATGACTAAATGTGTTGGGTTTAGTCCCCTTATATAATTGTTAACGCTATTTCTTCCTCGCGCATTCTCCGATCAAGATGATCTAACAAAACATCAATCAATCAATCAATCAATCAATCAATCAATCAATTAGTCGATTAATTATTAGTAATTAATTATTTTGTTTGATATCGAATAAGGGAAATAACTTGCACATTATTGATAGATATAGTTTTAAGGGCGGAGCTCTTACCCTTTAGATAAGCCTGTCTGTCTGTCTGGAACAATTTTCGTACACGTTAGTTCTCCCACACCCAATCTCAGATCAAGTTTTAAACTTTTCACAATTATTCATTGTCTGTCATAAAACATAAATCAGTATTGGTATATATATATATGTATGGATCTGAGACTTGGACACCATATAGAGGGCAACCAAGACTACTTGGGCGCTTTCACCAAAGATGCTTGCGCTCCATCATGGGCATACGGTGGCAAGACCGAACTACAAACATCGATGTCCTTGCGAACGCCGGTATGGATAGTATAGAGCAGGGGTTCTCAACCTGTGGGTCGCGACCCGCTTGGGGAGCGATTGACGATTTGCCAGGGGTCGCCTAAGACCATTGCAAATATGGACTTTTATTGTCTATTCTTCTATTGCTGTATGTGTGTGTGCGGGGAGGGGTCGCGGCAGAGTGGGGGGGGGGTAAAAAGGGGTCGCCGAGCATAAAAGGTTGAGAACCGCTGTTATAGAGGGACCTCCTATGGTCCGACAGTTACGCTGGGCAGGGCACGTATCCAGTGGCGTAGCATCCATGGCGCGAAGGGGCCCAATGAACCCACGACCATTAGGGGCTCACTTGGGCCCATGACTTGTTGAGAACTTGGGGGTGACACCAAAGTGAAAAAAAAAATTCACTTTTGTAAAAATCGATAAAAAATAGAATTTAAGAAGCTTCCTCAAAAGTTCCTAAACGTTGTACCAAAATGAATATGAACTACAATACCAGTGTTTGAAGCTTTAATGTGAGGATTTGCTTTCTATTAAGTTTTATACATTATTGTAGCTTTTATTTAGCGCTACTTTCATGTTTATAGCATGCTCAGAGCGCTTTGGTCTCATTTGTGGACCAGTGGGGGAGTCGGGTGTCGAACCTCGAGCCCCCTTCATAGGTAGCCAAGACAAGCCAAGTTCAAGCGCACTTAGCCTCTCGACCACGCTTCCCACATTGTAATGGTGGCTAGCCCTAATCATGAGTTCGAGGTGACAATCGTTTCCATATCGTCCCATTCTTTTTTTTTTCCTTGTCTGTCCATAAAACCATTGGTAGTAGTACAGGAATGGACGGGGGATGGGGAGAATTTGGTTAAGAAACAGGGATAGTCATGATTGTCACTAATTAAAATTTCGATACAGGTTCAAATTATTCAATTTTCTCTAAGCTCAATAAATTTTTATTTTGGTTCATATTTGAAATCTTATCTTATATAATACAGACGTTACTTCAAAAAAGAAGATGATTACGTCCTACGCGTCATGCATTTAGTCATGCATATTAACCAATGACTTAAATTCTGCCAAGTCACTGGTTTTTCTGGCTAGCTCAGGCAACCCATTCCATGCTCTAATAGCACTAGGGAAGAAGGAGTATTTGTACAAATTTGTCCTAGCATATTGGACAAGGAATGTGCCTTTATTTTTGTGTCTTTCAGAGTATTTATTAAATTTTGTTTTTTGTATTTGAAGATTATGGTTCAGTGTTTTATGTATAATTGCTACTTTACTTTTGAGTCTTCTGTCCTGAAGGCTTTCTAAATTTAGTGATTTTACAAAAGGTGTTACTCTAGTCAAATGTGAATATTCATTTGTTTTGAATCTCACTTCTCTATTTTGTGTTTGTTCCAGTTTCTTAATGTTTTCTTGAGTTGAGGGGTCCCAAACGGTGGATGCATATTCTATTATTGGCCTAACCAAGGTTAAATAACATTTTAGTTTTATGTTCTTATTTGATTTATAAAAATTTCTTTTAATAAACCCTAATGCTCTGTTGGATTTTTTTATAGTTTCATCAATATGTGGATTCCACGACAGTTTTTCATTTATTATAACACCTAGGTATTTTGAGTTTTTAGTCTGTGCTACTGGTTTGCCATGAATAAGATAAGTGGAATTAATTTGTTTTAGTTTTTTTGTTACTCTTAACAACTGACATTTTTCTGGGTGGAAAGACATGCTCCAATTTGATTCCCATTTCTGTAATTCATCTAATTCTCTTTGTAAAATATCTGTGTCTTGTTTTGTTTTTATTGTTCTATATATTATGCAATCGTCTGCAAATAATCTGACTTTTGTTCCTGAACTAATGCAATTTGGTAAATCATTTATGTAAATTAAAAATAGTAGTGGACCCAAGACTGTTCCTTGAAGTACACCTGAGTTTACTGTTATTGGTGTTGATTTAGAGCCATTTATTATTACAGTTTGTTCTCTCCCTATCAGAAAATCTTTAATCCACTGATGCAGTGGACCGTTAATGCCGAAATATTTTAATTTTTTAAGCAAACTATGGTGGTGGACTTTGTCAAAAGCCTTGGAAAAATCTAGTAAGATAGCATCTATTTGTTCACTATTATCTAAACCTTTTGAAAAATCATCAATTAGTCCTATTAGTTGTGTTTCACATGATCTATATTTCCTAAAGCCATGTTGGTATGGGGTGAGGACATTATGTTTGTCTAAGTGGTTTATGATATTGCTACATATTATGTGTTCTAGTATTATATATGTGATGCTGGTAAGTGATACTGGTCTGTAGTTTCATGGGTCAGATTTTTCTCCTTTTTTAAATAGGGGGGTGACATTAGCTTCTTTCCAGTCCTTTGGTACTCTGCCCTGGTTAAGCGATGCCTGAAAGAGTATTTTGAACACTGGGGCTAGCTCATTGCTTAGTTCTTTGAGTAATCTAGCTGGAATACCATCAGGTCCAGACGCTTTATTTGGTTTGGTGTTGGCTAATAGTTTTTTTATTACATTTTCTTGTACTACTAAATCTATGTTGTCTACTTGGTTCAAATTAAGAAATATGTCTTTGTCTCCTGGGGGTGAGAATGCTGATGCAAAGTATTTGTTTAGGATGTTTGCTTTAGTTTCATTATCATTATGTATTATGTTATGTTCATCTTTTAATGGCGCTATGCCTGTTGTTTCCATTTTCTTAGACTTAATGTATGACCATAGGTTTTTGTTGTTATCTTTAGATATTACATTGTTTATGTATTCACTCTGCAACTGTCTGCTTACTTTTTGGGTTAGGTGTTTAATTTTTATATACTTTTTGTAAACTCTTTCTGCCTTGGTTTCTTTAAATTTTCTATATAGGTTTTCCTTCTGTTTACAAAGCTTCTTTAGTCTATATTAAACCAGCATTTATTTATTTTGTTTGATGTGTATTTGGTTGGTATATGATTTTCTATAATGCTTTTAAGATGGTTTTTAATGAAATTCCAGAGGTCATCGACTGGTTGGTTAATGTCTTTTTCTAATAAGAATGTTTGTTGAAAGTTTAATGCAGCTTGGTGTAGTTGTGTTAGGTTACATTTATTCCAGAGTAAGATTTTTCTTTTGGTTTTTGTATTGGCTACTGCTTTTATCTGACTGTGTATTTTTATGATCTCATGGTCTGATAGACCAGGGATAATATCATAATCAACTACTAATCCAGGTCTGTTGGTTAAGAAGAGATCTAATGTATTGTTTAATCTAGTTGGCTTTTTAATGATTTGATCTAAACTTAGGTTGTGTAAAGTTTCTATGAAAAGCTCATTTATGTCCTTAAGGTTTTGGTGTTTATCTATGGTTAGTGTTTTCCAATTTATATCAGGTAGGTTGAAGTCACCCATAATCCAAAAAACTGCATTTTTATTTGTCTCTTTAAGTGTAGTAATCTGATTACATAGTTCCTGCATGTATTCTAAAATAGAATTTGGTGGTCTGTAAATGCTGCCTATTATAAGGGATGTTGAGGTGGTATTAATTTTACCAAATGTAGATTCTATGTTTTTTGAGTTAGGTAAGGTAATTTCTTCTGCTATAAGAGTGTTTTTTATTGCTAAAAGAACTCCTCCATGATTATCAGCCCTATCTTTTCTAAAAATTTCATAATTACTATTGAAAATTTCTGCATTATAAATTTCAGGATGTAGCCAAGTTTCTGTTCCTGCAATTATGTCTGGTTTCTCACATTCTAATAAAATTTCTAAGTCTGCTGTTTTGTTCCTAATGCTTTGAAAATTTATTACTAAGGTTTTAAGGTATTTTGGTATTACTTCTTTAGTAGGTTTGTTTAGTGAGGCTGTTGTATTAATTTTAGTAGATTTAGGTTTAACAGGAGTGGATCTGGCTAGTGGTTGGTGAGTTGGTTTTGGGATGGTGTTTAGGATGTTGTATGGGTTAGAAGTGTCCGCATCAAAGGAATCAAACAGTCCTGATGTAAACTGAGGTAACCCACACAGTACACAGTGCCATGATGCATCTTTGTTGCCTAAGGCATAATACACAGGTGTATTCATATGGAGACATGATGCATGGTACCATTCATCGCAGGTGTCACATTGAATGGCTTTCTGTTTCATGGTGCATACTTTTTTGCAGATGTTGCATCTATCTTTAGATCTAGGCCCTGGATTTGACTCTACATCTCCTGCTATTAATATTAACAGTGAAAGGTATTTATTTCTACTGTGTCTGATTGAGAACTTCCATTTGTGATGGGTAATCTTCTTTAATGTTATGGATGTGTATGTTAGGTTATTTTTGAAGTTGCATTGATCTAAAGTGTGATGATTGATTATGACTGTTGTTTCCTTTTTAAGTTTAGTGTTGACTGAGGTAGATCTAGTTCTGTGTTCAGCTAGTGTGTATTTAGTAATTATTAGGATAAATAGCCAGAGCAATTTCATGATGACTGTTGTTGATTTTAGTTTTAAAAGGTCTAGTCTAAATCTAGTTTAAGGTTAAAAATGCCTAAGATGGCCTAAGCTAAGTCTAAGTCTAAAGTGATAGCTAATTTACAATGACAATCAAATGGTTTATTCAAAATATAGACCTAGACTAGATCCAGATCTAATTCAAGATCTAGATCTAATTGTAGATCAATATATTTATGTGTTTAACTAACTATATAGAGTATTACTATTAGTTTATAATTAGTAGTATTTGTAGATGATTAGTAGTTCTATGGCCTTAATTAAAGTCTAAGTCTAAGACTGACTAGATCTAAAATCTAAGAATATAAAAATAAATATAGACTAAATAATATATAAGGCATAAGGATTAGTTGATTAGTGAGACAAAATAGTCCTAAACTAAGAGTTGTTAATTTGAATTAATTAGTGGAAATAATGCTGAATTAAGTTAATTAAAGATATTAGTTTATTAGTTGAATAGCTTTTTAAAGGAATTCTATTTGGTTTATATACGACAAAACGAAAATTTAACTCATCTATGATAACTGTAAACAGGGAGCAGCCATTTTGTCAAGAGCGCGTAACACTGAATATTGTAAATATTGTAAATATCATCGTGTTCTATTAGCTGCCAAGCATTTATGTCAGTTTTTCTCATCTTAGCGTTCAAGCTGATCTGTCAGCTGGTAAATGCACCATTAAAATCATTAACTAAGAACACTTTTGGATCTTCGCTCTTAATAATGAACATGAATATCTGATCTGTTTTGATCACTCGCTAACGCTCTTATATCTTGGTGGGAAGCGTGGTCGAGAGGCTAAGTGCGCTTGAACTCGGCTTGTCTTGAAGGGGGCTCGAGGTTAGACACCCGACCCGGGCAGAGTTGCGTTTACTGAGCGCCTAAAGGCAGCACGGAAAACCAACTCCTAGATGCGCCCTCCCCCCAAACTGGTCCACAAATGAGATTGGAAATGCTATAAGCATGAAAGTAGCGCTATATACAAGCAATAATAATAATAATAATAATAATCTGCGACTATGACTTTATAATTGATTAACTCCAGCGAGTATATTATAATTAACAATGTATTTCACCATGAACTATATACAACTTTGGCTGTTTAATAGTATTAAATGCTCGTATCATTCATAAACTGCAACGGCTATATTAGTTTGAACAGTGTAAAATTCAGTGATGCCCAAAATCCGGCCCGCGGGCCAAATCCGGCCCGCGACGTGGTTCCATCCGGCCCGCCGAAATGTCGGCACAAAATGTAGACAATCCTATCAAAAAAAAAAAGATTGATTTATGCATCTTTACCTATGTTAGGGCCCTCAATTTTTCTTTAATTGATTGGTACCATGACCTTTAACATTAGTGTCTTAATGAAATGGGAAATACCAGAAAAAGAGAATGGTCTTAAATTTTTTGTGTGGAGCTTGATAATAAGCCAACATATTTGATTTGTAAAGAGAAGTGTGGCTGCTTCAAAAAAGAACTACATCTGAACGTCACTGTGAAACAAATATAACGTCATTCTTGGTTTGAGCCGCGAATAAACAGATTGTTAAACTACGCCTAAAGATAGGAATTATCGATGGACTTATTTAAATTTTAAAAAAAGCAACAAGAAAATGAGTCGGCGTCAAAGCTAGCTCCAATGTAGCTCTTATTTTAAGCACAGAAATTAAGCCATTTTTTGACGCGTGAAAAATAAATCCCTTCAGATGTCCAAATTCCTTAATGTAAGTACTAGCTCTACTGGTTTCTAATCTAATAGTTTCAAATTTAGGTCAATTTCACTTCGTTTTATTTTATTTTTGTGCGCATTTTCGTTCATGTGGCCCACGACACGAGTGTCAGAAATTAAAAATGGCCCGCAGGTCGAATTAGGTTGGGCATCACTGGACTGGACTGTAAATGATCAGGAACTATATACAACTTCTCAATAACCTTGGACTGCTCAACGTGGATACGTTGACCTGTTTATCTTGTCTGTTATTGTAAGTGAACGTACAATCTGGTAATCTGACCCAAAAAAAAAATTTGTCTGACATAACAAAAATTAGTCTGATATAATGTCTTCTGCATTTTTTTTTTTTTTTTTGAGTCAAAAGAGCACTGGGTTCTCTGAGGGACATATGGAGTGATCACTTCGCTAAGGTACTATGGGGATCGAACCTACGGCATTCACTTTAATATCACACCGCACTAATAATTTCGCTATCCAGCCATCCTACTAGACTCTATGTCCTCAACTTTCGCATGAAATAAATGACTCCTTTAATTTTTTACTGCTGGACAACTCACAGTTTATCTTATAAAATACAAACGTTTTTTCAAAAAAAAAAGATTACTACATCCTACGCATTTCATGTGTCGATCTAGTCATGCATGTTTAACCCATGACTTAAATTCGGCCAAGTCATTGGTTTTCCTGGCTGACTCAGGCAACCCCATTCCATGTTCTTAATAACGCTAGGGAAAAAGAAGCATTGTGTAAATCTACTAGAACAGTGATGCCCAAAATACGGCCCGCGGGCCAGATCCGACCCGCGACCTGGTTTCATCCGGCCCGCCAAAACGTCGGCACAAAGTATAGAAATCTCACTTCCAAACGAAAAAAAAAATGTATCTGTAACTACTTTTGGGCCTTAACTTTTTCTCTGATGGATAAGGGCCACAATCTTTAACATGTGTGTCTTTATGAAATGGGACTCTGAATGTAGAATCTACTAGGAAAAGTAAACATATCTTTTTGTTGAACATGATTGTAAGCCAACATTTTTTTTTTATAAAGAAAGTGTGTCTGTCTAATAAAACAACAACATAAACACGGCATTATAAAATAAATATGGCGGCATTCTTGGTTTGAGTCGCGAATAACCAACTACGCCTAGAGATTGGGCGATCCATGGGAATATTTACCAAAAAGAGACCACAAAATGAGTCGTTGGTAAAGCTAGCTACACTGTTGCTCACATTTTAAGTAGAGAAATAAGGCTATTTTCTGACGCGTAAAAAAATTTAACTCTTTCTCGCCGTAATTATTTACCACATTCTGGTGGAATCAACGTTGGTATCGTCGGTTCGGAGTGAAAGAGTTAATTGTCCAATAACCTATTAATTAAGTATTAAATCCACAGGTTTCTATCAAAATAGTTTCAGAACAATTTCATTTCAATTTTGTAACTTTTCGCTCATGTGGCCCGCAAGACGAGTGTTGGAAATTAAAATGGCCCGCGGGTCGAATTAGATTAGGCATCACTGTACTAGAAATACCGGTAGATATAGATCTAGACTAGATCTTACAAGTTCTAAATCAGAAGTTTCTCTAGTTCTAAATGTCTATATAATGAAAGTACCAATAAATTTGTATCCAGTAGGTAGCAACGTTCGTTGATGACCTGTTAACTATCATTAAAAAAAAAACGCGCGCTAAAAATCTATGTTTATATTACAAGGTCTTCGGGGCTCGCAAAGACCTTCCTTCAGGGAACAGTACCAGGACAGAGAAATCGATGGGAGGACAACATAAAAGAATGGATGGTCCTGCCATTGAAAGAGGTTCTAAGGAGGCATCTGTACGAATTCGGGGCTCGCAAAGACCTTCCTTCAGGGAACAGTACCAGGACAGAGAAATCGATGGGAGGACAACATAAAAGTATGGATGGTCCTGCCATTGAAAGAGGTTCTAAGGAGGCATCTGTACGAATTTGTCCTAGCTTATAGAATAAGAAATCTTTTGCATTAATAACGCATTGTATGGAATGCTTTGCTGTAAATATACTTTATATATATATATATAATCTTGATGAAACAAATTTTAATTACATTCTCTTATCGATAACCACCATGTCAACAATTTGCTACTTACATAAAGATCACTATGACAACGTGGTGGTTTAGTGGTTAAACACTTGGCTTCCGAGCCGAGTGGTCCCGGGTTTGAATCTGGAGACTGGGATTTAGTATTCCACCCAACTCTAATAGGTACCTGAAATTAGTTAGGGAAGTAAAAGCGGTTGGTAATTGTGCTGGCCACATGACATCCTCGTTAGCCAAAAACATAGAAGCTTATTACTCTTATGTACTCGCAATATCTGAACGAGATATTTTTGGACAAGTTGTTTTAAATATAGATTACGAAACTAGCGCCACCTACTACGCTTCTGAGTAAAACCAGCAAATAAAGATAAATGCATGCGAATTGTATTTCCGCCATCCTGTTTGTATGCAGATCACTTGATTGCGTCATAGAACCCCATTAGCACGCTTCGCTATTGAGACCCTCCCCAGCGACCGAAACTCGGCCCCGCCCCTGATTTGAAAGATGATTTTGAGAAAGATCTTGTAACATTGTGCATATTGGTTGTCCAACAGCTAAGCCATGGATACTCCTAAAGTTAGGCGCATAATTAAGCCTTTGTCTCGCGTTACCTCGCAAAGTAAAGTATGCGCCCTAAGGAGCTCCCGCTACCCTGTACAAGTAGCCTACACCTCTCCCTACCCCCCCCTACTCCTGCCACCGTTGTGTCTTTGAGCATTTCGTTACCTGGATTCAAAGACAGGTGATGCAAGTGTCAGACTTGAGTTCAAGTCTTAATACCAGACAGGTGAGACAGGAGCGTGGCCTTGGCGAGCGCGTTGAGAAGGGGGGGGGGGACTGGTACGGTGTTTGTACCGGCACGTGTCAACACTCCACCAGGTAGCCCCGCCACCTCTGCGCATGCCCGAGCCATTATCGCCTTCCGTCACGCCTTCCATTCTCTATAAGCTCGCGAACGACGTCAGGACAAAACATCGGAGCCCCCCTCTCTCCTTTTTATCTCTCCTCGTTAGGAGACCGAGAATTCCCCCCCCCCCCATTGCAGTATTGTATCTGTCAACCTGTTTCCACCTCTGATAGTATTAACCTACGGTTGTCTGTTCTTCAAAGACACGCTTGCAACAAAGTCCAATTAGCAGGAATATATACTTTTGTAGCGCCCAAGTTATACAGTCGTATAGAGGTCCAACTATGTTTTAAATACAGTCTTGCAGTGTCCAACTTAAATATAATATAGTGTCTTACTGGGCAGTGTAGTGTTGGTGAGTGTTGGGCCATAATCTGGCTGGAGTGTGTTGTTCAGAGTTGGACCATGGTCCAGCTGAAATGTAGTGTTGGTCAGTCTTAGGCCATGGTCAACTAGCGTGTAGTGCTGGTGAATCTTGGGCCATGGTCCAGTAGCAGTGTAGTGTTGGTCAGTGGTGAGGCAGATGTGTGTAGCATTGATTTTTTTGCTGGCTGGAGTCACGGTACCGCACTGTTATGTAGATTATTGCTATTTAACATACAGTAAGAAACTCGGGATCTATAAGTGCAGTACAAAGTAGAACATAACTATAATTTTGTGAGTCAAGTTTATCAAATGTCTTAAAGAAGTCTACAAACAATTTATCGAATATTTATACAAAGCTTTATCAACTCACTGTGCCTGGTGCAATATTCGCACATGTTATTTCTCCAACACTCATTCTCAGAGCAAGCTTAAAACTTTAAACAGTTATTCATTGATAATTTATAATTTTGTGCGGGATCGAATACGTAAAATAAATGGTACTTATTGAGAGATGGAGCTGTATATATGGAATTTTCCCCCTTAGTACGGTTTAACACGAATTTTCAACCATTCCATGTTCTCTAATCGAGTTGAAACTTTTCACAATTATTCGTAGTCCATGACAAAACACCAATTAATAAAAAAATTACAAATTAGTTAATCTGTCAGTAGTTATTGATTATATAGAAAAAGGGAGAGCATTCCTGTAGTATTGAGATATATGACAATGATTTTTGCGGTTCTTTACCTTAGAAAAGCTTTTTTTTTAAATTTTATCGGCTTTTTTAGTGGCATAAAACCCATTTCTAATGGGCATTCGACATTATTTGGAGAAAGCAAAGTCGGTTGGTGGTTGTGCTGACCACATTACGACCGTCTGCCATATGACCTGTACATCATAAGCCCTATAGATTCAAGCTCTGAAAAGGCTACTAAAACTTATTATATTCTGTACTTATCTAATGTATTGCATTATGTGTTTGTGTGTGTGTGTGTGTGTGAATGTGTGTTGGAATAGGTTTGTCTTGTAGTTGTATGATGGCTGTCTAGCTTCAACAGATTACTCAGAAGATGTTTGAGTGTCTTGTATGGGTGTAGTACTTGCAAACACGAACTAACATAAACAAACTCTATCACAAGAACAAGCGAAGAACTAAGTCCAGACCGTTGATTAACTTTGAACGAAGTTTAATAGGTAAAAGCCACAGTCGAGTCTCGGTCAGTAATACGATGTTGTGTCACCTGGAACGGAAAGTCATAACACCAACTGAATAACATTAAGATCAACAAGCCCAAACCCACTCTCTGTGACGTCACGAAATGTCGGGTTCAAACTCCGTCTACTATGGTGCGTGGCTGTATTTCCTAAGTGCCTAACAGTGTATTCTGCAGCCAACGTCAAGTTACAAAGATGACCTCTTCATTAGACACATTTTTTCTGAAGTTTACGGTAGGAATCGCACAAATGTGAGATGAATATAAGAGAGGTTATTTAAATTAGGCTAGACTTGAATAAAGTTTGAAATGTTTTAAATATGTGATCAACAAAGATGAGAAACAAATTACAAGGCAAACTAAATTTATTACACTATTGTTGTTTTTTTTAGCGGAGGGATCCGAAACAAAAGATACATATTCTAAACTTTTGATGCAATATAGTGTTGGTCAGTGTAGCATTGGTCAGTGTTAGGCCATGGTCCGCTTAGAATGTAGTGTTGGTCAGTGTAGCATTGGTCAGTGTTGGGCCATGGTCCGCTTAGAATGTAGTGTTGGTCAGAGTAGCATTGGTCAGTGTTGGGCCATGGTCCGCTTAGAATGTAGTGTTGGTCAGTGTAGCATTGGGGAGTGTTCGGTCATGGTCCGCCTACAATGTAGTGTTGGTCAGAGTAGCATTGTTCAGTGTTGGGCCATGGTCCGATAAAATGTAGTGTTGGTCAATGCTGGGCCATGGTCCGGCTGGTCAGTGTTGTCAGTAAAAAAAAAGACATACACTGTCTCACATGAACATGATTATCTTATAAATGATAACATAAACGCTTGTATATTACAAGATACAAAGATAACTGTTAAATACACAACAGCACCTGGCCAGCTTCAAAAATTGAAAGCCAAAGTGTGAACTTTTAAAAAAGAAAATAATTATTTAATAAAAGAACTATATATACACACACACACACACATAGAGGCACATACTAAGAAGAATGGACGTTTCGGGGGCTGTGGCGGCGAGTGCCAACATACACACACACACACACAACCAAGTATCCTTAATAAACAAACCCCAAAATTTCATTCAATTAAGTTCCCTATTCTATTTTTTTTTTTTTTTACATTTTAAATTTTAAAAAACCTGGTCATGTCGCGTGTCCAGCTCGGAGCAGAAGTCAAAGTCCGACATGCGAAGGGGGGAAAAAAAGCCAAATCTAGTGTCCAAGAAAATTAACTGAAAAATGATAGCCAGTGATGGGACAAAGTCCACTCATAATATGCTGACCTCGTCCACTCTTAACAAGAGAAGAAAGGCTAACTGCCCCGTGGCTGGCACACTTTTACACCATGTCTGGATTTAGACACCTTGGTTGAGGGGAGTTAAATATCTCAAAGTTTTACTGTAAAACTTCCTATTTTTCGTGGGCATTTAATATGAATATTCAAACATCGAAAAGGTTTTATTTTAAGAGGCCAACTTTTAAATTATCCTTATGTAATCAAATTGTGTCTAATTTTTTCCTCCTCTATCTAGATTTTTGCTAATGAGGTTTTTTGTTGGTTTTTTTTTTTGGCGATGAGGTCTATCTCTTTTTGCTAATGAGGTGGTTTTTTTGGCGATGAGGTCAATCTCTTTTTGCAAATGAGTTGTTTTTTTTGGCGATGAGGTCAATCTTTTTTTGCAAATTAGTTGTTGTTTTTTTTTGTTTTCTTTTTGGCGATGAGGTCTATTCTCAATAAGCTTTGTAAAAAGAGCTACTATTATAGACTTAAAAAAAAAAGACTTAGCATCATTTATTTTTTTTAGGTGTAAGAAAAAAAATGTTTACAGTAATCTTGGCTAAAGTTCAGACTTCTTTCTGAAGGAGGGTCCAGTGGGTGGATGGTCAGTAATTTCGATGGTCATTCAAAGACATTTGATCAAAGTTAGGGGGTGGAGATAGAGTCTCGCTTCACGTTGACCTCAAAAAAGCAAGGACGACTGGACAATACATACAGACAAATGGACGTCCCGAAAGTAGGCCGCCGTCCAGCCTTCAGCAACAGTTCGTGTTTTTTATGGGGGTGGTGTTGACAGTGTAATGTGTCAACTGGCCATTGTCCTGCGGTCAGCCAGCTGGGAGTGTGATAGAGAAGATCTCCGTTGCCTCCTTTGGACACTGGACGAGGTATTGAAGTGGAGAGGTCAGTTAAGGACAATACCACCGCGCTACGGACTTTGTTGTCCGGTTGACCCGGGTCCAGTAAAAAAAACAAAGATACCAGAATGTAGAGATAATGGAACTTTGTTATTGTTAACACGCGACAAGAGCTGGGGATAAACTGGAGAAAAAAAAAATAAAAATAAAAACACAGAATGAAAGTAAAAATAGATACAAGGGAGACTACTCATGGGTAAGAACTATCCTTTTCAAATTTAGATCATTATATTGCAATTTTTCATGTTCTTTTTTCACTCCAAGTAAATATTGAATAGAAGATCGTGGCGAGATGCCAATGCTGACGACAAAGTTATTGATGATAAATGTCTTGGCCATTTCGATGGCCAGCGTGTGGCTCTCAGTGGTGTGTGGTCAACGTCACAAGCGGTGGAAGACAATAACTAGCATAATGAAAGACAAATATTTAAAATTTCATCCAGTATTTTCACCATAAGATATAATAATGTACTCCTAGATTTTACATATTATTATTATTATTATATTTATTCTTTTATCAGCTGTTACCAATGTTGTACTTTTGGTTGCTACTCCAGTTAGGCTAATATTAGGAATATGCATCCTCTGTTTGGGATACTTCATCTCAAGAAAACAAACTAGAAAAAATACAAAATACAGCATTGAGATTTATAACAAACGAAAATGTTAATTTGATTACATTAACACCATTAGTAAAATTACTAATGTTAGAGACACTTCAGGGTCAGAAGAATAAAAAGTAAAGTAGCGCTATAAAACATAAAACACTAAACGATCACTTTAAAAAAACAACTAAACCTAATAAAATCCTCAGACACAAAGAGGCACACTTCTTATTCCATACGCTAGAACAAATTCATACAAGAGCTCCTTCTTCCCTAGTGCCATTAGAGAATGGGATGGGTTTGTCTGAACTAGCCAGGAAAACCAACGACTTAGCAGAGTTTAAGTCATTTATTAGCATGCATGACTAGATTGACACATGCGTAGGACGTAATTATCTTCTTTAAGTAACGTCTGTAATAGATAAGATGATTAGACATATAAAAACATGTTATTGACTAACACAATTAGAAGAGATTTCCTTATTTCTTCTAAAACACAATTATTTTCGACCAACGCTGCTATGGTAGCAGCCACTATTGTCTCTATACAAAAGCATCATATTATTGTAAATATTCAAGTTATTTTTTTAGTTTATGTGTTCGTTGGCTTGATTTTTTAAAATACCATGTTTTGAAATGTTTTGGGTTTTTTTTAGTGGTTCACTTTCATTTTTTTCTAGGTTTTTTATTTTTATTTCAGTCCTCTACTTTCTCTCTCTTGCTTTCTCTTTATTGTTCTCTTTCTCTTATTATATGTCTTGCTACTTCCTCCACTTTCTCTTTTTACAAAACGTATATTTACTCACTCTGTCTGTCTGTCTGTCTGGTAAAAAGTGTGTGTAAGATATTTCTCCCACAAGCCTACTCGGATCAAGTTCAAACTTTGAGCAATTGTTCATTGGCAGGGACAAGACACTAATCCATAAGAAAAATTAACTAAGTAGTCATTTAATCACTGGTAATTAATAGATTTGTTTCATACCAACAAGGGAAACGAATCCTACAGTATTCACAGACACGGATGAATATTGTTGTAACGCGATAGGGTTAACTGTGTCTGATCAGCTGACTTATGTGACACAGGCCAGAAAGACAGTTTAGCGCGCTATGTCGAAGGGCAAGGGACAGTACTGGTATGAACGTTGCAAGTGAATATAACCCGGGTTATGGTCAACATAAGCCTGCGTGGGCCAGAGACAGTGTGTGTAAGGCAGTGCAGTTCAAGACAGGACAGCGAGTAGACCGGGACTGTTAGTCTGCCATGAAGTCGGTCCTGGTGGAGTCCTGAAGTGAATGTACGAGTCCAGGTAGAGATAGAGACAGTATAATTTTTTTTTTAGTTTAGTACGGCGATGTACAGTATAGCATTTTTAGTTGTTGATGTATTTCCAATTGTGTCATATTGGCTGTTTTAATTGACCATTATTAAAGCACCAGATTATTTGAAGCCTTGTCAAGTTCTTGATGTGTTAGATGTGCTGTGTTGTGTTTAGCAGTGTTTACAGAAGGCCTGCTTAGGAGAGATCGTTGCAATGTGCAGGGTTTCTGAGCCTTAGATAACTGAAAGCGTAATTTCTTCCAAGCCCATTCTCCTCTCAAGTTGAAATATTAAACAATTAGTAATTGTCCCCTAGCAAAAACAAATTAACCAATTATTAATAAATAATTTTTAATCAATAATTTTGTTTGATATCGAATAAAAGGGGAAAACTTCTACATCATTGAGAGATATAATTGTAAGTGTGGAGTTTTTTTTTCCTTAGGTAAGCTTTTTTTTTTTAAATGATTTTTTTTTAATTTTGCTAGTAAACCCCCCCCCCCCCTTTTTCCCAATAGTTTTCTCTCTCCTGGCCTCTTTGTATTGTTTTAAATGTTTGTTTTTTTTATACTTGAGAATCTGACTAAATCTGGCCACTCGTTTTCTAGTCCTCAAACGACGCTGATTAGCCAAATTGGCGTTGATTTAAAACAAAATTCTACATCTGTTGCCATCGTTTAAAAAAATACAGTCACTTGCCACTATTGTTGTAGCGCACCGCATTATTCGAACCTGAACCAGAATCCATTTTTTTTTTTAAACCCAGATAAGTAATGGGGTCCTCCGAAAACTTAACTTATGTGTGTGTACACAAAAGAGCAACTGGGACATGTTTCCTTTTTCAATGGCTTTCTCCGAGTCTTAACTCTCTTGGCTTGTTAATAACGCTACCTTTTGCAGTCAAAGTCTAGGACCTAAAAAAAAAAAGGTGGGGGGGAGGGGGGGTGTAGAACAATTTATTAAGAGCGGGGTAGTTGTGGTGATAAAGGGTGTAAAGAATGGTGTCTGCGTGTGTGTTGGTTGGTTGGTTACATTCACCCAAGCATGACATATTTTTTTGAAAGCTCGCGCTCTGCCACGTTCTAGCGGGTTGCGCGTGGCGGTCACGTGGTTTTAGAGCTTACTTAAAAGCGTGTTACAGACGTTTGTGCCGGCAGGTGCGGGCAGGTAGCTAAGGTAAGCACGCGCCCCAAGAAAATGTCCCCCCCCTTTTTTTTTTTCCAATTAAGTTGTAAAATACTTACTAGCATGGGGGGGGGGGGGAAACAGTTCTAAGGCGGTAAATAAAATGTGTAGGCTTAGAAGAGCAAGGAGTCTAGAGATTTGACTACACTACTCTGGTGCACTCGGGTCGGAGGATATTCCAGCTACCCGTCGTCTCAGCGTGGCGCCTCCGTGGAAACGTCCAGGGGTGTGGAACTGGACAGGCTAAGAACGAGTAGCGAACCAGGCCTTCTAGCAGGTCTCCCTGGGTGAGCTTTTTTTTTTTTTTTTTTTTTTTATCTCACTCGGGGTGGGGATGGAACAAGTAACCTGCAACCCAGTCCACAAAGTCCGCCACGCCGTTCCACAAAGGGGGTCGTCATCAGAACCAGGAGCCTGGAGTGGCGACCTTCGCACGGAACTGTGGCGGTTACAGTATAGGAATATGAGACAAGCTCCCGGCAGTGAGCACTGTTCACGACCACTTATAGCGAGTGGTAAGAGAGCGTGGACGGGGCGCTGTGTACACGGCACGGCCCGGTTTTGCCCAGTCAACCGATATGGCCGATTATCGTTGGAGGCCCTCAGACAGGACAGGGGTGAAGAGCCCCATGTCAAGGCCTGGTGGTTGGATAAAAGCCTTTCTAACCATCAACGGGATAATGGCGCCTACGGCGCCGATTCCCTACTGGACTTCATCGAAGGTGCACTGGGGTATATGGCCAAGACCAATCGTTACAGAGAGTCTCAAACCTTACCTTCTACGTCGCAACCTGTGGGCAGTCACAGATCCGACGTCACGGCCATTTGGTCTAAACTGCGTATGTGTGCCAAGACCAATCGTTACAGAGAGCCTCAAACCTTACCTTCTACGTCGCAACCTGTGGGCAGTCACAGGTCCGACGTCACGGCCATTTGGTATAAACTGCGTATGTGGCCAAGACCAATCATCATAGAAGAGCTCAACACTGACCTGCGACGTCGCAACCTGTGGGCAGTTTAGACAAAACAGCCCGTTACCACGTCACAGGTCCGACGTCACGACAATTGGTCTAAACTGCCCACAGGTTGCGACGTTGAAGGTCAGGTCTGAGGCCCTCTGTAACGACTGGTCTTGTTGTGGCAAGACCCAGTTGTAGAATTGGACGCTACCATTCTGGAACTTTGAGACCGGACTTGGGGTAAAGAGCCCTTGGTCCGTGACTGACCCTTAGTAGGAATCCATCCTAACGATTACACTAAGCCTATCTGACCATCTGACCTATCATACGCACACTTCCCAATGTTCAGTGTTCTAGCAAGTTTTGTTTAGGTCAGAGAGGGAAGGGATATGGATGGCTCTGGGATTATAACTGTAAGTGTAGTCGATGTAGATCTAGACATTAGTAGGTCAGGTTTAAGGATCTATAGGCCTACGCTTCGGAGCTATCGGTCAAACGTTGACTATCTGTTTAAGTTGAAACTTTAAAAAAATGATATCTGTTATTGTTATTGATATCAATAATCATGTTATTAACGAATCATAGTTTCCCCCCTCCGCTTATGAATGAATTAAACAATACATATTGAACGAAAGGCAGACCCCGAATGCGATGGATTGATGATGTGGAAACAGATCTGCATCAGCTTGGGGTTAGGGCGTGGAGACGAAAGGCCCAGGAGAGATCTCAATGGAAAGATGTGTTGAAGCAGGCCAGAGCCCTCCATGGACTGTAGCGCCACTGGCATGGATGGATGGATATTGACCGAAAACGCTTCAGATTCCCACTATATATGGCTCCTTTTTGTCTCGGAAGGCAATGGATGCACTCAGACGAGTCACTGTTTTTTATTTCGTCCTTTTAGCCGCTCTTCACACATCCTCATTAGGCTAAACACTTGTCAACAATCTAAATTACAATAAATAGAGGCCAGACATAGATCTAGATTTAGATTTAATTGTATTAAACAATTTCAACAAAATTTACATTTATAATCCATTAAGAAAATAGTTTATCTTCTAATAGCTTAGGGGTGCAAATTTATTTATTATGTAAGCAGAAGTATCATATCAGCAAGTGAATCTGATGCGAACAGCATAAGTCAGGGGTTCTCAACCTGTGGGTCGCGACCCCCTTGGGGGTCGATTGACCATTTGCCAGGGATCGCTTAAGACCATCGAAACTATGGATTGTTATTATCTACTCTCGATTGCTGTATGTGTGTGTGTGTGTGGGTGGGGAGGGGGGTCGCGGCCGAGTGGGGGATTGTAAAAAGGGGTCGTCGAGCTTAAAAGGTTGAGAACCGCTGGCATAAGTGCACTAAAACCCAATAGCAGGCCTACTAATCCTGATCATAATATTGACCTAGATCTAGCTCTAGTAGATCTAGATTCTATTTCTAGATTTCTAGATCTAGTTTAGATTCTAGTCTAAATTAGGCTATAGATTTAGTTCTGGATCTTAATCTAGAGTCTATTTAGTCTAGACCTAATCCTAGTCTAGATCTAGCTTCTAGACTTAGTCTAGATTCGAGATCGAGATCGAGATTCTAGATCGAGATCTAGATAGAGCGATTATGATCAGGATTAGTAGGCCTACTAGTGGGTAATAGTGTATTAGGCCTATTAGGCCTATGCTGTTCGCATGGGTAACCTGTGAAGTTGTGCGGGCTTATTTTTTAAAAAATTTCGTACTACGTCTACTCCAATATATTAATCAAATTGTTGCGAAGAAGTAGGAATCTAGGAGCAGTGGCGTCATGGGGGGGGGGGGGGGGGAGAGGGTGCGGTCCGCACCGGTCGACACCATTTTGGGGGTGACAACCAAGTTGGAAAAACTATATATTTTAGCAAAAGCAGACACATGGGAAAAGATAATAATAAAATCTCTAGATATATGCTCAAATATGCCTTGACACATCTAGCTGGTAGTCTAAGTGTATATGATACAGCACAGCGTTATACCATTTAAAGTACAATCAAAGAAACCTGTTCATATGATGTTTATCTTTTTATACTTTTAATTACATAATATTGTAAAATTTGCAATAACATTTGAATAAATGTAGGCCCTAATAAACATTGGGATTTTACATTGGAGTAAAAATCAATAAAAGTAGGTAATCAGCTCATTCTGTATTGGTTAAAAAAAAAAAACTAGCAATAGTGCTCATTGGAATATATTTCAAGAAAGTTGATGGAGAGGGGTGACACCCTGAGCTACCGCGCTAGGTGCCATCGACACTATTTCGGGAGGTTCCCATGCTGATCTTAGGTGATCAATTAACGCTACTCTACTCATTTCATAAGAGTTAGAAAAGTCTTATCAAAGACGACGTGTTGCGCTGTTTGCTTTTATGTGAAAAATAAGCAAAATTTTTAAAATTTCTTTAAACGATCAAAACAAGAATATGACTTGAATATATTTCTCGTCCAATGGTGAATTTGATGGGGGCCGCCTCTGAGTTTGTTTGATAACACAAACCCTCTTTGTAATCTTGTGTGTTGTTTTTATGGTCTGGTGTGAATGTATATTTTGGTTTTCTATAGTTACGATGTTTGGTGTAAGGCACAAATACTCGCTCTTTTATAATAATAATAATAATTATTATTATTATTATGTTAGAGACGAACGAGTACTCATTTCTGGCACTGCCAGGGTCGACTTTTATTAAAGAAAAACAAAATTTATCGTAGTCCACTGAGGAATTTTCTGGCGATGTGGCAGGTCTGCAGAAGTACCGCTCTCTGACAGGCAACGAGAATGTTCCTAGGAATGTTAAGGGCCTTGAAGGTATCTGTGAGGGTTCCATGACAATTCCCCACATCAGTCAATTCCCCACATTCCCAACTCCCCACAATTACAATTCCCCACATCACAATTCCCCACATTGCAATTCCCCAAATTCACAATTCCCCACGTTTACAACTCCCCACATTGGGATAATATTTATTATAACCATAGTCATCCAGGTGTGTGGGATCTTCTGGAAGGTCTGAAGAAGGACATGGCCATCCACAGCAAGACATTGGCTGATGCAGATGATGGCAGACCACAGCCAAAAAGGAAGAAGTATGAGACCCTAAATAGCAAAGTAATTGAGGCTGTCCAAGGGTATGCCAATCAACAGGATAAGATTAAGTATTTGAGAAAATTGGCCAACATGCAGTTTCCAAAGTAACCTTTGTGTTTAGTAGTTTCTGTTTACTTTAGTCATTTTTGTCAATTATTAATAGTTTTTGTACTGTACATTTAGTTTAATGATTTTTCTTTTATTAGATAATAGGACCTTATCTAATTCATTATTTTGTACCAAGCATATTTTGTATTAAACTCATTTGTTCATTTGTGTATATCAGTTACTTGTATTTTGTAATCAGTAATGCATTTCAATAAATTGTCATGATATTAACTTTTGGAGATTAATTAATACTATTTGCATTTTAGAATTCCTTCATTATATTATTAATTTAGTGCAATTTATATTATCCCAATGTGGGGAGTTGTAAACGTGGGGAATTGTGAATTTGGGGAATTGCAATGTGGGGAATTGTGATGTGGGGAATTGTAATTGTGGGGAGTTGGGAATGTGGGGAATTGACTGATGTGGGGAATTGTCTGGCCACCATCTGTGAGGTCAGTAGTTATCCCCTCGGTTGATATAACAATGGTGTATATTTTTATTTTAGATAACTTCCGTAAAAGCTTAATCTCCAAGCCAAGATTTCTATATTTTCGTTGTTTTTTTTTCATCAGTTTTTCTTAAATTATGAGATAGTGGTACGGCGATGTCAAAAAAAAATTATTTTTTTTCAATGAATAGCAGATCAGGGCGATTTAACTCTTTCTCTCCCTAATTATTTACCACATTCTAGTGGAATCAACGTTGGTATCGTCAGTTAGGAGAAAAAGAGTTAAATCTACCGTTTTGTCTGTCAAAATAGGCCTATCCCAGTACAGCAGACGATCCGTAGACTCGAGAACCTCTTGTGGCGAGTATATGTTATAAGGATCAAATTATGTGTCAACGCCAAGTGCTGGTGTATTAGCTTTGCAACTTGGTTATGGCGACCTAGGTAGGCAGATTCTGATAAGGCGGAACATCCTGTCATTATGTGTTCGACTCACCCACATTTCCACATTGTATGCATTATTATTAGGCCCCTATTATTATTATTCAACAATTACTAGATTCACAAAAAAACTGCATAGAAGTAAAAAGTAAAATAACAATAATAATAGTAATAATAAAAATAATAATAATCTTAATTGTCCAATAATAATAATCTTTATTGTCCGTATGGAAATTCGTCTTACAATTTGTGCATTACACCAAACAAAAAACGTTCGAAAACGTATTCATACAGTATATGTGCATTACAGTACATGTGGTTGATAAAAAAAAAAACTGGTCCGGATATTTGACGCTCCGGATAATAAACGTTCGGATAAACGACGTTCTACTGTAACTATAAGCAACCAAAGTGCTTGTATTTCATAAGAGAATTGCTGTTTGACAGTTCTCTAACAATGTAGCAGAAATATTTTGACATATGTTAACAGAGAGAAAAAAAGACCTCGACCCACAAAACGGACCAAATGGACCTCATTCGCCAATCGTAAATAAACACATTTAGCCACGTCATAAAATTGATAAAACATTTAAGAATGCGTATCACGTGACGACCACTAAGGATTACATAATTTGTATAGAAGATACATAGAATCACGTGGCTAAATGTTGTTTGTTTACGATTGGTGAATGAGGTCCATTGACCCTATACAAACGAACACGGCCGTGCGGGCCGAAGTTGTCACGAGACTTATAACATTATTAGATCTTATTATATCAGGATCAATATCAGTTGTATATTTGGATAATTTCTTGCATGTATTTTAAACAGACTTCAGAAAAGAAAAATATTTGGGTCTGGAAATATTGTTTTTAATTAGGTAAGGTACAATGAACATATATTTATTGAAAGAAATGAATGTTCTATACCAGCTTCTTTATTAATATCGGCTGGCTAAAATTGTTGGAAATATTTATTATTCTTTAATGTTATCCATCCATCCTTCCCAGTGACGCTAAAGCCCATTGATGGCCCTGGCCTGCTTTAGCACATCTCTCCATTCTGATCTGTACTTTGCGTTTCCATGCCGTACTTTTAGCTGTTGAGCCACCGTACTCGTGGTCTGCCTTTGGGGCACCAGCATTTTGTTTTTTTCCGGGGACCAATCTTTGCTCCTCTGTTCTCTGGCAATCTTTCAAGGTGACCTGCCCAACGTAATCTGTTCCATTTTATTTCCGTCACTATGGAGGGGTCTTCACATAGCTGGTTTATTTCTTGGTTGGTGCGAATCCTCCATCCGGTTTCCTCATGTATGGCACCATACATTTTATCTGAGGATTTTTCTCTTTCCCAAGTATTTAGCAGATTTTCTTTTTTTTTTTTGGTGTCAGCATCCAGGATTTGCTTGCATATAAGACTACAGGTCTGGTGATGGTTTTGTATCTTAAATCTTATGGAGTTCCATAAAAGTTGTAACCAAATTGACAGACAAATGTCAAACAGCAATTCTCTTCTACAAAACGAATAGCTTGCTCCATTGAAGTCGACAAGAATAATTCACATTTCTCTTTCTAACCCAAATGGTGCATTGGTAGAGCTCGAGCAGCTTTCCACCTGAGGACCCAGCGAAATAAGAAGTCTAATTCCTAAAGCGCTAGTTGTGAGTGTGTATGTATTTCGTGTGTGAATGTTGTTCGTATTTGCAACAATATTGTTATTGTTACAGTCAAACTGAATTTCCATTTAATTGGACCAATACAAATTACCTTACCTTACCTTATCTTATCTTATCTTACAACTGAGGACTCAGCGAAAAAAGCACCACCACCAAGATAAGGCATCTTCAACACAATTATAAGGCCAATGTATAGCTCTTCCTTCGTGATCGAAGATGCGCACATTTCTCATTTCCTATGGACTTGAAGATGACTGTAAAGTCAAATCCTCGCTTTCAAAGGCCGGCCGCATACGTGGCATGGGTAGGTTTGGCAGATAGGCCTGAATTTTGAATTTTGGGATTATAGGAAAAGGAAAGCTCCACACATGTTCCCCACAATAATTCACACATGTTCCTCACTTTTCCCCACACATGTTCCTCACCCTACTCCACCAGTCTCTTAAACTACACCACACATGTTTCCCACAATAATTCACACATGTTCCTCACACTACCCCACATATGTTCCTCACACTACCCCACATTTTTTCCTCACACTACACACATGTTCCTCACACTATACATATGTTCCTCACACTACACATATGTTCCTCACACTACACATTTGTTCCTCACACTACCCTACAGTTTCCTCACGCTACCCCACATATGTTCTTTACATTACCCCACATACGTTCCTCATTCAAGTCCACACATGTTTCTCACTCTACTCCATAAGTTCCTCACCACACTTCGCAGATGTTCCTCATACTACCCCCACATGTTCCTCACACTACTCCACACACAAACCTCACACTATTCCACACATTTCTCACACTACACTGTTCCCAAACCACTCTCTCAAGTTTCTTCACTAGCCCACAGATTCACAGATTCTCCTAGAATTTTCTCTGCATCTCGCACCGCCTACCACAAGCACCGGCATATCAATACACCCAAACAGGGAGCGGACGTCGCCATGACACTCTCGTCAGATCACATGATCCTCATGACAAGACACGTGATACACAAAACCCATCTGCTTTAATTTAGCACAGGATGGTCAGAGATCTCGAGTGTCGGCCATGAGGCTCAGGGCGCAATGTGTCTGGTCATATCATGGGACACATTAGGATCCGATTCGATGACCATTAAACAAATGACCACCACTGCCGCTAGATTCCCCTCCTTTGGTCGCCTCCCACTCTCTTCTTTAACCACTTGGTGCGGGCACTCGCCAGTTCAACTTTAATATGGTATGGAGCTTTGGGAATATAAATTAAAGACCTGTTTTTATTAGACGCATTTAATTTAAAAAAAGAAATTCAACGTTTAGGCCAATGGCCAAGATAATCTAAGCTTATTAGGGCCAAGATAGCCAAGGCTTAACATGTACTGGATACTGCCATAGTCGGTCTTATTTTAGGAGACGAAACTCAGTATCGAAGCTCGATAGAAGAGTTTACAAACTGGTACACTGATAACTTTCTAGAACTGAATGTCACAAAAACTAAAGAACTTATAATAGATTTCAGAAAGATAAAAGAGATGATTCAAGAACTTCAGATAAAGAATACATTTATAGAACAAGTAAAATCATTTAAATATCAAGTCGTCATCATTAATAACATGCTCTAATGGGGAGACCACCAGAACTTGGAACTCTGGCAAAGAAAACAGCCCAGCCACTATTTATCCTATATAAACTCAATAGCTTTAAACTAAACAAGAAGATCCTAAATAATTTTTACGGCGCTACTATACAAAATCTGTTAACATAGGGAATAACTTGTTGGCAAGGCAACGCTTCATCTAAACAGTTGCGCCGACTAGAAAACATTATTAAAAGGGCATCAAAAATCACACGCACAACATTACCATATTTAAATGAACTTTTTGAACCAAAATGTCTAAGAAAAATCGCAAAAATCTTGGAAGACAACAGCCACCCGCTCCGTCATAACTACGTCAAGTCGTCGCGAAGTGGGCGACAACTGTCAATCAAGACAAGAACAGAGCGGTACAAAACTCGTTCGTACATTACTCGGTCAGACTTTATCAACACCAAGTCCGGGCATGCTACCCTGCCTCATAGTGGCGCCCGGGTGGAAACGATCGTAAGAGGAAACGATTAGGCTAAAGGGTAGCGAAACACGACTCCCGTGGGGGTGCCTTAGGGGGTGCGAGAGCATCATCATTGCACTGTGCGGAGTTGTGAAAAAGCTCCCACAACCTTATCACAATCCAGGCGCTGTTCCTCAAGGGGCCGTTACATAAATGACGTGTCCCGCACAGTTAGCCTGGTATAGAAAAGGAAAATGGCGGGGGTCTTAGTGTACGCAGCCTCTTGACGCGAGTCTGACCCACCCGCTAGACAGAACAGTGTACACTGCCAGAACAGGCCAGTGAGAGAGAGCTCTTGTTTACTTTTGCTGGCTTAGAGTTCCAAGAGCTGAAGGCTCAACTCTACCTGACAGTTTCAAGAAGATGAATTAACGCTGAGATGACTTTGTAGCCTACTGTTGACACTAAGTGAACTCTTTATGTTGTGTCTGTTCTATTTATGTAAATGTTTCTGTTGTGTTGTCTTTATATGAGAAAAGAGTCTTTGTAATCACAACAAATTTCCATACGGATCAATAAAGCAGTCTTAGGCTTAGTCATAGTGCCTAAATGAAATAAACCACAAATCAAAGTAATTGAAAGCCAATACGTAGACACCTCACTTAAACACACAAGAAAATTTTGTTAAAACAAATTATGTCCCTTTGTTTACTGGGACCTATAAATAGAAGTACAGTTGCCCCTTTCAGACCTTGCGATCTATGGGGCAACTTACATGCGTTAAGAACATAGATTAAACAGCTTTCACTTACGCTGTCTGCGACGCATAATGTGCACCTTTCAGACCTGGCGATCTGTGGGGCAACTTACACGCGTTAAGAACATAGATTAAACAGCTTTCACTCACGCTGTCTGCGATGGAGGGATCATGTCTCTATTTTTTAAGTTTAAATTTAGAAACAAAACGAAACAAATATAAAACCGTGGGTGAGGAAGGCGTATTCGATTAAAGGCGTGTCGAGAACAGGAGGCGCCCAAAAAGAATCAGATTAATTCCCTTTTTTTTTCAACATTAAAATTTTCACCATATTTGATTTCAACACAGACACACACACACGCACACACCATGTCATCCATCATCATAAAAAAAAATGTCTCCCTTTCTGGCGCACCCACCTGTGTTCACACTAACAGATTTACAGGTTGATGTAACTGAACCTGGAGTTGGTACAATCCTTCAATCGTAGCCAGACCCAGCCTGGCCAGGAGCTTTCCGGTGTCGACTGAATTATTGTAGACATTGCATTTTGTATGTACTTGTGGCCAGTTTTATTGCAAGATGTAGACCAAATACGTGTTATATAATTTAATGACAGCTCCTGCTTTTATTGACGTCAAGTGGAAATGTATTGGTCACGTATTCTAGATCTAAGGTCAGTCAAATGTTTCTGTGTCAATTGTTAACGGGGGTGTTGTGTGGAGAGTACAATGAGTTAATTTTTTTTTATCTGATGCCAAATACCCTTCCAGCTGCATGAGACAGGAAGCCAACCATACAGAAAATGTCTCCACCTGGTCTTGAATCAGCGATCTCTCCTAATCGGAAGGAGTACCTAACCACGAGACCACTAAAGACTGGTTAAAAAGGGGGGGGGGGGGATTTAAAAAAACAACTTTTTTAAAATCGTTTTTTTTTTAAATGTTTGACTAACAAAACAAAACACACATTAAAACAATAGTTTTTTTTTTATTTACACCAAAATTACCTACTTAGATAAGTCTGCTTTATTGATCCTTATTGGAAATTTCTTGTGATGACAAATACTATTTTTTACAATACCTCTATCAACTTGTAACTTCATGGAAACTTCTGGGAAAAACCTGAACGGACAAAAGGTGGGGAAAATCCTGGAAACATTCTTCATCCCATATGCTAGGACAAATGTGTACAAATACTCCTTCTTCCCTAGTGCTATTAGAGCATGGAATGGGTTGCCTGAGCTAGCCAGGAAAACCAGTGACTTGGCAGAATTTAAGTCATAGGTTAATATGCATGACTGAATGCATGTCGCGTAGGACGTAATCATCTTTTTTGAAGTAACGTCTGTATTATATAAGATAAGATAAGAAGAAACGGACCTCGATCGATTTTCCTAGAAATTTGACTGTAGGAAATTTATACTAGCACCTTGGCCACACTGGGAAAACTCTGGCTTTTGACTTGTCTACCATAATCATAATCATATTATAATCAAGAATCAATGTTAATCATAGTTATAACTTTTCACAGAAAAAAAAATAAAAACAAAAATTTAGGTTTTGCTAGCCAGCAGGAGCGGATTGGTATTATGGGCATTCGGCAAATGCCCGGTGGGCCAGTGGTTAAATGGCCCGGTGGGATTGCCGAATGGGCCACTTTAAATGTTAGTAAGTCCCCTAAACGGGATTGCCATCGCCTTATCTTTTTTAAAAACAGGTCTTTATTGACTTAACTGTGTAACACTAGCCACACATGCCGATATACTCCCCGTGCTTCTGTGAGGTTTAACCCTATGCACACATTAACTCTTTCCGTAAATATTTCTCTCGTTTCGATAGTATTATTCCTTTTGCTCATGTGTATTTCACTCTCCTGTTAGGGTTGAACTTCAATAACATTTTTGTTTGTTATCAGATAATGTTATAGTTGGTATTGAATTATAATAGAATGCATGCTATGCTCTTTTTACACAGTACAAAGTAAAGTTTATTAATCTAAAAAAATCAATTAGGTTTAATGGGGGTCAAATCAACGTTGGCATCGTCTATTAGGAGAGAAAGAGATTAACATACACCTTAAGACGAATCCTATATTTTATATAGTCTTATTGAAGTGCGGTGGCTGAATGGTTAAGTGCTTGGCTTCCAAACCGAGGGGTCCGGAAGTTCGAATCCTGATGATGACTGGGATTTTTAATTTCGGGATCTTTAGAGCGGCTCTGGGTCCACCCAGTTCTAATGATTACCTGACATAAGTTGGGACGAAATGCACCCCTTCGTTCCATGCTTGTTACGCCACTGGAGTCTTCATTCACCTTCCTCACCATCCTCATTACCCCGCCTCCTGAGCAAGAGAAGCCAGTCTCTTTGCGCAAGGTTTAATGCAGATCGCCTGGCTATCTCTGTAGTGTAATCGGACCTTTTGCCAAAAAACGCTCCGATCGATACTCCCTTGTGTTCCTGCAAACGATAAAACCGATTATCTTGTAATTGGTCAACACCGATACTCATGACGTCATTCCCTCCTTTTTTTTTTTTAATGGAAGAACTCTCTCGGAGTCTAAATAAAAATCTTACAACGAACAAAATAGTTTTTTTGATTGGCCAACTTTGTATCGTCTGTTCAAGTGAATTAAGACTAATGTAACTCTTGTTTGTAAGAAGTTTAGATCTAGTGTGTAGGCGTATGTATTTATATAATTCAGTGGAAATGTGTTTCTGTGTGTGGGGGGGGGGGGGGGGCGCGGTTAAGACATGTATGTATATTCTTCCCTGGTGAAAGTATTACGGGAAAGTAAGATTAAAGATCAATCGTAAGGTGGAAGGCCTGTATGTTTCTACAAAGCATATTGGCTCAATCTGTCTGACTGGTACGAATCTGGTACACGTCATTTCTCCCGCTTCCCATAGTCTGATTATTTATTGTCGATGACAACACATGATTCAAACAAACTAAATAGGGAATTCCCATTCACCTTCATCTATCCCCTATCCCTAAGTCTGTTGGACCGTTGGGGCACCATGCAAGATCTGTCGAACCTCTTTCTCTCGGTCTTTTTGCATTGGATAGAACCTCTATTCAATGGCAGGCCGTCCATTCTTTTAAGTTGTCTTCCGGTTAATTTCTCTGTCTGCCTCTTCTTCTTTTTCCTGGAGGAAGGTCTTTACGAGACCTGACAATTTGTAATATGGCCAAAGAGTTTTATTTTGCGTTTTTTTTTTTTTACAATAGTTAGTAGGTCATCGTGGGGTCCAATCGCTGTAGTTACGATAATAATCTGATCTCTTCGCTTGTGATGTGGTCTTTAAATGTGACACCTAGAATCCTTCTGTAGCATCTCAATTCCATTGCCATTATTAATTAATTAATGGTAATTAATTTAGTTTAAGTAAATAGAATAAAGGGAGATAAATCTTGCACATCAATTGTGCGGTTCTTTCGATAATTCTCGATATTTTCTGACATATTAGTCCATCTATTTCTTCCTTTAGAAACGTTAGGCATTATTTCAATTAGGGAGACCATATTTAAAGCTTACTTTATAAGACAGACTGAATCGCTTAATGACACCATAATGTTGGCGACAAAAGCAAACCTTTACCGCTATGTGGCATTCCAAAGGCTCGAGGCCTGGAGCGTTTGCCCCATTGGCGATCCCATGAGGCCACCTCCGCAGCTTGTATAGGAAAGATGTTTTATCATATCAATGAACTCAATCCAGTTCCTCACTCCCTTATGTTGACGCCGCTGACGAAACAATCTACGCCCACAACATTTTCGCATGAGAAACAATGTAATAATGAACCTGTAGTAAACACAATAGGAAGCTGACCACTAACAGGCCAGGCACTGACCAGCTATACACGCGCTCTAATGAGGTGATACATAATTACTGTCGCTGAGATGCCCTTATGTCCAAGTCCTGGACAGACTTTAAATAACAGAATTATCTTGTAGAGAGAATTGGCTTGACCAGTCGAGCAGTGGCTGGCCTGTGTCCTGACGATAGACCTAGAACGAAAGGAGTGATTTAAAAATTAATTCATAGCATTCAAACAATGAGTCAAGGCTGTTGTAGCATGGCTGTTGTAGCAAGGCTGTTGTAACAAGGCTGTTGTAGCAAGGTTGTTGTAACAAGGCTGTTGTAGCAAGGCTGTTGTAACAAGGCTGTTGTTGTAGCAAGGCTGTTGTTGTAGCAAGACTGTTGTAACAAAGCTGTTGTTGTAACAAGGTTTTTAAGGCTGTTGTTGCAAGGCTGTTGTAGCAAGGCTGTTGTAGCAAGGCTGTTGTTGTAGCAAGACTGTTGTTGCAAGGCTGTTGTAGCAAGGCTGTTGTAGCAAGGCTGTTGTAGCAAGGCTGTTGTAGCAAGGCTGTTGTAGCAAGGCTGTTGTTGTAGCAAGGCTGTTGTAGCAAGGCTGTTGTTGTAGCAAGGCTGTTGTTGCAAGGCTGTTGTAGCAAGGCTGTTGTAGCAAGGCTGTTGTAACAAGGCTTTTGTTGTGACAAGGCTGTTGTAGCATGGCTGTTGTTGTAACAAGGCTGTTGTAACAAGGCTGTTGTTGTAGCAAGGCTGTTGTTGTAACAAGGCTGTTGTAGGAAGGCTGTTGTAGCAAGGCTTTTGTAGCAAGGCTGTGTTCTAGTCCAGAGAGCTAGGGATATCTCACAATCAGTCGTTTCTATAACGTCAAATTAAAAACACATTTTAATCCAAGCCCCAAAAAACCTTTTTAAAACAAAATAAAATGAAACATTTATTTACAGAGTTGTTTATAAATTCGTGATATTTCATTTTAAATATGGGATGCTCATCAATTTGATTGCCTTCTTTCAAATCAAATCTATTGGCTGTCGCCATTAACTCATTTTTGTTCATCATTATCCGGTCTCTAAGCTCCGCCCCTAAATGAAACAAACAAACAAACAAAAAAACACATAGTTGCATCATTTTCTTTAAATAGCATACCGTCAATAACCGTAAACTACATTCTTAATAATTTGTTTACAAGTCAGTTTTATGGCTGGTTTTCAATGGTTGACAAGACATTAGATAAAACCTTTTATACTAATAAATCGTATTTATTTATAATAACAATAATCTTGTGTAGTTTCTTCTTTGATAGGTCACCATTTTCTAATACTGTGCTTGTCTGCAGACTGAACTCTGTGAGTCTTATTGAGAAGTTGTTTGTGTATGCAACGCTTCTTACACATAAACATGGAGAATGTGAGTGTGTGTGTGTGTGTTTCCATGGTGAGAAAAAGTTAGCGATTGGTTGGTAGTTATGCAGAAAGAACGATGCAAGACAAGCGTCACTGTCGTAAGCTGTGTTAAGAACGCCATACGACTCCATGAAGCCAGAGTGTAAAGACGTGTTTTTCTTGTTGTTGTTTTTATAAAGAATCAGATTTGTTTTAAAAAAAAGTTTATTTCTTTTGACCCCAAGTTAATTTTGTCTATATTGTAATATAAGTTCTATTTATTTTTGTTCACAAAGAAGTTATTCAAGTTGTTTCAAGTTTTATAAGATAAAATATAATACGCCTGAAGGAGTTCAATTATCTACCAGCAGTTTGTTAATACAAATTTTCGATTGTCGAAAACACCTAGAATGTACGACCCAAACGCGACTGTTCGACCAAGTTACAAACAAACTAAACGATGGTTCAGACCAGGGGCGTAGCTATGAATTCGCCATCATTTGGGGTACCGGGGGGCTAGATCTTTTTAGAGGCCCCTGCATTGCGCGTAATATTTAATGTAAAAAAGCACTCATTTTGGGGCCTGTCTCAAAAGGGGGGACGGGGGATTTTCGAATTCTTCCCCCCCCCTCCCCTTCTCCCTCACCCTAGCTACGCCACTGGTTCAGACCTCAAATTTATCATTTGAATTTCTTCGCTAGACCAAAACACCAGCTATAAACATTTTCTTTTATATCCATCTATTGACTCGCTTTCATCTCTCTCTCGTGTGTATTAGTTTCTCATTCTCTCTCTCTCTCTCTCTCTCTCATTTGTATTTGTGTCTGTCCTGTTGGTGTGTGTGTCTGTCTCATGTGAGTGTGTGTCTTTACTACTTCCTTGCCTCCCCACCCTCTGATCTCTGAATCCCCCCTCTTCCCCCCCCCCCCAAACGGCCTACTTCTAGGACCTCCAACTCCATTCTCTAACACCCAGGGCGTGAATCTCTCTCCGCCAACATAACAGGACAGGTGTAATCCACACGACGCAGGTACAGGACTGCAGGTGCAGGTACTTCAGGTGCAGTTATTGGCTTCATGTGGAAGGAAGGGGGGTCGGATGTACGCCCTGTTCAGGCTTCCGCGCGGTGTTGATGCTGGTAGATAGATCTAGTGTAGATCTACGTCTGACTGGAGGTAATACCGAACTCAAAACCACTTCAGTAACACCGGCGAAAAGCCGAAACAAACAAAATATGTAGTCGACGCTGATGCTGTTTACAAATCCATTTAATAACTAAGAAGGGAATCGTCCTATGTCAGCTATGTCCGTTAATCCGTATCTATATTCTACTGCTCTACACAAAGCATCCTCTTTCTAGCGTCACTAAGAGCGTTCTTGTTTTTTAAAGATCTGTCACGTCATTTGTCGCTAAGTAAAACTTTACCCTTATTCCCGAAACAAATAACTAATTCCTAATCATGTCATAACAACTCCTCCCCCTCCCGCTAAAAAAAATTGCCAGTCAATTTTTTATCTACTGTCTTAGTCTTACATTGTGCAAGGGCCAAAATGTAGGGAAACATAAAAGACAACACAACTTGAGTCTTGATTTCGGTTTCAACTTCTTCATCATTGTCCCAAACTCAAGTTGATCTGAACACATATTTCCCTCAAATGTCCCAACGTGATACTGTCCAATGTGATGTGCCATAGGTGACCGCAGACATAGGTGTCTAGCTATACTTTATCACATCACGTTCCAGATGTTACACCACTTTCCCTCACACGTCAGGACAGACATTTTACCTAATATGACAAATTGACATTTATCAATAATCATTCTCCCACTATACACCTAACGTTCGTTCGGGCATTTACAAGTGTATTTTATTTCCTCTCTCCACTTACTTGTCCCAGCGCGACCTAACTCTTTACTGATGTATGAGCATGATCAACAACAAGGAATAACTTATAAAACTTACTTTCCCTTGATATCAATACCTCGTCGCCTTATAAATGCCCTATCTATTCATACGTCCATACACACAATTCATACATATTAATATTCATACATAATAAATAACTAACATGAGTCAATCTAATACTAACTAATACTACAACAACATAATAACTGCCTAGCTATGACTACTAGGTAAGTCAATTAATTAAGAATAAACACTTCAAATATCAAACCAATCCTTATTTACACACTACGGTTGTATAGTGTTATGTTTCACAGGCTATCTACACGACCCATACATTTGTTCTCTCCAACTGGAGTTTACATCTCTTCTTACACCACTATAGCCCGCTTGCGGCCTTCTACCTTGGTATGCCTTGCGACTACCGCTACCACAGTCATCGGATATAGACCTGTGCCTCCTATCCGAACTCGCAATCTTCTGTTCAGACTGTTCTGCCCTACTCCAACAGTCTTTAGCGATGTGCCCCTGTTTATGGCAGTTAAAACAAATTCTGTCCTTTCTAGGTTTGTTTCGCCTCCTGTTGCCATATCTGCTTTTCCAACTTCTAACCTGTTTATCAGAAGCTGCTCTGACACCTGCTACATTTCCAAGTAAAACATCTCTAGATAACCTCGGCATGGCTACCCCTTCACAATACCCTGTATACAATGGAGATCGAAGGAACACTTTGCACGCTTCGAACCTCTTAACTGCACCGTCTGCCAATCTAACTGATTTGGTATAGCCTAAATAATCATTGGACTTAACTAATCCCCCTCTAACCGCGAGTGTACTGCTAGCTGTGTCCCGGATCACATTTATCTGTTTATTATTTATCATGCCCGGATATAATTTAAATCTATCTTCCCCACCATCAACGTAGTTAATTTCTTCATCTGGTTCACTATCTCTATTATCCTGTTCCCTACCTTGAATGTTCCTCACAAAATTAACCCTATCTGGTGGCCGATTATCCCTCTCTTGTCTACGGTTTCCTTGATTACCTCTCCTATCACTAGTGCCACTATTATCCTGTGTATTCCCATTGCCAGCTCCATTCCCTCTATGTTTTTTACATTGGTATGCCATGTGTCCCTTTTCCTGACAGTTAAAACATGTAACCTCCCTAAAGTTTCTATCACCCACTTTAGGTCTATCTATTCTCCTATCATAACTTTTCCTGCCATTGTTTTCATTTTCCCAGGATCTATCTTTTATGCCATCATAACTATCCCAACCATTGTTCCCACGTTCCCTGGACCTACCATTTCTCCTACCATAGGTGTCCCTATCACTAACATCATTCCTTCTACAATACTCCCTATCATTGCTATCATTTCCCTTTACATAATTTACCAGGTCAATAACTTTTTTGTGGTCTCTAACTGAAAGTGGGTTGTTTGGATAAGCATTCTTAAAGATCCTAATAATTTCTACCAAGTCTTCAATTACCTTAGGGTTTCTTTCTTTTATAAAAGACTGTAGCTGAGGGTCGCATTTATTGAGAAAATTATCAATCAGAATAAAATTCTTCAACCCTTCGTAGGTGTTCTCCACATTCTCGAATCCGATCCATTTAGTGAAGAAGTCCTTCTCTGAGTTGATAGTTGTTTGTGGATCAACTTGGCTGGATGGAGTGTTTTCGTAATACTTCTTTCGGAATGTTGCCGCGTTGTGCCCGTATGCGTTTAGCAGTTCCTTCTTTAGCACCTGATAGCTGTTTTGCATCGAGTGATCGTGGTTCTGGCAAATCGTGAGGGCTTTCCCATGCACGAAGTCCAACAAGATTTCGGACCACTCCCTCTCTTGGACATTAAACTTTGCTAGTTTAATTTCAAAGCGTTTCAGATAGTCGCCGATGTCGTCCTTGTCTTCCGCAAAAGGTTGTATTTTCTTTTTCATCCATGCGGCGCTACTATGGCTTTCTATGTTGGCACTATTGTTGCTGTTCCCTTCGATGGGCACACTTACACCAGCCTCTATCCTCATCTGCTCAACTTGAATTCTCACTTTTCTGTCCGCCTCTTCTTTCTTCTCCCTCTCTACACGTTCCGCCTCTCTAACCTTTTCCCTCTCCAACTTTTCTGCCTCTCTAACCTTTTCCCGCTCTATGCGATCTGCTTCTTCTTTTTCCTTTTCTCTGCCTCTAGCTTTCTCTCTCTCCAAGCGTTCTGCTTCTTCTTTTTCTTTTTCTCTGGCTCTTTCAGTTTCTCTGACTCGTTCCCGCTCTCTGCGATCTGCTTCTTCTTTTTCCTTTTCTCTGGCCTTTTCCGCTTCTCTAACCTTCTCTCTCTCTAGGCGTTCTGCTTCCGCCGCCACCATCTGCTGCACATAGGCAGTTAGTTCTTTGCCTCGCAGTTCTAATTCTGTCTTGGCTTCATGGATTAGCTTTTTTCTAAATTCTTCTAGGTCGTAACCTGAAGTAGTTGCCATATTCCTTAATTGTTACTTTATCCTACGTTATGGTACCTCTTATACCAACAAACAAAACCCTTGGCGTCTAACTACCAACTTAGACTAATAACCACTTCTACCCTTTCTCAAGATACACTTAGTATCCTTGGTACAAGTGTGTAGGCTACACTTTGACCCGACTGAATACGCTGTGCGACACACGCACCCTCAACCGACAACGTGTTACTCAACACGAGTGGCCGGTAAATAGACCAACCTGTCTATTTACAAATTCCAAAAATTACAAATGGGCAATCAGGCTTCACCTCGATTGTTCCCCAGATCTAGTCTAGATTACGCTAGATCTTAGTTACTTCTTACCTGCTTTCACAGCCTGGAGTGTATATAACTTACAACTTATACAAATAAACTATGAAAATAAACTTAAATACGATGAACACCAAATTATAGATCTAGTTTTAATGAATGAGACTTTCGTCTGACAGTAAGACTTAAGACGGGAGTATTGCAAACAATTAATACATGACGTTACTAACAAAAAATGCTTAACTAAATGATTCACACTCACATACAGGACGCATTAACAGCTAAACATATATATGGACCTCTTGCTAGATTACACCTAATTTTAAGGATATCCCCAATCCACCACGATTTAACCTGGTAGTGATAATCTAGCGAGTGGTCACTTCCCTACAGACTCTAGTTATTCTAAGGAGAAAGTAGTTAAATAACACTTGACTTATCTGTCTAAGAAGCGGCGATAACTCCACAGTCAGTCTCGGGTCCACTCTTCCTACGCTAATGTCTGTCCCGGCGGCAAGGCTCACGGCGATGTCTTCCCTAGCGGTGAGACAAGAACAACGAACGTTTCGGTTCTCCAAGGTCCTCCGGTACTGGTCTGCAATGGCTCCGGTTCTTCGGTGGTACGGCGTCTGGTCCTGGTGTTCACGGTGATCTGTCGTCTGGCTCCGGTTCGTCGGTGGCGTAGAGTCTGGTTCCGGCTGCTGGTTCCGACGCAGGTACGGTGGTTCCAGGTGGTCGTCTGTCCAAAGTGAACCTGTAACGGTCCAACTACTAACACAGCGACAAAGTCAAAGTCCTGTGTTAAACTACCGGCTATCTGGCTATCTAACGTGTAGCACAGAATTCAGCCGAGCTGTAGATCAAATTAGCACTACTGTACTTAAGTGCCGTAGGCAGTACGATGTCTCCTACGTCAAAAGTTCTTTGGCGTGACCCCAACGGTCGATCTTGGCCTTGCAGAAGGTGACCTTCACGTTCGTTCTCACTATGCCGGGCAGGCGATATCTCTTCAGTACGGAATCGACAGGACGATTTTCTTCCCTCCACAAAACTGTAGCCTTCTCGATACAAGCTTCAATACGATGCCACAAGTATGGGCACTTACAAATAACAACTGTAGAACTAGATCTATATTTCGTTACCTCCTAGTTCTACGAGTCCAGGATCTTACTGGCTTTCCTTCGCCGACGTGGCTGTATAATCAGGGTCTAGCTGCAGACTAGGCCGATGACGTTAACTTCTGCCTCCTCCTAACAGAGGGCTTCTATTCTTCTTGATGTTACTGCCAGTAAGCTCCGAGTCGGGGGTCGCCACGTTGTTCAGGCTTCCGCGCGGTGTTGATGCTGGTAGATAGATCTAGTGTAGATCTACGTCTGACTGGAGGTAATACCGAACTCAAAACCACTTCAGTAACACCGGCGAAAAGCCGAAACAAACAAAATATGTAGTCGACGCTGATGCTGTTTACAAATCCATTTAATAACTAAGAAGGGAATCGTCCTATGTCAGCTATGTCCGTTAATCCGTATCTATATTCTACTGCTCTACACAAAGCATCCTCTTTCTAGCGTCACTAAGAGCGTTCTTGTTTTTTAAAGATCTGTCACGTCATTTGTCGCTAAGTAAAACTTTACCCTTATTCCCGAAACAAATAACTAATTCCTAATCATGTCATAACAGCCCACACACATCTTCGCCAATGCATAATCACACACACACGCTATTTCCTCTCCCCGCCCCGCATCACATTTCAAAAATGAATTCTCGGAAATACGAGTTTTAAAAAAAATCAGTAATTTTTTTTTAAAAAAAAATAGAAACAAACTATGATTATTATTGTCACGTAGAAATATGACACGCGACAAATTGGTCACGTAGAGATACGATATGCGACCATCAAAGTCACATAAGATATGACATACAAAATTCATTGTCACATAGAAATTTTGCATACGTCAACTTTGTCATGCGACCGTCAATGTCACGTAGAAATATAGCATACTACTTTTATTGTCACGTAGAAATATAGCATACTACTTTTATTGTCATGTAGAAATATGACATACTACTTTTATTGTCATGTAGAAATATAGCATACTACTTTTATTGTCACGTAGAAATATAGCATACTACTTTTATTGTCACGTAGAAATATAGCATACTACTTTTATTGTCATGTAGAAATATGACATACTACTTTTATTGTCATGTAGAAATATAGCATACTACTTTTATTGTCACGTAGAAATATAGCATACTACTTTTATTGTCATGTAGAAATATAGCATACTACTTTTATTGTCACGTAGAAATATAGCATACTACTTTTATTGTCACGTAGAAATATAGCATACTACTTTTATTGTCATGTAGAAATATGGCATACTACTTTTATTGTCATGTAGAAATATGGCATACTACTTTTATTGTCGCGTAGAAATATGGCATACTACTTTTATTGTCACGTAGAAATATGACATACTACTTTTATTGTCATGTAGAAATATGACATACTACTTTTATTGTCGCGTAGAAATATGACATACTACTTTTATTGTCACGTAGAAATATAGCATACTACTTTTATTGTCATGTAGAAATATGGCATACTACTTTTATTGTCATGTAGAAATATAGCATACTACTTTTATTGTCATGTAGAAATATGGCATACTACTTTTATTGTCATGTAGAAATATGACATACTACTTTTATTGTCATGTAGAAATATAGCATACTACTTTTATTGTCATGTAGAAATATAGCATACTACTTTTATTGTCACGTAGAAATATAGCATACTATTTTTATTGTCATGTAGAAATATGGCATACTACTTTTATTGTCATGTAGAAATATGGCATACTACTTTTATTGTCATGTAGAAATATGACATACTACTTTTATTGTCATGTAGAAATATAGCATACTACTTTTATTGTCACGTAGAAATATAGCATACTACTTTTATTGTCATGTAGAAATATGGCATACTACTTTTATTGTCATGTAGAAATATGGCATACTACTTTTATTGTCATGTAGAAATATGACATACTACTTTTATTGTCATGTAGAAATATGACATACTACTTTTATTGTCGCGTAGAAATATGGCATACTACTTTTATTGTCACGTAGAAATATGACATACGGCTATAATTGTCACGTAGAAATATGACATACTACTTTTATTGTCACGTAGAAATATAGCATACTACTTTTATTGTCACGTAGAAATATGACATACGGCTATAATTTTCACGTAGAAATATGACATACGGCTATAATTGTCACGTAGAAATATGACATACGGCTATAATTGTCACGTAGAAATATGACATACGGCTATAATTGTCACGTAGAAATATGACATACTACTTTTATTGTCACGTAGAAATATAGCATACTACTTTTATTGTCACGTAGAAATATGACATACTACTTTTATTGTCATGTAGAAATATGGCATACTACTTTTATTGTCATGTAGAAATATGACATACTACTTTTATTGTCATGTAGAAATATGACATACTACTTTTATTGTCGCGTAGAAATATGGCATACTACTTTTATTGTCACGTAGAAATATGACATACGGCTATAATTGTCACGTAGAAATATGACATACTACTTTTATTGTCACGTAGAAATATAGCATACTACTTTTATTGTCACGTAGAAATATGACATACGGCTATAATTTTCACGTAGAAATATGACATACGGCTATAATTGTCACGTAGAAATATGACATACGGCTATAATTGTCACGTAGAAATATGACATACGGCTATAATTGTCACGTAGAAATATGACATACTACTTTTATTGTCACGTAGAAATATAGCATACTACTTTTATTGTCACGTAGAAATATGACATACGGCTATAATTTTCACGTAGAAATATGACATACGGCTATAATTGTCACGTAGAAATATGACATACGGCTATAATTGTCACGTAGAAATATGACATACGGCTATCATTGTCACGTAGAAATATGACATACGTCTATAATTGTCACGTAGAAATATGACATAATTTAATTGTCTTATAGAAATATCACATACGACCATCAATGTGACATAGAAATATGACATTCGACTTTTAATGTCACGTACAAATATGACATGAGACTATCATTTTCACGTCTCAGGTTACTAACAGGCTACAGCATATACAATTTTCCAGTACCGTCGTGTGGGGGGCTCTGATAGTGATCAAGACGCGGGAGGTCTCCACTTCCGGTCACACAGAAGCTTCAATAAAAAAATCTGGATTTGACCCTTGATTGTATATCTAAATCTAGTGATAAACTGCGCAGCTTTGCCACCCGCTCTCACTTTCCTATTACTCTGACCATCAAGGGAGATAAATTTTGTTTGGTAATAAATATTGAGCTGAAGTGTTAAAGGGAGGTAATCATGGGGGGGGGGGGCGGTATTGAAAGAGAGGGTCCGAACTGTTAGGCATGTCAACACTCTTTGACTCACTTGGGCGTCTCACCAACCCCCTCCACCCCCCCCTCAGGAGACAAGATGATTGAAAGAGGGGGTGCTTCTTTTGGTTAATACCACGGATTAGCACCTAAGAGAGAGAAATGGAGGGAGAGAGAGAAAGAGAGATTGCTTGATCTTCAAATTTCGCTGCACAGTGACTAATGCACCTGTTTGGTTGAAGAATCTGTTGACTATCTCTAAGATACACCAGGTAGTGGAGTTAAATGTTACAGATTTATCCCTTTTTTTACCCTGCTTTGACCAATTTATTAACTGGATATTTTGTGTGCAGTTGGGTAGTACCATCTTAACTAATAAAACAAAATAAATATTTGGTTGATAATCTAATAATTGGTTTCCATAATTTGAATCAAGGGCCTACTTAATTTGAAGATAATAGCTCTATGCCCTATACACATTATACAAGTTAAAGACTCGAGAGAACTTTGGAACTTTTGTTATTTTTAGTATTTTCTGTGACCAGGTTTCAATCACGGATCAGGGCCGGCCTTAGGTAATTGGAGGCCCTAGTGAATAGGGTGGCCCCAAATGAAAAAAAAATAAGACTAAAAAATACGCAATGAATTATAAACTGTACTGTATCTATATATAAATTAATATAAATAATTAATGCATCAAATTCAATCAATGCATCAATATCATGTAGTACCGATATATCGAAAGTGCTTCGTGGACGACTCGTGATCACCAGATCAGAAAGAACGTTTTGACACCAAAAGGAAGAAACAAAAGTCCTCTAACCTATATAAGACTAACATGAAGATCTAAATATTCGTGAATGAACTTTGAATCATAGTAGATACCCAGAGATAGGCTAGTAGACCTAGAGGCATAGAGTGATGCTATGTTTGAGAACGAGGCTAGTAGACCTATAGGCATAGAGTTTCGCTATGTTTGAGAACGAGGCTAGCAGACCTAGAGCCATAGAGTGCTGCTATGTTTGAGAACGAGGCTAGTAGACTTAGAGGCATAGAGTTTTGCTATGTTTGAGAACGAGGCTAGTAGACCTAGAGCCATAGAGTGATGCTATGTTTGAGAACGAGGCTAGTAGACCTAGAGCCATAGAGTGATGCTATGTTTGAGAACGCGGCTAGTATCTAATTTTCTTTTTTTTAGTCTCTTCTGGACCTTGTTGATGTAAAGACATGCGTAAAGTTCAGTTTCTATTTCAACTGAAACACTATCCCCCCCCCCCGCCCATCCAACTTACCAAAATCACCCCCACCCCCACTGCTGGTAATGCGTGTGGAAGAGGGGGAGGGTGCGGAGTATCAGAACCAATCACGCGTGTCCTTGTTGTTACTTTGCTGAACATCTTGTTGACCCACTTTTGTTTGGTCCAGGATCTCGTCGATCTGAAGTCTGACCAGCCAGGATGACCAGGGGGGACAATACCCGTATGTCCAGTTGTCCAGCCCTCTATCAGCGACCCCTAAGCCAACAGGCAAATAAATTTGGGTTAATCGCCCGATCAAATTACCGCTCGTGTCGATTCAAAGATCCTAGGAAACTCCGATGCCTTCGCCCGGACATTCCTTACACCCCCCTCCACGGCTATCCTCACAGACAATAACAAAGTAACCCCAGCTCACGCGCTTGTCACGAGCATTTGTTCGTCGCTTGACCAATGAAAACATGCCTCTTTTTTATGCATAAAATAAAGGATCGGTTGAAAGAACTAGATATAAGTGTTTTTTTTTTTACTACAATTCTCCCTTGTAGCTTTCTTGCAGGTTTGGATTTTCGCAACCGAATATTCGTCCACTTCTGCAACATCGGGGAACAAGACCATGGAACTACAAGACCATGGAACTACAAGACCATGGAACTACAAGACCATGGAACTACAAGACCATGGAACTACAAGACCATGGAACTACAAGACCATGGAACTACAAGACCATGGAACTACAACACCCAGGGCCGGTCCTAGCAATTGCGGGGCCCTATGAGAAACTGATTGCTCGGGGCCTAGTCTGTGTGGGAATAAGGATAATAAGTGAAAATTAAGATTTTGTATAAGATAAATAATTACACTTTACTAAGTTAAAAATTGCGATCTGTACTTTACGAACCTTGTAACCAATTGCATATTTATATGCTAGTGACTTTAAAGTATTGGAACTTTCGATCAAGGTATAAATTCGCCCAATTATTACATGAAAGCTGACAATGCCTTTTTTCCTTTTATCACGCGTAGGATTGGCGTTTTCTGCAATGAATGACACCCACAAATTATTTTTTTGTTCAATTTTTCTGGAGATTTTAAAGAGTTTTCAGGAGATTTTAATAAATTCAGGAGTTTTTCGTATATATTTTGCAATGTAATGATTACACCCTGAATTAGCGCGAGGCCTATGAAAGCGCGGGGCCCACTGCGACCGCATAGCTTGCAGTGGCCTAAGACCGGCCCTGACAACACCATTGAACTAAACCACCATGGAAAAGAACTACAACACCGTGGAACTTCAACATCATGGAACTACAACGCCGGGGAACTAAAACATCGAGGAACTACAACATCATGGAACTACATCACCGTGTTACTACAGCACCATACATATTATATTATATCATTACAACAATTTTTTTAAAGTTTAATACTTGAAAAAAAACAAAAACACTTTGATTCAGAATACGGTTTAATTATTCTAAAAAAATTATTAGAAAAAAAATCTAAACCTAAAAAAAAAGCAAAATAATCAGATTGTGCGAAGTGTTCCATTAAGGAAAAAAATCTGGGAAACGCTGGTTGAAAACATGGAATAAGATTTCGAAACAAATGTTTCACGTCTGCTCTCAAGTTGCACATTTTCCATGAGGTTGTCTTTCAAACGTTTCGACCCCCTCCTTTCCACCCGCTATAAGGCATAAACTCTTTTTTTTTTTATTTCGTGTAACAGACGGTATAGTCACATTGAAAACGTGCTCGAATATACAAAAGGGAATTGTAATTTTTTATTTCCTCTGACGAATGGAAGGCTAGCCGACTTAGCAGCGCCCCCACGCTGGAAGAAATGGAAGAGACTTTGAGAGTGCACTAAGGGCGAGCACTGGAACAGTTTCAACTCTTCGTCTGCTATGTGAGTTGCTTTTGTTCAAATGTTGCGGTCTGAGTGTCACGTGGGAAGTGAAAGTAGAGGAAGGGGCGCATGGGGGGAGATAATTATGGTGACAGGCTCAACTACAAAGCTAATGGCGCCCCTTTTAAAATTGTGTACCTGCATTTTTTTTAAAAATTCAGTATTGTATTTCGTAAAACTGACACAAGCGGTTTCTTTTTCTTAAGAAATAGAAATGGGGATCAGAATTTTATTTAAAAATTTCAATTCAAAAGAACATAAAATAAAACAAGGTTACAAAGACAGTTAGTGTGGAAACACAAACTCAAAATCGAACCCCTCCCCCTCGAAGTGGTCCACACAGGCAGGTAAAAAGGCAGGTTTCAATATTTTCTGAAAGAATATCAGAATGACATTCTATCAAAGGCAAATGACAGAGAAAAATGGAGAAAGATTGTTGAACGATCTTATGTGGTACCCCAGCGGTCCAGCAGACCTAGGGATAGGTGAAAGTGAAGTTAAAGTTAGATGTGAACCTGGCCTAACTGATGTCATATAATAATGATCTAATTGATCTAATTCAGGGGTTCTCAACCTGTGGGTCGCGACCCCCTTAGGGGTCGATTGACGATTTGCCAGCGGTCGCATAAGACCATCGATAAATGGATTGTTTTCGTCAATTCTTCTATTGCTGTGTGGGTGGGTGGGGGTCGTGGAAGAGTGAGGGGTTGTAAAAAAGGGGTCACCGAGCTTAAAAGGTTGAGAACTGCTGATCTAATTGTTTTGTAAGTGGTCAATCTCTCATTCAAAGCCTCAAGAAAAAGAAACATCTCCGTAAAAGCAAAATTACTTTAGTTAAGTGTCCTATGAGCATGCAGCCGCTTTGCAGCTAGCTCGATAATATGAAAAACTTCTTATTAATTGTTGTTTTAAATTATGTTCCACTTATATGCATATTAATCAGATTTTTTCACTTAAAAAAAATTAAACATTTTTTTTTGTAAATGTAGTAGTTAGTATGACAGAACGTACTAAGCTTAGCAATAAATATAGCAATACTTATAGCGTCTATTCCCCTTTCGGGGGCCGCTAAAAATATATATTTAAAAAAAATATTTCAGAATGACTTAATGTTGACCATTGGAGTTCCATGAAAAGGCGAGAGAGCTCTAAGAAATCTACAAGATTGATAATTGATTGCATCTAGTTGAGTGTAAAGGTATAGTTTCATAAATTAGCGGTTGTTTTAATTACGTAAGAAATGTCAAATATTTAGTTTAGAGACGCGCCATTGTAGACAGACCTTGCACGCGATTTATAGTGACGTCACGGACAGTGGGGTTTAGTGTTTTTATGTAGCATTTATTCAGATGGTTTTTAACTTTAGGTGACTACATCGTTTAGCGACATGGAGGCCGAACTAAAGGAAGGGCAGGCGGGGGCTACAGCCCATGGGGGAATCCACACACACACACACAAAAGGGGGTCTTCACAAAAGAGAAAAATATATTCCAATTTTGACGGGTCAGAAGGTTTCTTTGTTGCTGCTTTGTCAACTTTTGTTTTTTTCCCGCAATTTTAAGGCTGGCAAAAAAATGGCGTGATTAAGGAGTGTATGCTTGTAGCATGCTTGGAATAAATAAATACAGCTCCGGATTAACGACAGTGTGTCTACCAAGTGGCTTACCCTCCTTAAACTCAAAAATATACACTTTTCAAACAAAAATATGCAAATATTTAATGTTTTTTTTTTCAAAAAGGAAAGTGAAATTAAATCTTGTATAAGTATTAAAGAGATTGGCGCGTTTAGTCTAGGTATCTCTATATATAATTCTCTTCTTCGCTCAAGAGTTTGGACATGTTAGAAGAAGTATAGTAAAGATCACTCTTTTATTTATGCAAGTCAGACGGACTAGAGTGACCCTACGAAAAAAAAAGGTGAGCCTTTTACCTTATCTTCTTATCTTATATAATACGGACGTTACTTAAAAAAAAAGAAGATGATTACGTCCTACGCGTCATGCATTAGTCATGCATATTAACCAATGACTTAAATTCTGCCAAGTCACTGGTTTTTCCTGGCTAGCTCAGGCAACCCATTCCATGCTCTAATAGCAATAGGGAAGAAGGAGCGTTTGTACAAATTTGTCCTAGCATATTTACGCGCAGACAATTCCCTGTTAGATTAGCCTTTGCAATGACAATGAATAAAACACAAGACCAAACGTTCAAAAAGACATGCACGTATCGTTCAAAACCTGCTTTTCAGTCATGGACAAGTGTATGTTGCTCTCTCTCCAGGTTTCCTTCTTGTAGGTGATGACGTCATTCGCGCTATTTTACTTTTCTTGTGGACTAGCTGATCTACCCTTGTTGCTTCGTCATAAATTTTTATGACATAGACTTTCTTCGTAGTTAGTCTGGTGCATTCACGCCATGTTGCTAGACTGAAGCAGGCTGCATCTTCTCAGCTCTTGATTTCTACTTGTGTCTTCCACTGTCTTCGGTACTGGATAGCCTTATCGTTGGCCTTGGTAGATATTCTTAAAAGATTATTTTGACCCCTGTTTAGGGTCAGTTTTATTTCATATTGTATAGTTAATTTCTTTTTGGATACGATTGTATTCGTATTTTGTAATTAGACTAGAAGATTAGAAGAATCTGTTCTTTATCTTTCTATAGGGTCTCAGTGTTAATTTTCAGTCTCAGGTTTCAGTGGTGAAATCGCAAATCTCAGTTCTAGGTTACAGGACTGAGGTTTTTCATCTTAAGTTTTCTGTCTGATGTTTTTCAAGTTTCATTTACAAGTCTGAGGTTCCAGATCCCAGATTGCGGGCTGCTATATCCAGACCTGGAGGTGTTTTTGTGAAGTTGTAAGTTTTTGATGCCTCTATAAACTTTTACATATGAATGGACGGTGAACAGTATCTTGGCTGGAAAATTGATCTACTTGTATTGCTAGTTGTCTTGAAAGATTATCACTGTGTGGACGATATTACTAAACTTTATATTTAAGGTGATTATTTTATTTCAAAATACTAATTACGTGTTTACTAGAATCTTACTATAAGTATTACCTTACTATACGCAATCATATTTCTTTATTATTATTGTTGTTCATGTGTCATTGTACAAATATTAGATTAAATTCATATTTTAATTTAAATCATCATACACCTCGTTTATTAGTTCATGCACAACTGGGTGTGTATAGTGTGACTGTCGGGCTGAACTTGGGCCTAAAATATAACAAGTTATCGCGTAATTATAATATAACACATTTATAATTCAAATTACTTTAATACCTAGATATCTTATCTTATCTTATATAATACAGACGTTACTTCAAAAAAGAAGATGATTACGTCCTACGCGTCATGCAATTAGCCATGCATGTTAACCAATGACCTAAATTCTGCAAAGTCACTGGACTTCCTGGCTAGCTCAGGCAACCCATTCCATGCTATAATAGCACTAGGGAAGAAGGAGCATTTGTACAAATTTGTCCTAGCATATGGGATGAGGATTATGTGCATATCTTTGTGTCTTTCTGAGTATTTTCATTAAATTTTGTTTTTGTATTTGAAGATTATGGTTGGATGTTTTATGCATATTTGATACTTATAGGTTTAGATTTAAAGGCCTATAATTGGAAATGTATTCAGTGCAGTATATCTATACATTGATAATAATTCATTAATTCCATTCAACAAAGACCTGACAGTAACCACAGACCTATATATATATATATATATATATATATATATATATATATATATATATATATATATATATATATATATATATATATATATATTGTATCTAGACTGGACATGGAAATCTCTTACACTACACAAGAATGCTGTGAAAAAAAAACACAAAAAAAACTGAAACAAGGCGTTGTTTTGTAAAGTAGTTATAAGAAGCAAATTTGTTAAAACCCAAACCTAGGTAATATATAATTTGATGTTTACATCTAGACCTAGTAATTGAACAGCGAAAATAAGAGTGCTCTCGTCTTAAAATTATTATTTTGCCATTTTTAGATACATATTCTAGAAAGATCTAGGTAATCAATCTATTTAAATGTACATAAGATGATTAAAATCATCAGACTTGAATTATTTCAATGTACAAGTTTCGAAATATTATCTCAATGGAAACTAACAGGAAACGGCTTTATATCATAGATTAGCGTAAATATATAGTTCTGTGATTAATAACCCATTCTATTTAAAATCCGCAAAATCGTATTGAATTATTTCTAAACTTTGAAAAATAAAGATCATTACTTTTGTAAGACAAAAAAAGATTTTTTTTCCTAGATTCGGAGTGACTTCCCTTACAGCATGAAAGAGAGTTACGTAGGCCTACATAGCAATCTATTTATAAATAGGTCTGTGATCTGATTATTATCGGATAAGAATTTGTTTCCGTTTATATATATTATAATATTATAATATTATATATATTTATAATATTATAAATATATATATATAGGTCTGTGTCGCTAATGCACTCTCAAGTAATAAAACAACAACAAAGAATGTAAAGAAAACGAAATTAGATATAGATGTTTTGTTTTATGAAAGTAAACATTCCTCATTTTCTTATTCATTCATTCAAGAATTCATTTTTTAACTTTCCTATTCCACCCCACCCCCTCCCTACACCCCGGTCTCTCAAATGTCCTTGCAGATGTTGCCCAAATCTCCAACCTGTTTCACTTGCTAAAAGAAAGTACGCAAACAACTCGATCGATCACACGAATCAATGACGTCAAAAGACCAGCCGTTTAATCTCTATAATTAGCAACAATCACAGACTTCATTGTGATGTTCTATAAATAGGCCATAGTACTGTACAATTTAGGGGGTGCAACTCACAATGATAAAGAAAACAATAATAATAATTATTATCTTTATTGTCCGTATTGCATCAGCATTCTCAGCCCCAGGAGACAAAGACATATTTCTTAATTTGAACCAAGTAGACAACATAGAAGATTTAGTAGTACAAGAAAATGGAATTAAAAAACTATTAGCCAACACCAAACCAAATAAAGCGTCTGGACCTGATGGTATTCCAGCTAGATTACTCAAAGAACTAAGCAATGAGCTAGCCCCAGTGTTCAAAATACTCTTTCAGGCATCGCTTAACCAGGGCAGAGTACCAAAGGACTGGAAAGAAGCTAATGTCACCCCCCTATTTAAAAAAGGAGAAAAATCTGATCCAGGAAACTACAGACCAGTATCACTTACCAGCATCACATGTAAAATACTAGAACACATAATATGTAGCAACATCATAAACCACTTAGACAAACATAATGTCCTCACCCCATACCAACATGGCTTTAGGAAATATAGATCATGTGAAACACAACTAATAGGACTAATTGATGATTTCTCAAAAGGTTTAGATAATAGTGAACAAATAGATGCTATCTTGCTAGATTTTTCCAAGGCTTTTGACAAAGTTCACCACCATAGTTTGCTTAAAAAATTAAAATATTTCGGCATTAACGGTCCACTGTATCAGTGGATTAAAGATTTTCTGATAGGGAGAGAACAAACTGTAATAATAAATGGCTCTAAATCAACACCAATAACAGTAAACTCAGGTGTACCTCAAGGAACAGTCTTGGATCCACTACTATTTTTAATTTACATAAATGATTTACCAAATTGCATTAGTTCAGGAACAAAAGTCAGATTATTTGCAGACGATTGCATAATATATAGAACAATAAAAACAAAACAAGACACAGATATTTTACAAAGAGAATTAGATGAATTACAGAAATGGGAATCAAATTGGAGCATGTCTTTCCACCCAGAAAAATGTCAGTTGTTAAGAGTAACAAAAAAAATTAAACAAATTAATTCCACTTATCTTATTCATGGCAAACCAGTAACACAGACTAAAAACTCAAAATACCTAGGTGTTATAATAAATGAAAAACTGTCATGGAATCCACATATTGATGAAACTATAAAAAAATCCAACAAAGCATTAGGGTTTATTAAAAGAAATTTCTATAAATCAAATAAGAACATAAAACTAAAATGTTATTTAACCTTGGTTAGGCCAATAATAGATTATGCATCCACCGTGTGGGACCCCTCAACTCAAGAAAACATTAAGAAACTGGAACAAACACAAAATAGAGCAGTGAGATTCATAACAAACGAATATTCACATTTGACTAGGGTAACACCATTAGTAAAATCACTAAATTTAGAAAGCCTTCAGGACAGAAGACTCAAAAGTAAAGTAGCAATTATACATAAAACACTGAACCATAATCTTCAAATACAAAAACAAAATTTAATAAAATACTCTGAAAGACACAAAAATAAAGGCACATTCCTCGTCCCATATGCTAGGACAAATTTGTACAAATACTCCTTCTTCCCTAGTGCTATTAGAGCATGGAATGGGTTGCCTGAGCTAGCCAGAAAAACCAGTGACTTGGCAGAATTTAAGTCATTGGTTAATATGCATGACTAAATGCATGACGCGTAGGACGTAATCATCTTCTTTTTTGAAGTAACGTCTGTATTATATAAGATAAGATAAGATATAGAAATTTGTCTTACAATTTGTGAATTACACCAAACAAAAAACATTATAACTATAAGAAACCAAAGTGTACATTGACAACTACCTACAATTTTCAGTAAAAACGTACACCTTAAAAAATCTGAATTTTTCTTTGACATGATTTTGTGTCTTCAGGAGACTGATAGAGCGACTGTAATCCGTGGCGAAGGCCGAAGCTCGCAACCCGTTAAAATTACACACCTAGAGATAGCACAGCTCTAGGAAAGGGGAAGGAATCTATGAATTAGCAGACGCGTTTTTAATCACGCAATAGTAAAAGTAGAATGACGTTGTAAAGTTGTAGTTAGGGTTAAAGTAGCCTGTGACGTGTCAACGAGCTATTGGTCTAAACTGCCCACAGGTTTCGACGCTGCAGCTCAGTGTTCAGGCCTTCTATGGCGATTGGTCTCGATCTGGTCAAACTGAAGCAACAGAGTGTAAGTATCTACCAGTGTCAAAAAGCTTCAGGCCAATTAAAAAATTCGGATTTTACTCCGGTTTCCTAAAATTTAGATTGGACACTTTTTTCCCCCGATTAAATTGTGATAGCAATGCACGCTTTTTTTTTTTTTTTTTTTGTCCTAGATTACATGTGCCTGCAAACTTTTTTTGATGGGTTGGGTTTTTAAACATAAAGCTCGGTGTCACAGAAATATTTGTACCTATGCGTATGGATTCTTCGTAATGCTGCTATGTAGAATATGATGTTTACTTGGGTCAGTGATTTGTGAAGATTAGATCGTGATTGGTGTATCATGTTTATATGGGTCAGTTAGTGTAAGACCAATCGTCATAGAAGGCCTGAACACTGATCTGCAACGTCACAACCTGTGGGCAGTGGAGACTAATGGCTTGTTGCCACGTCAAAGGTTTGTACGACTTGGTAAAGAGCTATTGGTCTTAATTGCTCACGGGCTGCGATGTTGCTGGTCAGTGTTGATGCCTTCTAGAACAAATATGGTCTCGGTTAGTGAATGAATGTGATGTTGATATGTGTCAGTGATTTGTGACAAAAGGGTTGCTGTTTGGTCTAGTCGTGTGGCTGGCTACAACGCATTCTATCATCATACTGACCATGCAATTAAAAAAAAACTTTCTGTGTACGTAATTATTGAGTGGCCAGCACAATGACTGATAGCCTTCACTTACATCTAAGGATTGTCTAATGATTGTTTATTGAGTGCCGCATTTTTCTCCAGAGAGAATCTAATCGATGACTGCTAACAGCGATAGCTCTTTACCAGATCTAGACTAGTTATGGGAGATTGCAATCATCTTTCGTTAGCTCAACACTTGCCAACTTATAGTCTTAATTGTCCAACAAAGCACGATAAAACCTTGGACATTTGTTATAGCAACATAAAAATGGCCTACACATCTCGATCGTCATTTCCCCTCGGAGAGTCGGACCACACAATGATCCATCTTACACCCACGTACAAACTGGTTTTAGAAACAACAAAACTCGAAGTACAGTCCATCCAGCCACGGTCTGATGACGCTGTTGTCTGGAGCAAACAGATTGGGACATGTTTGTAAACAACTTCCCAGACAGATGAACTTACCACAACTGTTAATTTGTACATCCAGTTCGGTGAAAACATGATTGTACCAAAGAAGAAAATTAAAACTTTCAGTAATAATAAACCCTGGATGACCAACATTAAAAATTAACATTCTGTCATCATCGAGAAGTACATAGAAGTCTATTTATAAAGCGCTGGTTATGAGTGTCTGTGTGTTTTTTTCGTGTGTGAATGTTGTTCGTATGTGCATGTATATCATGCATCTATATTGTTATTGTACAGTAGTTACGCTGAGGTTGTCAATTGTAGTCAAAATGAATTTCCATTTGTTTAGATCAATAAAGTTATCTTATCTTATCTCTTAAATGATTGTTTAACTATTGTTTAATAATCGCTAAATGCTTAATGTCTAATGATTTTTTTAATGAATGTTTCTTGTAGGACTGTTGTTTTTTTTTAAAATAACTCCTTAATTTCTTGGCTGTTGATTATGTTTAATGACATTGGAACCTTAATGTTTTGTGACTTTTTTCATAGGTAATACTCTTGCCACAGATAAAAATTCTTAGTCCGCAGCTAGATGGTTAGATACTCCGAAACGAAAAAATCTATCCACCAATAGAAGTCGTGTCTAAATCTATATTCGTTTTATTTTGAAATCGCAGAAAGAAAAGATTTCCTAGCTTAACAGCCATGAGACAGATATACAACCAAAATCTGGGATCAATAGAGTGTCTATTGGGTTAGAGGCTAAGGAATCAATACGTAGCCAATCAAAAACTTCTTTACATCCGCATAACGGCTTAATCTCTATCCCTTCGGCAGCACCTGTTGCCGACAAGTGAAGACTGTTGCAGTTTCTTCTTCATCTACGGAACACGGAGAGGGCCATTTGTTATTAAATCATTTTTAAAGTAATATATATTACAAATATTAATTTAAGTAAGTGTTACGTTCTGTGCGCGTCTGGGTCCCAAGAGAAGTGCAAACAGAAAGTTTATTTATACATTTAGAGTCTAGAAATTTCAAATCTCATCATAAAATCTTTCAAAAAGTAAGCAAAAATAATTGGTTTCTTGTATCGGAAGGTTGGAGAACTTTTTTTTTTTTTTTCATTTTTCTAGACTGAGCTTTGGAATGCCTTCATAGCGTACTAACTGGAGAGAAGCTTATATATGCGGCTGTAGGGTTTATGTCACCAACCAGGAAGTTTTGAAACAAGCTAATATGCCCAGCATCTATGCCTCGACATAAGGTTTTGGAGGAGATAGCCCAAGACCGGACAGCATTGAGACAGACTGTACGTGCTGGTACGAACTTCGCCGAGTGCAAAAGAAACGAAGCTGCGTCAGCCAAGAGAAAGAAAAAGAAAGCTGCCCCGTCAGTTAGCCCTAGGACAGATACATGCACGAACTGTGGCAAACTCTGCTGCTCCAGAATTGGCTAGATCAGTCACTCCAGATTCTGCCCCATCTTAAGACGTACCCAAAGCCAATGACTCATCTGGGCGCATCCATTGTCTTCCAAGACAGAAGGAGCCAAATAGAGTCCTATTTTGACGAAACATTCAGAACGCACAGTAAGTTATATTGAGATGTGAGTATTCCCTGTCTAATGCAATCTTCTCAGCTGCACTCCATGTCAGCCAATCTTTCGTACACGTCACCCTCTCAGAAGTCACATCACGTGACCGCGTCTCAACACTTTCTTCAGAGTTGTGGTGTGGGTGAGATGGTCCGTGACCAATCGTTGGTATGCGACTCTGACTATCGTCACGATGGTTCCAGGTTCGAGTCCTGCTAGCCATCGTCCTCTGTAGTTTAGCAGGAGATCAGGACTAGTACGTATTTCTATGAATTTTATGAACAAAAATGTCTAAGAAAAATCGGAAAAATCTTGGAAGACAGCGGCCGCCATTATAGCTACGTCAAGTCGTCGCGAAGTGAGCGACTACTGTTAATCAAGACTAGAACAGAGCGGTGCAAAAACTCGTTCGTGCCTATCTCGGTCAGACTATATATCAACGCCACTCATTGATCAGGGAACATGAAATGCACCAAGATACCTGTGTGTAGTCGCTGAATGAACTCTTTATGTTGTCTGTTGTATTTGTGTGTATTTTTCTGCTGTGTTGTCTTTATATGAGAAAAGAGTCCTTGTAATCACAACAAATTTCCATAAGGATCAATAAAGCAGTCTTAGTCAGTGGCGTAGCAAGGTACCCGTGGGCCCGGGCTCAAGAACATCTTGGCGGGCCCGAGTTCAAGAACATCTTTGTGGGCCCCCCTCCAGCCAATAAGACAAATTTAGTGTATGACAAAAATGAGCAATCTAAATGCAAAGACATTCCAATTTAAAGATCGTACCTTTTTAAAAAAAAAATAAGTTATTCGAATGGATGGTTTTGAGGTCATACGATGTGAATGTATGGGCATTGGCAGCGTATTGGTTTCAAAATCAACCACAGCAAGAAAACAAAGAAACAAACAAACTTCGAATGGATGGTTTTGAGGTCATACGATGAGAATGTATGGGCATTGGCAGCGTATTGGTTTCAAAATCAACCACCGCTGGAAGCCGCTATCGGAATAATTTAAATGGGCACTCGCTGAACCTCCAAGAAAACATTTAACATCTATATTTCATTTAGTATGTTGATCCAACCCAGGACTTGTGTGACAGGGCGAGCTAAATGGGAGATGGCATAAACACGGCTTGGTGTTGGACCGAATTGATGTTGGAAATCAAATGCCAGTGCTTCTTGTGACTGAATTAAAGACAGTATTATAAGTGCACATTCTTAAAAGCAGGGGATAAAACGATATTATTAATTGATATCTATTCGGTTTAAGACACATAGGAAGTAATATGTAAGCATGTAGTTTAAATATTGGACTATTAGTGTTAAGTTAAATTTTAATTTAGCTGACGGCCAGAGACGGTAGATGTATGCAACGTAACCACTGCCTGCTACACAAGTAAATATCACTTCAGTACTGCGAGAACTATAGGACGTAACCACTGCCTGCTGCACAAGTAAATATCACTTCAGTACTGCGAGAACTATAGGACGTAACCACTGCCTGCTACACAAGTAAATATCACACCAGTACTGCGAGAACTATAGGACGTAACCACTGCCTGCTACACAAGTAAATATCACTTCAGTACTGCGAGGACTATAGGACGTAACCACTGCCTGCTACACAAGTAAATATCACACCATTACTGCAAGGACTATAGGACGTAACCACTACCTGCCACACAAGTAAATATCACTCCAGTACTGCGAGGACTATAGGAAGTAACCACTGCCTGCTACACAAGTAAATATCACTCCAGTACTGCGAGGACTATAGGACGTAACCACTGCCTGCTACACAAGTCAATATCACAGCAGTACTGCAAGGACTATAGGACGTAACCACTACCTGCCACACAAGTAAATATCACACCAGTACTGCGATGACTATAGGACGTAACTACTACCTGCCACACAAGTAAATATCACACCAGTACTGCGATGACTATAGGACGTAACCACTGCCTGTTACACAAGTAAATATCCATCCAGTACTGCGAGAACTATAGGACGTAGGACCCAAGCGTAATGAGCTCCTTCGCGCCGTGGTTGCTACGTCACAGCTGTGGGCCCCTATTGCTTGTGAGCCCGGGTTCATTGAACCCATTCGCGCCATGCTACACCACTGCTCTTAGCAAAAATCTTCATTTGTGAAGATACGTGTGAAAAGTATAATTCAAGTTAAAAGTATAAGTCAAGTTAAAAGTATAAGTCAAGTTAAAAGTATAAGTCAAGTTAAAAGTATAAGTCAAGTTAAAAGTATCAGTCAAGATGAATGTATAAGTCATGTTGAAAGTATAAGTCAAGTGAAAAGTATAAGTCAAGTTAAAAGTACAAGTCAAGTTAAAAGAAGAGGTCAAGTTAAAAGTATAAGTCAAGTTGAAAGTATAAGTCAAGTGAAAAGTATAAGTCAAGTGAAAAGTATAAGTCAAGTTAAAAGTATAAGTCAAGTTAAAAGTATCAGTCAAGATGAACGTATAAGTCAAGTTGAAAGTATAATTAAAGTGAAAAGTATAAGTCAAGTTAAAAGTATAAGTCAAGTTAAAAAGTATAAGTCAAGTTAAAAAGTATAAGTCAAGTTAAAAGTAAAGTATATGTCAAGTTAAAGGTATACGTCAAGTTAAAAGTATATCAAGTTGAAAGTATGAGTCAAGTTAAAAGTATAAGTCAAGTTAAAAGTAAAGTATAAGTCAAGTGAAAAGTATAAGCCAAGTTAAAAGTTAAGTATAAGTCAAGTTAAAGGTATAAATCAAGTTCAAAGTATAAGTTAAGTGAAAATTATAAGTCAAGTTAAAAGTATAAGTCAAGTTAAAACAGAATCTTTCTTGTACCGTACAATTTATTTGACTTAATGCAGGTACTCCCCAGTGCCATATTTACTAAAAAAGACTACACAGCCTCATAGAGCCTCTGGCTTAAAGAGGCTTCTACATTTCGAAACTATAACATTCATAACAAAATATGCATTTGAAATAGTAGAAAATAAGAGATAGAACTTCAGATAAGATTACTTTTTCCAAGCATTCTCTTATTTGAAAAATATTGCATGCTTTTTAGGGTTACTAGACGTCCCTCAAAAGGAGGTCATGTCCTCTTTTTTTTTATTCTACTGCCCTTTCGTTCGACACCCATTGGCTTTAAGTATAAAATTGTCCAAATTTTTCACAGCAATTGAATATTATCTATCAATCGGTTTTATTCTTTCTATCTTCTGGATTAGGAGGCGAGGTGGCTGAGTGGCTAAGCGATTGGTTTCCGAACCTGGATTCCTGGGATTGAATCTCTGTGAAGACTGGGATTTTAAATTTCGGGTTTTTAGGGCGCTCCTGAGTCCACCCTACTCTAAAGAGTGCCTGACTTTAGTTGGGTTAAGTAAAGGCGGTTGGTCGTTGTTCTGGCCACGTGACACCCTGCTCTTAAACCGTGGGCCAAAGAAACAGATGACCTTAACATCATCTACCCCATAGATTGCAAGGTCTGAAAGGGAAAATGTTCTTTATCTTTAAGATTAATCGCACAAACTCACCAATAGACATCAGTAAGATAACAATGCGTTTTTTTTTGCTATTCAATAGAGGGAAATACATCCTCCAGTGAGAGGCACTTTTCTCACAATGTAAAATCTGAACAAAAATGCCATGCACGAAGTTCCAAAAGTACGTTTGTGCTAGTGATGTACCACTGGGGAAAATTGTGTCTAAGAATTACGCTACTAAATATTGTCAAGCTCTACTGCCTTTGATTTACTGAAATGTTTCATTTAATACAGTGTCCTCCTAGATCTTGTTTTTTAAAGTTTACTTTGAGTCCTTTTTGATGTCCTACATTGTAAGTCTTTGTCCTTCTTTTGTCCTTCTCTGGCTGTTCTTATGTCTGTTTACCTTAATAGGCTACTTATAAATTATGAAATAAGATTAATATTTGAGCTTTGGGGAGGGTTGAGGTAAAAATCCTGGCCACTTACTAACTAAAATCCAGCAGGAACATTCCCATAATGACGTCATTTCCCAGGTGCCTTGATAAAATAAATGTCTAACAAATGACCAATACGGATTGTCATAGTTTTTAGAAAAAAAAAATTCTATTGTAAGTCAAATCCTTTCTTGCTGGAATGCAGACGCTGGGCTTAAACCTGTTGCTTGGTTGGTAGATACGGTAGGCAAGTGAAGAAAACACTTTAGATTGCAGCTCTAAGGGCGCTTTCACATTGAATCGTTTCTGGGGTTTGGGCGGTTGAAAATAAAGCCATTTTCAGCAACTCAATTCGTTCCCGTAAATAACGGACTAACTTTTGTTATTTTACAAAGTCTATATTAATTTGACCAGAATGTTTATTATGTTATTCTAAAGCAGCGATTCTCAACCTTTTAAGCTCGGCGACCCCTTTATACAATCTCCCACACTGCCGCGATCCCCCCCCCCCCCATAGACACACACAGCAATAGAAGAATAGACAATAACAATCCTTATTTTTTATGGTCTTCCGAGACCCCTGGCAAATCGTCAATCGACCCCCAAGGGGGTCGCGACCCACAGGTTGAGAACCCCTGTAATCGAAAGGCAAACGAGGGAAGAGTATAGAAGTTATGGTATCTACTAGTAGGCTAGATCTAATGTACTGTCCATAGTAAGCGGCGACGGATAGTAATCTCAAATCCAAATGTTAATTTTCTAACATTCAATTCGTCATGCGGGACATGTCACGTGACGCCTGCAATCCGGCCTTCTTAATGAATGCCCACCCTGGTTACCGAAGCCGCAGAGGTTCACTTCCGTTGGACTCAACTCTTTTTTTTTTTTTTACAAAGGTCTAGCTGTCTGTCTGTCTGTCTGTCTGGGGGAAATCTTGTACACGTTTTGTTTCTCCCACTTCCCATTCTCGGATCAAGCTGAAACATTGCAAAATTATTCATTGTTGATGACGATACATGAATCAATTAAAAAACAACAACAATTAGTCAACTACTATTAATTAGTGGTAACTAATTAACTTTGTTTTATATAGAAAAAGGGAGGTAAGTCTTGCGATATTGGGATATATTACATTAATTGTGTGGTTCTTTTCTTTATATAATATGCTTGTTTTTTGTATTCGGCCAATGACATGTGTTGTAAGGTAGGTAAATATATATATGTACTCTCCCCCCACCAGACCGAAAATGGCTTAGTTCTACTGACTACTGCACTACCATTAATCATTAATACTTAAAGAAAATTTAGTTTTATAAATATGACAATCGTACAATATTATAAGATTCATTCAAATACTGTCGGTTGGGAAGCCAAGCGCGTTACCACTCAGCCACCGTGCCTCTTTGTCCTAGCATATAGAGTACGAAATGTTTCTTTGTCTTCGCGTCTTGCATTCGTTAAAAGTCTTTTATTTTCAGCTTAAATTATGATAATCAAATTCTATAGAGCCACACTTCCGTAATGACTTTTCCCTGTCCAACTGAGACTCGTGTGAACGCGCCTTTAAGGTTTGGTCGTGACACCGGCCTACGTGCAAGGTCTAGTCTCAGATCGATGTCTTGACTTAATCCGATTATGTCTTATATTTATGTGTGTGTGGACTGTGGACGGCAACACTGGTGGATGCTGGGATGCTATGCGAGGCGAGGGGTAATGGGATGGAAGGGGGGGATTGATATTGAAAGGGAAGTTTCGTGATCTGAAAAGAAGAAACATCTGAAAAGAGGATTGTGCAGAGATGTAGCATCTGTTCCTTTGCACCGAGAGTCTTCAATCTGGTAATCTTCATCGAGAGAAACATGTCGGGCCAAGCAAAGCAAGACACTGGGAAAGTATGATTTAGTTTGGGTCACTTAGTAAGTATTTCATTTTAACCTTTCTTTGTTCGCAATCACCTTTGGTCAAGCGAAACCTTTATAGAGTAACAAGCTGTCACTGGATCTAGCCGAGACCAGTCATCACCATCACCATCATCTAACTCCATTCTTTATCCACAGGCCCAAGCAAGACACTGGCCCCAAAACAATCCATTAGAAAGAAAACTATATGGAGAGCTCCCTGATTTGGAAACCACTGCGCAATTCATCTCATGTATTGGTCTAGTCACATGAACGCTTCAACATAAAAATGAGAACAATGAAAGAAGAAATCAAACCTAATTTTGGGTGTGGGGGCTTGATAGGTTTAAATCCATTCATTAAAAGCTCTGGACAGAAACCGTGAAGTATTGCGTAGTGCATACATGTCACCATAAAGGTCGAGAATTTGTGGTTTCCCAGACCTGTCGAGGGAGGCGCGCTGGCTGAGCGGTAAAACGTTTGGCTTCCGAACCGGGTTCGAATCCTGGTGAAGACCGGGATTTTTAATTTCGGGATCTTTGGGCGCCTCGGAGCCCACCCAGCTCTAATGGGTACCTGACATTAGTTGGGGAAAAAGTAAAGGCGGTTGGCCGTGGTGCTGGCCACATGACACCCTCGTTGACCGTAGGCCGCTGAAACAGATGACCTTTACATCGTCTGCCCTATGGACCACAAGGTCTGAAAGGGGGAGGGGGGGGAACTTGACTTTTACTCTTTTAGACCGGGTCGAGTCTGAGATCAGCAAGTCTGGGGGCTAGTCAAACAGAAACACATGAGACACAGTTGCCTCTTATTGCAAACGTCATAGAAGGGCCTGAGAAAAAAACTGCCCTGCAACCTGCTGTACGACGCTGCAACGAGCTGTTCGTCTCCAGTGCCCCACAGTTTATGACGTCAGAGTTCAGCGTTGAAGCCTGCTGTAGCGAATGGCCTTGATCTAGCCCCGTTGTAATAGGGATACGCGGAGACTGAGAGAAAAAGCGATGTCGACTACTGGGTTTGATAAACTTGCGTATTAAACTATGCAAGCCAAAGCAGACGTAGCATCGAAGACAAATAGACAGAATCGATACTTATATTAAGAGTTTAAAACCGGACTATTCTTGGTATCTGAGTTGTCCTACTTGACAGCTTAAAGACAGCGGCCTGTGTGTTTTACTAGCAGATCAATCTTCCAATAAAATAAAGATTTGCCTTGAATGGTATTAATGTTATTGAACTAATAACTACATATGTTCATTCAAAAGGTGTGTAGAATTTATATATATATATATATACTGTGCTTTTTTTGTGACGTACGCACCGGACTGAAACAGCAAAGGAGAGTGACAGACGATAAGACAGACATAAAATCAGATGTGTGTCCAACAGAGGCGGCCCAAGCAGTGCGCGGGGGCCATAGGCGAGTGTTAAATCAGGGCCACGAATATTTGTACGATTGGCTGACGGGGACAAAAGATTCCCCTTTTTTTCTCGAGGCGGTCGCCCCCACCCCCTAGGGCCACATCGGGCGTGACCTCCGTGACCCCAGGCCGTAAGACTGGTACGTGACGTAGTTGGTCAGCGACCATTGTTTTTGATCGTAACCAGAGCCTGACTGCGTGTTAGCATTAGTATGTCGAAGGCCAAAGCTTAGGGAAGAGAGTATGCATGTATACAATCACTGACCATGGTTACGTAAAAAAAAAAATCGTCACATGTGGCGCCCCACTTCTGCGCCCTTTCACCCATGTAGCATTATTGCTTGTCTGTATCCTGTACTGGGAGTTCGTGCCCAAGATAAAGATATTGGATTATAATTTAAATCCCTTCCTAAGTGTCACGTGCTAGCACAACGTGGGGGCGAGACGGAGGTACAGTCGGGGCTGTGGGGGGGGGGGGGGGGCTTATTGTAAGACAGCCCTACTATGGTGAGTGTGGTGAGTGAATCTGATCTGTGGCGTATGGGAGGGTGCATGGAGTGGCTGATTAATGAAACATGGTGCACCACACAAAGATTAAATGCTACGATACTACATCAACTGGTAACAGAAACTTTTCTTAGAGCATCAACATAACTGTCTTCAAAAAGCCTGTATCAATTCACTCTGTCCGCCTGTCTGGCATAAAGTGTGTACACATTATTTCTCCCACACCCAATCTCGGATTAATCTGAAATTTTGCACCATTAATTTTTTTTTTACCTGACAACACAAGAATCCACAAGCAATAGAAATCTTTTATCTTATAACATCAAGTGGTAACATAAATTGTCCTTAAACATCAATTGTTAATAGCAACAATGTATTTTATAACATCATCTGCAAAACAAACAAAAAAAAAACAAAAAAAAAAAACTGGTAACATAAAATTTTCTCAGAACATAAAATATTTTTAAAAAAATATTATACTGGGAAATTGCAACGCTTGAAGAACATGAACTAGTAATAAAACAACAAAAAAAACGTATATTCCATAGCATCAACTGGTAACCTAAACTGTTATTGAAGTATCAACTTTTAAAAGGAACCTTGTTTAGAGTATGAACTGGTAAAAGAGACTTTCCACAGAACATATACTGCGAATAGAAAATCAAGTTGTAACATTCTATTATTAAAAACGAAAGTGGTAACATTCTCTTTTTGAAACATAAAGTGGTAACATTCTCTTTTTAAAACATAAAGTGGTAACATTTTTTTCTTCTGTTAGGTTGATTTAATAAATTTCGGACACAGGAAAAAATTTTCAAGAAAAAAGTTATTCAGCGCTAGATTTTTAGTAAGATGGGGACTTTGAGCAGGACTTTGTGGAGGCCACGTGACCTCTTCAATATCAATGTACTTAGTATTAATAAATCTAAAAGTATTGCATACCTGTGAAGAAAGAAACCAATTAGGCCCTACTTGTACATTTAGTCTCATTTCCTTTATTATTTAATAAGCATATTTTATTTACCATTTTTTGTTTGAACTTTGAGGCTATGACGAGATCCTGGCAGCTGCCAAGCCTTGTAGGGTCTCAAATTTAAATTAGTATAGATTCCGTATGCTAGAGAAATTGTCTAAACTCATAGTCATAGATATATATATATATATATATGTCTATGGTCTCTACCTAACCTAGAGGTGACCAAAAAAAAAAGGCGAAGATGAAAGAGATGATATATTTTTTGCGTTAATTCCTTGTATGTTATGTTGTTTTTTTTCCTTTGTTCGAATATTACGTATGATCAGAATTACAATACTGTAAGTATATAAAATATAAAACCTTATTTTCTTCTAACCATAAATTATTTCCCTTTTTCGCTCAATAATATTCTGTTCAGGCTTCAATAAGAAAATGGATGCCACATGCAAAGTCAGACCTGAAAAAAACAAAAAAACTTACATATCACGGGAGATAATGCAGTTTTTTTTTTTTTAAGCATCTCCTAACAAAGGGAAGCTACCCAAATGATGTCCAATGAATCCACCATTCATCCCGGTAATGCTATTCATGAATGCAAGTGACAAATTGTGAAGATGCGGAGTTATCTTGCTTGGATCTACGCGACAAGGACAATTAACTCTTGAGAACTTTTGCCGGCAGATCGCGTTTTATTTATCGTTCTTGAATAGCCGAGAACTTGTTCCGTTTATCTGGCCGAGATCTCTTTAGCACCATCATTTGCAAGCTGGCCACTAAAAGCCAACTTGTCAACATGACGGTTATGGCCAGACTTTTAGTGAGAGATAGACCAAATTTAGAGAAGGCTATTTACTGAGGGGTCTCTCTTTAAGCCACGGTGTCAAGCTTTATCGGGGCTCATTTGTGTAAGTCTTATAAATGGTGTGAGAGAGGGGGTGATGAGAGAGCTGGAAAGACAGACGGCCAGAGATGAAGAGAAAGGAGGAGCCAGATAAAGATAAAAATTCAAGATGAGCAGTTTTTTCAGACAATGATCTTTAAATGGTCATTTATAATTTGTGTTTATTTTAAATACAGACTTATAGATGGAGAAATAAGACATTAGTTTTTGACCAAAGTTTGTGGACAATTCTAAAACACTCCTATAAAAAAAGAAAAGAAAACAATAACTTTGACATTAAGAAAAAATAGGTGTATCATCTTCTTTTTTGAAGTAACGTCTGTATTATATAAGATAAGAAGATAAGATAAGATAAAATATTAAAATGAACTACTAAGACATTTAACACAAATTATAGGGAAAAAAGCTTCTTATGATATTGCAGGGTCGGCCTTAGGTAATTGGATACCATAGGGCATATTCGATGCAAATAGTGAGGCCCTAGACGATGCGAATAGTGAGGCCCTAGACGATGCGAATAGTGAGACCTTAGGCGAAGTGAATAGTGTTGCCTTAAATGAAATTTTTTTTAAATTACCGAAAAATATGCAATAAATTAAAACCTTTCCTGTATCTATATCTAAGTCAACAAATAAGTAAAAATTCTTTAAGTGACCAAGATGACTACGTCGGGGAGAAAAAAAATGGTCTTCTAGCATATCACAACTAGATCATCCTTTCCATTGTGTTAACTAGATCCATGTAGATGGCTGTGAAATAGCTAAATATTTTCTTCTCTGTCTGAAAATGCCATTCCTTGAATTGGAGGCGTGGTGGTTGAGTCATAAAGCGCTTACCTTCTGAACTTCTGTCTCGGGTTCGAATTTTGTGAAGATTGGTATTTTTGTATTTCTCTTATAGTATCATAGTTTCTGCCATTGACTAAAAGCTTCTTCCATTTTACAAACAGTTATCGTTTCTAGGTCTAGAGAGTCATTGCAGATTAACAAATAATGAAAAATATTCCAAAACAAATATACTAGTACTAGATCTAATACAATAGTACGTGGTTTAAAGACAACAAATTATTTGTTCCGAGTCATTGGTGCTTCTGCACATGCATACACTTTCACAAGACAGATCAAGTTTTGTTTGTTTTCATTAATCTTGAACTTTCTACCTACTATTTATGTAGATTCACCATTTTAATTACTAATTAAGTACGGATTAGTCATATTTCAAAGTTTAATTTTAATTCTTTATAATTTAATACTTGTGAAATGTGAACTTATAATTTTTAGAAAAACCCACAAAAGAGACAGGAGGGCCCAAAAAAAAGAGTCAAAGAAAATGAGGCCTTTTGGAAAATAAAGTGAAAAAAAATGTGTTGCATAAAAAAAAAATTTTTATAAAATCTTTTCACTATTAATCCTATTAGAATTGTAACACAAGATTTTCAGTGAATCGTCAGACGCATTTAATACATTTTATTATAAGTAAGTTATTATAAAATGTAAAAAAAAAAATTGAATTAGAAAAAAAAATTGAATTAGAAAAAAAATTGAATTAGAAAAAAAAATTAATTAGAAAAAAAATTAATTAGAAAAAAAATTGAATTAGAAAAAAAATTGAATTAGAAAAAAAATTAATTAGAAAAAAAATTGAATTAGAAAAAAAAATTGAATTAGAAAAAAAATTGAATTAGAAAAAAAATTGAATTAGAAAAAAAATTGAATTAGAAAAAAAATTGAATTAGAAAAAAAATTGAATTAGAAAAAAAATTGAATTAGAAAAAAAATTGAATTAGAAAAAAAATTAATTAGAAAAAAAATTAATTAGAAAAAAAATTGAATTAGAAAAAAAAATTGAATTAGAAAAAAAAAAATCCCCAAAAAGAAGAAAAAAAAAAAAGAAAGTTCACCAAAGAGGCAAAGAAAAGAGATCTATATATATACAGGGCCTAACAATTGCGGGGCCCTATGCGAAACGGATTGCGCGGGTCCCAGTCTGGGTAGGGAGAAGGATAATAAGTGAAAATTAAGAGTTTGTATTAGAAAATAAATTCGTCTACGCATTGTATTCATTCTTTACTACGTAATTAATTACTTTACGAGCCTTGCGTGTAGCAAAGTCATACAGTACATCATAAAAATTCTGTTTCCTACATAGATCACGCTCAGCAGCAAGAATTACCAAATTGTTCAATCTATCTTCGAGAATTGTTGACCTCAAGTAATGACACCCTAATATGACAATTGTGTTCATTTTTTTTTCAGGAGATTTTTATGATTTCAGGAGATTTTTATGATTTCAGGAGATTTTTATGATTTTCAGGAGATTTTTATGATTTCATGAGATTTTTATGATTTCAGGAGATTTTATTATTTCGGGAGATTTTTATGATTTCAGGAGATTTTTATGATTTCAGGCGATTTTTTTTATGATTTCAGGAGATTTTTTTAATTTCAGGAGATTTTTATGATTTCAAGAGATTTTTATGATTTCAGGAGATTTTTTTAATTTCAGAAGATTTTTTTTAATTTCAGGAGATTTTTATGATTTCAGGAGATTTCCATAAGCTCGTGAAAAAATAAGGATGCGGAGGGAAGCCTGTAATGTAAGTTATAATAATTTAATTAATAATATACATCTAGAATTAGCGCGAGGTCTATGAAAGTGGTTGCAGTGGCCTAGGATCGGCCCTGACAGAGGTTTCCTTTAAAAAAAAAAAGAGTAAAATGTACAATTTCTTGTATAATTGAAAGTACTAATGTTTCGATTTATTCCAAAGGTCACTATGACACTCCAACTCGTAATTAGGTCTTCTATTCTAAGTGTGTATGTTGACCTCAAGTAATGACACCCTAATATGACAATTGTGTTCATTTTTTTTTCAGGAGATTTTTATGATTTCAGGAGATTTTTATGATTTCAGGAGATTTTTATGATTTTCAGGAGATTTTTATGATTTCATGAGATTTTTATGATTTCAGGAGATTTTATTATTTCGGGAGATTTTTATGATTTCATGAGATTTTTATGATTTCAGGAGATTTTTTTATGATTTCATGAGATTTTATGATTTCAGGAGATTTTTATGATTTCAGGATATTTTTTTATGATTTCAGGAGATTTTTTTAATTTCAGGAGATTTTTATGATTTCAAGAGATTTTTATGATTTCAGGAGATTTTTTTAATTTCAGAAGATTTTTTTTAATTTCAGGAGATTTTTATGATTTCAGGAGATTTCCATAAGCTCGTGAAAAAATAAGGATGCGGAGGGAAGCCTGTAATGTAAGTTATAATAATTTAATTAATAATATACATCTAGAATTAGCGCGAGGTCTATGAAAGTGGTTGCAGTGGCCCTGACAGAGGTTTCCTTTAAAAAAAAAAAGAGTAAAATGTACAATTTCTTGTATAATTGAAAGTACTAATGTTTCGATTTATTCCAAAGGTCACTATGACACTCCAACTCGTAATTAGGTCTTCTATTCTAAGTGTGTATGTGAGTGTGTGTGTGCGTATGTGTGTGTATCATAGTGATACTAGAGTTGAATTGAGGGAAGAATCACCATTCACAATAACACGAAGTCTCAAGGGAAACAACTGTGTTTCCTAAAAGAACGAACACTGAATCAGTTATGAGTTATGCACCTTGACATATAGGTTTTTAAGGAGACTTCTTCGTTCTCATTTTACATGTCGAAGGGTTCAGATCCTATATCTGAGACGAACTGCGCAGTGGTTTCCAGATCAGGCAGTTGTCGATATAGTTTTTGTTCTATAGGAAGGTTTTGGGGCCAGAGTCTTGTTCTGGCCTCTTGATATAGTATTGCAGCTTTGAAGGACCTGGTCAGCATTCTCTGGAGACGAACATGAGACTTAAGACTCCCGCGAGGAAATCGAACTCTCGCGGCCACGACGACCAACATATACAAAGAAGCCGTTAAAAGGGAGCCAGAAATGAAAAAGTAAAGGAAGATTCTCTAGATTGCAGGTAAAGGAATCATAGACCAGTAGCGTAGCCAGGGTGGGGGAATGAGGAGTGAGAATTTGAAAATCCCCTCTGACCCCCCACTTGAGGGAGGCCCCCAAATGAGTGTTTTTTACATTAAATATTACATATTACGCAAAATGCAGGGGCCTCCAAAGAGGTCAACCCTCTAGGCCCCCAAATGATGGAAAACTCCTACCTACGCCCCTGTCATAGATAAAGTACTAACATACGACCAAATATCGCTGAAGCGGAAGAAGAAGACAAAGAAACCCAAACAGCAATCACGTGACAGACTAGAAAAGAGGCTAAAAGAATCATCCCAAGGAAATCTAAAAATAACCAAGAGGAGCACAGACAGGAAAAGACAACTCGAAATTGTAAAATTATATAAACTGTATTGGAGGAGCGAATGAGTTAATCTTGTGTATGACCAACTGACACACGTAACACAAGCAACGTCCCATGCTGCATGGCAATCAACTGTGTCAAAGGACAAGGGACAGTACTAGTACACGCAAATATGACCCGTGTAATGGTCATGTGATCGAAAGCCTTGGTAGACCAGAGACAGAGTGTGTAAGGCAGTTCAGTACAGGACAGCGAGGAGACCAGGATTACCAGTCTACTACAGAGTCAGTCCTGGATGGAGTCAGTCCACGAATGAAGCAGTACGAGTCCAGGATGAGATAGAGAGACAGTGGAGTTTAGTACGGCAGTACGCTGATGTACATTGTAACATTTAAAGTAGTTTACTGTGTTGCCAATTGTGTCGTTTTGGCTGTTAGTGTTGAGCAGTGTTTACAGACAGAGAGAATCGTAACAATAATAATACTAATAGCTAAAAGCATGCCATATTTTACAAGATGAAGAAACACAGTATTTTTTTTATTGAAACTAATTTTCCTTCTTTAAAAAAATATTTTATATTCATTTTTTTTGCATCAAAAATGTATAATTTCGAAGTTGTTGATGGTAAGGCCCTGGAATGAGGTACTGTCTGTAGCCCTGAGCTGCACTTATATATTACGAACGTTACAATTGGACACCTCTTAACCACACCAGTGTTGCCAACCGCAAGATTTAAAGTATTGTCTAACTTGTATAAATAAATACATGTATAAATAAAATAATAAATAACTTAATTTATTAATTGAGATGTTTGAAAAAAAAAAAAGGTTTCTGAACCGTCGAAATTCGATTATTTAAAATCGATCTTGTGGAGAGCCCGGCTTGTAGCTCGCATGCCCTCCCTTAAATCCAATCCTGCTTGTATACTAGAAACACAATGTACAATGTAAACTGTTAGGTTAATCTGATCATTTTCTTTAAGACGCATTCTGAAAGTAAGGCGATAAAATCAGCCACGAGGATGCCTTGGAAGATGTCTTGGAGTTTGAGTTTTGAGTTTAGGCACATCGGCACGTCTTGGAAGATTTTTTGGAAGCTGTCTTGGAAGATGCTTAGGAACATTCTTGGAAGATGTCTTGGAAGATGCCTTGGACGATGTCTTGGAAGATGCCTTGGAAGATGTTTTGGAAGATGTCTTGGAAGATGCTTTGGAAGATTTCTTGGAAAATGTCTTGGAAGATGTTTCGGAGCAACAACCACACTTGGATTGACCCGCAAAGAATGTACGCGTCAAGGTTTTCTGGATCCGAGATTGTGAACTCACCAGGAAAAGGAAACAAGAAAAGCATTAACAAAAAAATTCAATTAATTAAAAATTTTATAATTGCTTTTTTAAAAAAGCTTATATTTAGCGTGCTTTTATCAATTAGTTTGGATCAGTCATGCAATTAAATTTGTTTTACATCTAGACTAACAATTGTAAAAAAGCATTTATAAAGTAATAAATATATTTTAAAAAATTAGGGAACGACCTGAATTCGAAATTGTAGACTTAAGCCATCTCAGGCTACTTAAGTCAACGAATTAATCACTTTACTAGCGAAGAAGACTCAAAAGTAAAGTAGCAATTATACATAAAACACTGAACCATAATCTTCAAATACAAAAACAAAATCTAATAACATACTCAGAAAAACACAAAGATAAAGGCACATTCCTCGTCCCATTTGCTAGGACAAATTTGTACAAATGCTCCTTCTTCCCTAGTGCTATTAGAGCATGGAATGGGTTGCCTGAGCTAGCCAGGAAAACCAGTGACTTGGAAGAATTTAAGTCATTGGTTAATATGCATGACTGAATGCATGACGCGTAGGACGTAATCATCTTCTTTTTTGAAGTAGGTCTGTATTATATAAGATAAGATAAGAAGAGTCCATGAACACGGAAAATTGTATAGAAATTGTATAAAAACTGCGATGGTTTTTTCAAATTTGAATTATTGACATTTTAAAATTCTAAGTAAAAAGTTGTAATAGTAAACATTTGACCATTTTGTATTTAAATGCTTAGAAACATTTCTATTGAATAAATTAGACAGTACATTCTTGACGTCTCAACAAAAAAAACGGGGTTCTTAGAGATTTTGTTTTTAGGTTAGGCATACGTCACTTCCCTCAAAGATACTGAAAGGGAAACTAGATTTCAACAATCTTATCGCTTCATTCTTACAGTAGCTGTTAGGCTTAGTGACGTCCTAGTCAAGCGCCATGGTACAGTTTTATAAAGATAGATAGATTTAAAAGCATTAGGATAACCAACTCGAGAAAAAAAAGTAACATTTTCATCTAAGCCTCTCCCTGTCCCAAGAAGTCAATAGATCGCAGGTCAGACTGATTCGAACAAACTGGTCAGTGTAAGGCTAGTCTAGACTACGTGTGATCAGTTAAGACAAGACAACCAAGTGATAGTGTTTGTTGTGTGTTGAGTGGTCAGGCGAGAAAAAACACACTGCCGTGATTAGTCAGGCATGTAAATCTTTTTTAAACACGCATTTTTTTCTTTGCTTACAAGATCCTAGATCTAACTGCATAGACGAAAATATATTTCTTTTACGAGAATGTAAACTTTACTATTTCTATTTCATGTTTATGTCCAATAAGCCTGAGACGACAGTCTAGTATAAAGGGGACTAATTCAGCTTATACCAAACACTTTAGTTATACGTTGTTTCCTTCCCTTGTTTGAGATACCAAACAAACTAATTTAATAGTTAATTGTATAATTGGTTAACTTTTTTAAAAAAAAATTCTTGTTTTGTCAGCTAAAAGAAATAATGGTGTGAAATTCAGCTTCATCCGAGATTCGGTGTGGGAGACATAACGTCTAGGCCTACAAACCTTCTACCAGACAGGCAGACAGACAGAGCGATTATTTTGCTCTTAATAATAAATGTTAGATTTTTTACATGGAAAATTTGATACCCCGCCCATTCCCCCTTACCCTACAGAGAAAAAAAATCCTGAATGTATAAATCTACTAGAAATGTATAAAATTCTAATGAAGGGGCCAAGAAAGTGACCAAGAAAGCTACGGACAGTGAAAGTACATGGGTCTCAGCCCAGGAAGAAAAACGTACCATCCGAAAAACGGCCAGCTCCTGTACCACCGAAGCAAAAGCCACCTTAACCTGCCCTATCTGTGGACGGGAGTGTCTCTCCAAAATAGGGCTCCACAGCCACATGAGGAAGTGTGCTCTGAGATGAACCATAGTCGTTTTACGACTGAAGGAGGCCAATGAATGAAGGGGCTTATAGATATGAACGTAGAAGACGGTGCGCAAAATGTCCATGAACACCAATTTATGAATAGCACATTCGGAAAGATTTTCTTAGTCCTCTAGACATTTTATGTTTGCACAATTTTAGAACGGACAGTTTGGTCAACTATCTATATAAATATATAATTCTTCTCTTCCCTCAAGAATTTGGACGAGAAGAAGAAGTAAAGGAAAGATCACACTCTTATTTCTGCATTTTTTTTTCTTTGAGTTTTCAAAAGATTTTAATAATTTCCGGATATTTTCATGACTTTTTCGTATATTTTGCAATTTCAGGAGATTTCAAGAAGCTCCTGGTAAATCAGGAGGCTGCGAAAATTATGTTATAAGTTATAAAATTGTTTAATTTAATAATTTACACATAGGATTAGCGTGGGTCCTTTGAAAGTGCGGGGCACACTGCGGTCACATACGGGCCTTAGGCCGGCCCTGCAAAATAACGGCGTATGCTACGCCGTGGGTCGACTAGTTGAGTAATAACCTAGTATTTCCTTTTCCAAAAGATTGACATCAACTGTCCAATTTCTAAGAAAATCGCTTGAGCCGTTTTTTGAGATCCGTGTCCAGGCTCTATTCTTTTCAATTTGTTTTCATCTGATTTTGCCGATGAATGTGCAAGCTGAATAAAGCAATAGTAAAAAAAAAAACAATTATGTTATTCAGAACTAGGGATCTTATTTTCATTCTAAGAAAATAGCGAATTAAATCTTTATCTCCGCAATTATTTGGTCCAAATTCTGACAGAATCGTTCATTTTTCACATTTCTGCATTCTACCCTGTTATGATTACACTTCAATAACATTTTTGTTAGTATTCACAAAAATGTTACCTTTGGTATAGAATTATAGGAGAATACATGCTCTTTTTTTATACAACTTAAATAGTAGTTTATAAAACTAAAAATAAACTTAATTTAATGGGGTCAAATCAGCGATGTTATCGTTAATTAGGAGAGAAAGAGTTAAATACAGCGAAACAGTTGACAGTCTTGATCAGGGCATGAAACATGGAACCGCCGACTGGACAAGTCCACCTAGCAGCGACATATGTATTGTTACGAATCTCACTATCCGGGCTCTCTGCAAACTGCACCATACACCACCAACTTAAAGAACTTGACAACTCAGGGCTCCAAAGTAACGTAACACTTTAATAGTTGAATAAATAACAGCCAATACTGTACAATTGGCAAAACGTGCACTGTACAAATATCTCTCCGATAACACCGTACGGCCGTATCAACTCTTGCACTGGCCTCTCCGTCTCGTTCAGGGCTTACACTGGGTTCAACAGTTCAGGACCGACTTCACACACTAGGCTCGTTGTGTCGGACTCGATCGCAGACCAAGATCAAGACGCCAGTCGTCTCAACTGTACTTGACAGTACTCCGCACTGAACCGCCGTAATGCTCCGTACAGAACCACACCGTTGAACTGTGCTGTAGTGAACCTTCTGTCGTGAACCCCTTTTCTGAACCGTCTTAACTGCGACTCCTCCGCTCTTATATAGGGTCCCTACTGGCCTTCTCGAACCGGACAGAACACCGCTCGACGTTTCTATTTGGTCAGATGACTACAACTGTCGTGACGCTCCTGAGCTCTGTATACGACGTCGATCCTTCCCGAACCATCATGTTGACACTCGTCTCGGCCGACCGTCATAACTCGTCACGGTTGACCGCTAGTCTAGCGCTGGCCTGGGGCGATTTGCGTCGGCTGACTACACTCACACCACTACCCCCATCTGTTTATAACAGTATAAATAACAATAATCTGTATATGCACATGTATCATGCAGTCATCAACATAGCACCTAGCTTCACGTTTGTATTAGGCATTATTGGTTATAAATACAGAACGCCAAATATAAATGGCATGGTGTAAGAAAGACAACCGCATATTTACTTATGTCACATCTTATGATTATTTCCCCTGTGTTGTTGTTTTTTTTTCAAATGACTTTGCTTCAATAAATGTTTGTATAATTAACATAAATGTGTAAGGCGACTCTTATCTGCTTTTACTATTCTAAATAAGACCATTAGTAATTTGTTATGGATTTGTATAACATGCCGATTGACTTTTCTGTTGACCATTAAAGCCTTATAAGAAGTAAGTAGTAATTGGAATGCAAGTTAATTAACCGTTACACTATTCATTGTCAATGACTGAACAATGTAAAATCATCACTTCCTTCAATGTTGTATGAATATGTACTAATTTTCATTTAAGCATGATGATATAATTGAATAATATTTAACAATACAATTTCTAGTTTTCCCTATTCTTTTTCTCTTTCTTTTTCATTAATATAAGGGTGGCAACTCGTGCAGAAATCATATATTTTAATTATTGGAGCTATTTCCCTTGTACTGCAAATATTTTACTTGGCAGACCTTTAACTAAAGCCCGCGTGCCAGATCCGGCCAAAGACGTGCTTCCATCCGTCCCGCCAAAACGTCGGCACAAAATATTGGAAATCCCCCCCCCCCCCACTTACCCGTCCCCCCTAAAAAGAAAATGTTCAAAATGTATCTTTACCTACATTAAGGTCCTCACTTTTTTTCAAATGGATTACTTTCGAGGCATTTGACATTTGTGCGTTCATGAAATGGGACTATAGAATCTATTAGGAAAACTGAACGGATCTTTACTATTTTCTAGAACATGATGATACCATTGCTAGCCAACATGCTTGTTTTTATAAAGAAAGTCTGGCTGTTTAAAAAAACAACAACAACACAAGAACAACTAAATATAAACAGAAATTACGTCACTTTTTGAAGGGTAAGGAGAATATTCAAATATCCACAAAATTAAATGTAAGTACTAGATCCTCGCGCGGTGGTTGAGCGGTAAAGCGCTTGGCTTCCGAACCGGGGACCGGGGTTCGATCCTGGTGAAGACTGGGATTTTTTATATCGGGATCTTCGGGCGCCTCTGAGTCCACCCAGCTCTAATGGGTACCTGACATTAGTTAGGGAAAAGTAAAGGCGGTTGGTCGTTGTGCTGGCCACATGACACCCTTGTTAAACGTAGGCCACAGAAACAGATGGCCTTTACATCATCTGTCCTATAGACCACAAAGTCTGAAAGGGGGACTTTACTAGATCCTCGACTTGAAATTGAATAATTTCATTAGGTTTTTATATCTTTTTCCATAATGTGGCCCGCGACACTAATACTTAAAATTGAAATGGCCCGCAGATTGAGCTAGGTTATGCATCACTGGTAAAGAGGGAGTTCTTATGGTCTGACAGTTACGCTGGGCTGGGCACGTGTCCCTTATGGTTTCCTCATTAGGGAGCTGCTAATATGTTGTGCTATTTGGGGATGTTTTATTTTTACTAAGGCGTTAGGATCCCTAAATATATATATATATATAAATAATATCGAAACAGGTGCAGCGGGTACTTTCAGTGTCCTGAAAACATCATTTTATACCGTACATCAAGTATTCTTTTAAAAAAAGATTTAAAAAAGAAAAAAGAAGTTAACTTCCGATCTTTGCTTGTTTGCAGTGTGTGCTCAGGGCCGCCGCGAGGGGTGTGGCCACCTGCGTGCGAAATTTAAAAATGCCGCCCCCCCCCCCCTTTTTTTTTCTAGAAAAAAATATCATTTAGACTGAGCTGGACACTATACCAAAAGTGCCTTTTGATTAAATATATTTTCGTAGACCATTCCTTTATTACCTTTCATATTCGAATCGTTGTTGCATCCCTCAAGTACAACTACAACAGGATGGCTGCCTGGTCGTGCGGTTTGCGCGCTGGACTGTCGTTCAGATTTATCGATGGTCCAGGGTTCAAACCCTGCCCGCTCCCATCCCCCGTCGTCCTGCGGAAGGTTTGGACTAGGAAGTAATTATCTTCAACTCTGAAGGAACATCCGAAACATGTAAAACAAACAAACAAACTAGGAATCATGCACTAGGAATAATTTCGGATATACATGCATTCAGAAACCTGACATTTGGTTCTGTGTGATAAACAACTGATAAAAACTGATCTCGTTCTGACTATTCACTTAAGCTCCTGTATTGGCGTCGATTATAATTGATGAGTTTCGGCAAGCATATTACAATGAATAGTGTAAATGATCATGTCGGATCTGCCTATTCGCAAAGAATATTCAAGAGGTTATTTAATTTTGATGGTCAAAAGTAATAATGTTTCAAAGATTCATTTGCCGTTGTAAAAAATGTTGTTTTCTTTTTTGTTTTACATGTTTCGGGTGTTTCTTCTAAGTTTAAAATAATTAACTTCGCGCTGGACGATGGAGGATGGCAACAAGCAGGGTATGAACCCTGCCTGGTCGTTTAGTTTGCGTGCTGGACTGTCGTTCGGATTTATCGATGGTCCCTGGTTCAAACCCTGCATGCTCCCATCTCCGTCGTCCTACTGGAGGGTTGTAATAAAAAAAAAAAGAAAAGAACAGATCGTGCTTTTACTTGGATGTCTCAGCACAGTTAGGCCTATCAACAGAGATATCGTGCTTTTACTTCGATGTCTCAGCACAGTTAGGCCTATCAACAGAGATATCGTGCTTTTACTTCGATGTCTCAGCACAGTTAGGCCTATCAACAGAGATATCGTGCTTTTCCTTGGATGTCTCAGCACAGTTAGGCCTATCAACAGATATATCGTGCTTTTACTTCGATGTCTCAGCACAGTTAGGCCAATCAACAGAGATATCGTGCTTTTACTTCGATTTCTCAGCACAGTTAGGCCTATCAACAGAGATATCGTGCTTTTACTTCGATTTCTCAGCACAGTTAGGCCTATCAACAGAGATATCGTGCTTTTACTTCGATGTCTCAGCACAGTTAGGCCTATCAACAGAGATATCGTGCTTTTACTTCGATGTCTCAGCACAGTTAGGCCTATCAACAGAGATATCGTGCTTTTACTTCGATGTCTCAGCACAGTTAGGCCTATCAACAGAGATATCGTGCTTTTACTTCGATTTCTCAGCACAGTTAGGCCTATCAACAGATATATCGTGCTTTTACTTCGATGTCTCAGCACAGTTAGGCCTATCAACAGAGATATCGTGCTTTTACTTCGATTTCTCAGCACAGTTAGGCCTATCAACAGATATATCGTGCTTTTACTTCGATGTCTCAGCACAGTTAGGCCTATCAACAGAGATATCGTGCTTTTACTTCGATGTCTCAGCACAGTTAGGCCTATCAACAGATATATCGTGCTTTTACTTCGATGTCTCAGCACAGTTAGGCCTATCAACAGAGATATCGTGCTTTTACTTCGATTTCTCAGCACAGTTAGGCCTATCAACCGAGATATCGTGCTTTTACTTCGATGTCTCAGCACAGTTAGGCCTATCAACAGATATATCGTGCTTTTACTTCGATGTCTCAGCACAGTTAGGCCTATCAACAGAGATATCGTGCTTTTACTTCGATGTCTCAGCACAGTTAGGCCTATCAACAGATATATCGTGCTTTTACTTCGATGTCTCAGCACAGTTAGGCCTATCAACAGAGATATCGTGCTTTTACTTCGATTTCTCAGCACAGTTAGGCCTATCAACAGATATATCGTGCTTTTACTTCGATGTCTCAGCACAGTTAGGCCTATCAACAGAGATATCGTGCTTTTACTTCGATGTCTCAGCACAGTTAGGCCTATCAACAGAGATATCGTGCTTTTACTTCGATGTCTCAGCACAGTTAGGCCTATCAACAGAGATATCGTGCTTTTACTTCGATGTCTCAGCACAGTTAGGCCTATCAACAGAGATATCGTGCTTTTACTTCGATGTCTCAGCACAGTTAGGCCTATCAACAGATATATCGTGCTTTTACTTCGATGTCTCAGCACTGTTAGGCCTATCAACAGAGATATCGTGCTTTTACTTCGATGTCTCAGCACAGTTAGGTCTATCAACAGAGATATCGTGCTTTTACTTCGATGTCTCAGCACAGTTAGGCCTATCAACAGAGATATCGTGCTTTTACTTCGATGTCTCAGCACAGTTAGGCCTATCAACAGAGATATCGTGCTTTTACTTCGATTTCTCAGCACAGTTAGGCCTATCAACAGATATATCGTGCTTTTACTTCGATGTCTCAGCACAGTTAGGCCTATCAACAGAGATATCGTGCTTTTACTTCGATTTCTCAGCACAGTTAGGCCTATCAACAGATATATCGTGCTTTTACTTCGATGTCTCAGCACAGTTAGGCCTATCAACAGAGATATCGTGCTTTTACTTCGATGTCTCAGCACAGTTAGGCCTATCAACAGAGATATCGTGCTTTTACTTCGATTTCTCAGCACAGTTAGGCCTATCAACAGAGATATCGTGCTTTTACTTCGATGTCTCAGCACAGTTAGGCCTATCAACAGATATATCGTGCTTTTACTTCGATGTCTCAGCACAGTTAGGCCTATCAACAGAGATATCGTGCTTTTACTTCGATGTCTCAGCACAGTTAGGCCTATCAACAGAGATATCGTGCTTTTACTTCGATGTCTCAGCACAGTTAGGCCTATCAACAGAGATATCGTGCTTTTACTTCGATTTCTCAGCACAGTTAGGCCTATCAACAGATATATCGTGCTTTTACTTCGATGTCTCAGCACAGTTAGGCCTATCAACAGAGATATCGTGCTTTTACTTCGATTTCTCAGCACAGTTAGGCCTATCAACAGATATATCGTGCTTTTACTTCGATGTCTCAGCACAGTTAGGCCTATCAACAGAGATATCGTGCTTTTACTTCGATGTCTCAGCACAGTTAGGCCTATCAACAGAGATATCGTGCTTTTACTTCGATTTCTAAGCACAGTTAGGCCTATCAACAGAGATATCGTGCTTTTACTTCGATGTCTCAGCACAGTTAGGCCTATCAACAGATATATCGTGCTTTTACTTCGATGTCTCAGCACAGTTAGGCCTATCAACAGATATATCGTGCTTTTACTTCGATGTCTCAGCACAGTTAGGCCTATCAACAGAGATATCGTGCTTTTACTTCGATTTCTCAGCACAGTTAGGCCTATCAACAGAGATATCGTGCTTTTACTTCGATGTCTCAGCACAGTTAGGCCTATCAACAGAGATATCGTGCTTTTACTTCGATGTCTCAGCACAGTTAGGCCTATCAACAGAGATATCGTGCTTTTACTTCGATGTCTCAGCACAGTTAGGCCTATCAACAGAGATATCGTGCTTTTACTTCGATTTCTCAGCACAGTTAGGCCTATCAACAGAGATATCGTGCTTTTACTTCGATGTCTCAGCACAGTTAGGCCTATCAACAGATATATCGTGCTTTTACTTCGATGTCTCAGCACAGTTAGGCCTATCAACAGAGATATCGTGCTTTTACTTCGATGTCTCAGCACAGTTAGGCCTATCAACAGAGATATCGTGCTTTTACTTCGATGTCTCAGCACAGTTAGGCCTATCAACAGAGATATCGTGCTTTTACTTCGATGTCTCAGCACAGTTAGGCCTATCAACAGAGATATCGTGCTTTTACTTCGATTTCTCAGCACAGTTAGGCCTATCAACAGATATATCGTGCTTTTACTTCGATGTCTCAGCACAGTTAGGCCTATCAACAGAGATATCGTGCTTTTACTTCGATTTCTCAGCACAGTTAGGCCTATCAACAGATATATCGTGCTTTTACTTCGATGTCTCAGCACAGTTAGGCCTATCAACAGAGATATCTTGCTTTTACTTCGATGTCTCAGCACAGTTAGGCCTATCAACAGATATATCGTGCTTTTACTTCGATGTCTCAGCACAGTTAGGCCTATCAACAGAGATATCGTGCTTTTACTTCGATGTCTCAGCACAGTTAGGCCTATCAACAGATATATCGTGCTTTTACTTCGATGTCTCAGCACAGTTAGGCCTATCAACAGATATATCGTGCTTTTACTTCGATTTCTCAGCACAGTTAGGCCTATCAACAGAGATATCGTGCTTTTACTTCGATTTCTCAGCACAGTTAGGCCTATCAGCCGATATATCGTGCTTTTACTTCGATGTCTCAGCACAGTTAGGCCTATCAACAGATATATCGTGCTTTTACTTCGATGTCTCAGCACAGTTAGGCCTATCAACAGAGATATCGTGCTTTTACTTCGATGTCTCAGCACAGTTAGGCCTATCAACAGATATATCGTGCTTTTACTTCGATGTCTCAGCACAGTTAGGCCTATCAACAGAGATATCGTGCTTTTACTTCGATGTCTCAGCACAGTTAGGCCTATCAACAGAGATATCGTGCTTTTACTTCGATTTCTCAGCACAGTTAGGCCTATCAACCGAGATATCGTGCTTTTACTTCGATTTCTCAGCACAGTTAGGCCTATCAACAGATATATCGTGCTTTTACTTCGATGTCTCAGCACAGTTAGGCCTATCAACAGAGATATCGTGCTTTTACTTCGATTTCTCAGCACAGTTAGGCCTATCAACCGAGATATCGTGCTTTTACTTCGATGTCTCAGCACAGTTAGGCCTATCAACAGATATATCGTGCTTTTACTTCGATGTCTCAGCACAGTTAGGCCTATCAACAGAGATATCGTGCTTTTACTTCGATGTCTCAGCACAGTTAGGCCTATCAACAGATATATCGTGCTTTTACTTCGATGTCTCAGCACAGTTAGGCCTATCAACAGAGATATCGTGCTTTTACTTCGATTTCTCAGCACAGTTAGGCCTATCAACAGAGATATCGGCATTTTTATTTAAATGGAACTAGAATGAGGATGTAGATCTACCTAAATTAAACTTCTGATTTAGCACTCTTAAGATCTATATCTACTAGATCTAGATCTAAAATATGAACTTGGAATAATGTAGCTGTAATTTAGATAAGATTTGTGTACAAAACAATATCCTAGATAATCCATCAATAGACTGAATGCAACATTAAATTTTAAAAAAAATAGTATATTAGTTTTAGTATAGGCCCTATTATAACATTACAATATTATCAAAACGTTTGGAAATCAAAATCTACACTTTAAGTCTAGAAATTGAAATTCTACATCTTAATCTAGTCTATTTTAGTCTAAACTAGATCTAGAAATTCTAGATCTAGACTCTAAAATAATTTTAATAAATCCAGATCTAGATATACTGTAATAAAAATCTAGATCTAGTTTAAACTTACGGGGGCAGCTAAAAATCTAGATTAGATCTAAATCAAGATATCATTCCTTTTTTTAAATGCGAGTCACAGAAGGAACAGAAACTTGGCTACATCCTGAAATTTATAATGCAGAAATTTTCAATAGTAATTATGAAATTTTTAGAAAAGATAGGGCTGATAATCATGGAGGAGTTCTTTTAGCAATAAAAAACACTCTTATAGCTGAAGAAATTACCTTACCTAACTCAAAAAACATAGAATCTACATTTTGTAAAATTAATACCACCTCAACATCCCTTATAATAGGCAGCATTTACAGACCACCAAATTCTAGTTTAGAATACATGCAATAACTATGTAATCAGATTACTACACTTAAAGAGACAAATAAAAATGCAGTTTTTTGGATTATGGGTGACTTCAACCTACCTGATATAAATTGGAAAACACTAACCATAGATAAACACCAAAACCTTAAGGACATAAATGAGCTTTTCATAGAAACTTTACACAACCTAAGTTTAGATCAAATCATTAAAAAGCCAACTAGATTAAACAACACATTAGATCTCTTCTTAACCAACAGACCTGGATTAGTAGTTGATTATGATATTATCCCTGGTCTATCAGACCATGAGATCATAAAAATACACAGTCAGATAAAAGCAGTAGCCAATACAAAAACCAAAAGAAAAATCTTACTCTGGAATAAATGTAACCTAACACAACTACACCAAGCTGCATTAAACTTTCAACAAACATTCTTATTAGAAAAAGACATTAACCAACCAGTCGATGACCTCTGGAATTTCATTAAAAACCATCTTAAAAGCATTATAGAAAATTATATACCAACTAAATACACATCAAACAAAATAAATAAATGCTGGTTTAATAATAGACTAAAGAAGCTTTGTAAACAGAAGGAAAACCTATATAGAAAATTTAAAGAAACCAAGGCAGAAAGAGTTTACAAAAAGTATATAAAAATTAAACACCTAACCCAAAAAGTAAGCAGACAGCTGCAGAGTGAATACATAAACAATGTAATATCTAAAGATAACAACAAAAACCTATGGTCATACATTAAGTCTAAGAAAATGGAAACAACAGGCATAGCGCCATTAAAAGATGAACATAACATAATACATAATGATAATGAAACTAAAGCAAACATCCTAAACAAATACTTTGCATCAGCATTCTCAGCCCCAGGAGACAAAGACATATTTCTTAATTTGAACCAAGTAGACAACATAGAAGATTTAGTAGTACAAGAAAATGGAATTAAAAAACTATTAGCCAACACCAAACCAAATAAAGCGTCTGGACCTGATGGTATTCCAGCTAGATTACTCAAAGAACTAAGCAATGAGCTAGCCCCAGTGTTCAAAATACTCTTTCAGGCATCGCTTAACCAGGGCAGAGTACCAAAGGACTGGAAAGAAGCTAATGTCACCCCCCTATTTAAAAAAGGAGAAAAATCTGATCCAGGAAACTACAGACCAGTATCACTTACCAGCATCACATGTAAAATACTAGAACACATAATATGTAGCAACATCATAAACCACTTAGACAAACATAATGTCCTCACCCCATACCAACATGGCTTTAGGAAATATAGATCATGTGAAACACAACTAATAGGACTAATTGATGATTTCTCAAAAGGTTTAGATAATAGTGAACAAATAGATGCTATCTTACTAGATTTTTCCAAGGCTTTTGACAAAGTTCACCACCATAGTTTGCTTAAAAAATTAAAATATTTTGGCATTAATGGTCCACTGTATCAGTGGATTAAAGATTTTCTGATAGGGAGAGAACAAACTGTAATAATAAATGGCTCTAAATCAACACCAATAACAGTAAACTCAGGTGTACCTCAAGGAACAGTCTTGGGTCCACTACTATTTTTAATTTACATAAATGATTTACCAAATTGCATTAGTTCAGGAACAAAAGTCAGATTATTTGCAGACGATTGCATAATATATAGAACAATAAAAACAAAACAAGACACAGATATTTTACAAAGAGAATTAGATGAATTACAGAAATGGGAATCAAATTGGAGCATGTCTTTCCACCCAGAAAAATGTCAGTTGTTAAGAGTAACAAAAAAAATTAAACAAATTAATTCCACTTATCTTATTCATGGCAAACCAGTAACACAGACTAAAAACTCAAAATACCTAGGTGTTATAATAAATGAAAAACTGTCATGGAATCCACATATTGATGAAACTATAAAAAAATCCAACAAAGCATTAGGGTTTATTAAAAGAAATTTCTATAAATCAAATAAGAACATAAAACTAAAATGTTATTTAACCTTGGTTAGGCCAATAATAGAATATGCATCCACCGTGTGGGACCCCTCAACTCAAGAAAACATTAAGAAACTGGAACAAACACAAAATAGAGCAGTGAGATTCATAACAAACGAATATTCACATTTGACTAGGGTAACACCATTAGTAAAATCACTAAATTTAGAAAGCCTTCAGGACAGAAGACTCAAAAGTAAAGTAGCAATTATACATAAAACACTGAACCATAATCTTCAAATACAAAAACAAAATTTAATAAAATACTCTGAAAGACACAAAAATAAAGGCACATTCCTCGTCCCATATGCTAGGACAAATTTGTACAAATACTCCTTCTTCCCTAGTGCTATTAGAGCATGGAATGGGTTGCCTGAGCTAGCCAGAAAAACCAGTGACTTGGCAGAATTTAAGTCATTGGTTAATATGCATGACTAAATGCATGACGCGTAGGACGTAATCATCTTCTTTTTTGAAGTAACGTCTGTATTATATAAGATAAGATAAGATAAGAGGCTTAATAAACATTACTATACCGAGTTCTATTAGCATTTCATTTAAAGAATTAGTTCCATATGACGTCAAAGGAAAAAAAAAACAATACGTCACACGGCCTAGCTAGACTAAAAATCGCCTTCATCAATACGAGCCATTTATCGAGTGTTCATAGACATTGGTGCACCGAGAGCGTTCTTTTAGCATTTCATTTAAAGAGCTCATTCCATGTGACGTCAAAGGAAAAAAAACACTACGTCACACGGCTTAGTTAGACTAAAATATGTTTTCATCAATACGAGCCATTTATCCAGTGTTCATAGACATTGGTGCACCGAGAGCGTTCTTTTAGCATTTCCTTTAAAGAATTCATTCCATATGACGTCAAAGGAAGAAAAAAACACTACGTCACACGGCCTAGCTAGACTAAAAATCGCCTTCATCAATACGAGCCATTTATCGAGTGTTCATAGACATTGGTGCACCGAGAGCGTTCTTTTAGCATTTCATTTAAAGAGCTTATTCCATGTGACGTCAAAAAAAAAAACACTACGTCACACGGCTTGGTTAGACTAAAATATGTTTTCATCAATACGAGCAATTTTTCGAATGTTCATAGACATTGGTGCACCGAGTGCGTTCTTTTAGCATTTCCTTTAAAGAATTCATTCCATATGACGTCAAAGAAAAAAAATTCCATGACCTCACAATAGGCTAGTACTGGAACCATAACAAAAAATGTCTTTATTTACACGAGATATTTAACGAGGGTTCATAGACATTGGTGCACTGAGTTCTAATAGAATTTATTTAAAGAGGATCAAAGCCGCATTGTTTTTGCGTTTTGACTGTCAGTCGGTCTGTCCGTCATCTTAATATTAAAAAACAAAAAAAATAAAAGCTATTTAAATTGATTAACTTTTATTTTACGTTTCAAAACATGGCAATAATTTTAGGTATGAACACAATTGATTTAAGTTTATATAATAGATTGTTCCGGATGTTTGTATAAATAGTAAAAGAAAAAGAGAATTCCAGATAAATATAATACCGTTAATTAAATTTGTTGGATGGTCTCGTATAAAAATTAGAAGAACTACAGCCTTGTGGAGAGATATTCATACCTTACTTTGGTGTTTGGATGTTGTTTTCCTTAAAAATCGGAACATAATATTAACGATAATTAGATTTTTTTATGGTTTAGGTAGAAAATTAATTGTACTGTAAGAGAGAAGTGAGCTAAAATAAATTTTTTTAAATCCGGAATAACATTATTTCGTAAATGAGAGGATTATTTGTTTATTAATTAGAAGAGGGAGTTCAAACAGTTATTTGGCGTTAGTAGATTTTTAAATAAATTCGGAAATTTCTGGCGACGATTTGTAAGAAAATGTAAGTAATGTAAGTCGATTTCTTTTCAAAACAAAATCCGGAACATTCTTTATCGATTACTAAACTTTTATGTTATGTTTCAGCAAGAAAATTAAATGTCTAAAAAGTGATTTTCAGTAATCAATTCTAGTAAATTACTTTTTTTAAAGCCCTGAACAACCTATTGTCGATATTTTTAAAATTTGTTTAAAGATGAAAATACGGAACAATTTGATATCGATGATCCAATTATAGTGACGCATTGTCAAATAATATACGTGTAATATTAGTCAATTATGCGATTTCAAACAATCATTAGGCGTAATTCTTTTTAATAAAACAATATCCGGAACATTTTTACACTTAATGAAATATAAGTCAGCATAGACATTTTGATTTAGCATTAATATGCTATTTACATAAAAAAACGGAACAACATATTATTGATAATGTGTTTTTGCAACGTTTAAACATGGAAATTAAATGTTATATAAGTTAAAAAAGCAAACACACATTTGTTGGCGTTGATTAGTATTGCAAAAAAAAAAAAAAAAAATCCGGAAGAATCAATTTTAGATACTTAAAACTATTGAGATGTTACGGGAGGAATATAAAAGGGTAAATCAGATTTTCAATAGCTTTTAGAGTTATTATTTTTTATCTAATCGTGACGGACAGACCTACCGTCAGACAAAACGCACAAAAATAAACTTTTTTTATTCTGATGAGGGCACTAAACAAAAAATAAATAAAATCTAATTTTTTAAAAACGTTTAAGAAATTAGTTTAGAACTATGTCAAGGCCGGGCTTTACGCTACTACACGAAAGTCGCTGCATAAAAAGTCCATTTAAAAAAATGTGCGTGATATTTACATACAAAGTGCATTTTTAGCCTTTGTAAACAAACATAAATGTTTTCTTTTAATTTTAGCAGATAGTTGACCAGAAAAACACCTTTAATTAATATTTATATTTGTTGTTAACATTTCTAGTACATTTTATAAAAATATTTGACTTTGTGATACTGAATATGAGCAAGTATCGTCCATCTTTGTGAGCATATTGTAACATTGCCTCCCTTACATTTACGTTATTGTTTTAGAATAGGTGTATTTTTATGAAAAATTCGATTGCATAATTAATTTTATAAATTAAACGGTTTGCTTTTAGAAAACTAAAAGTAGCCGTTGCACCTAAACTTTTCAAGCCGCATTTAATGGTGAAATAATATTTTTCATATCTCTTCTAGTTTTCGAGATCTGAGTGTGATAGACGGACATTTTGCACAAACCTAATAGAGGCTTTTTCCCCTTACGGGGCCGCTAAAAAAGTACACTTCTTGTATTGGAATGTCTTTTTGGCACCGGACACATTCAGATTACTCCATTGTTTTGTCACACACACAATCCATTCTATTGAGAGAGCGGGGCCCACTAGTACCTTGCTACGCCACTGGCCAAAGAGTTTTAGTTTGCGTTTTTTTTTTAAAACAATAGTTAGCTGGTCATCTTGCTGTCCAATCACTGTAACAACATTGTCTCTAATCTCTTCGTTTGTGATGCGGTCTTTAAATGTGATACCTAAGATCCTTCTGTAGCATCTCAATTCCATTGCTAGGATCCTCCTCTCTAGCTCTGCAATCAGCGTCCAAGACTTACAAGTATATAAAAATGTGGCCATGACCAGGGAGCGCATCAGTCTGATTTTGGTGCCGAGGGCTATGCCTTTGGTCTTTCCATACTGCTCCTGAGTTTCGAAACCTGTTAAACAAGGTAACTAGTTCATGTCAGGTCGACACAACACCGACTCGATCTCACGGGCCACAGATATCTCGGTCATCATGTCAACTACACACAACGTCTCTCTTGACCATGCCAGTACGACACTCGCTATTGGTTTGCAATCCAACAGTCACCGTTCTTATTGATACAGTCTGTGTTTTGGGCAGGGAGGGGTGTGGAGGGCGTTACTTTTTTTTCTAGGATTGGTTATCCAAATACTTTCATTTGGCCTATATACAGGGAGATCCATAGATAAGTAATGCAGACTAGAATCTATCTTAGCTTATGAAATACAGACTTCAAAAAAGAAGATGATTAGGTCAATCTAGTCATGCATGTGAATCAATGACTTAAATTCTGCCAAGTCATTGGTTTTCCAGACTGACTCGGGCAACCCATTCCCTGCTCTAGTAGCACTAGGCAAGGAGCATTTGTGTACATGTCTTAGCATATAGAACAAGGAATGTGCCTTTATCTTTGTGTCTTTCTGAGTATTTAATTAGGTTTTGTTTTTGTATTTGAAGATTATGGTTCAGTGTTTTATGTATAATTGCTACTTTACTTTCGAGTCTTCTATCCTGAAGGCTTTCTAACTTAAGTGATTTTACTAAAGGTGTTACTCTAGTCAAATGTGAATATTCGTTTGTTATGAATCTCACTACTCTATTTTGTGTCTGTTCCAGCTTTGTTTTCTTGCTAATTTAAAGAATGCATGAACTATGAAACAAGAACATTTGTTTATATATTTATATCATTCGTTGTTTTATTGAACAGAATTTCGTACAAAAAAAATTGTCGAATTCAACTTTTGTTATCATGCAGTTAAAAATTAAAAAAAAAAAAGTATTTATTCACATTTTATCTTTTAAAAAATATTAAAATTCATACATGAAATTTAATACAATTTTATTAGGTACAACAATCATAGCATCCCAAAACGTAAATTATTGATGTTAAAAATAAAAAAAAATTGTACGTTTGTATGAAAGGAACAGAATCATTAACAAAGGCTAGCTGTGTACTTAATTGAAAATATTTCATCAGAAAAATATTACAATACTTAGCTGTCCCAGACTTACCAATTCAAGTATGCAGAATTTGGGTACGGGGGTAACTTGTTTAATGAACAAATAATAACCAATATTTTTTCTCCTCCACACAAAAACTATGAAGGGATTCGAATCGATAACAGAAAGAGTCAATGAAACAAAACAATGGCTGAATGTGTGGCTGCTATAAAAACTTATATGAGCATTCCAATTTCAAACTTGCTCTTTCTTAGACAAAATAATTTGTGGCTTAAATGATGAAGTTTCAGTTTTGTAAATAACACAGACTAACGGAGAACACAGCTTGACCAAACTCGGACCTTTTATACTGTACCCAGTCAAATGAAAGCCTTTACACAAGAAACTAAAATGTTACAACAAACATAAGAAGCCTTTCCAGCAGCAAGTCCAGAGGAAGATTTTCATTCTTTTTTTCTGCATTTACCAGTTGTTCTAGGTGTAGAAACAACGACCATAAAGTTCCCCTTTCAGACCATCCAGTCTCTAGACCAGATGATGTAAAGCTCATCTGTTTCTGTGTCTCACAGTTAACGAGGGTGTCATGTGGCCAGCACAACGACCAACCGCCTTTACATTTCCTCGACTAATGTCAGGTACCCATTACAGCTGTGTGTATGCAGGGTGGCGTAAAGATCCCGAAATAAAAAATCCCAGTGTTCACCAGGATTCGAACCTGGGACCCTACGGTTTGGAAGCGACACTATTAACCACTCAGCCAGCGCATCTCCAAAATACTATCATGCTAAAGGAAAAGTAAGGGGAGATTACACTATATACCAGAAGAACTAATTCATTTCTCATCAAAAACAAAGAAAATGTACATTACAATCAACGCTGACAGACCTGATAGGGAATTGGATACTACATCAGGATTGCAATTAAAAATGGCCATAAAGGATATAAATACATTATATAAACTAAAATAATACTAAAGATACACTCAGCCCAAAGATCTCCAGAGCAGGGCACACTTCTCCGAGTACCCCATGACACACGACCACTAACAGGAAAAAAATACTATTCACAACACCGGTCAAGTGGTCAAGCTGGTTACTCAGGAGCAAGTGGCAACTAAGCACAGTTTGCAAGGCCTTTTATTAACTACATAAGGGGAATCACTCCTAACTTTACAAGTAATAAAAAAATAGTTAGTTCCCCATTATGTCACACAGTGGTTGCTGGGTGGTTAAGCGCTTGGCTTCCGAACCTGGGTTTGAATCTTGGTGAAGACTTGGATTTTTGAATTTCTGGATTTTTTAGGGCACCCTCAGAGTCCAACAAACTCGAATAAGTACCTGAATTTAGTAGGGAGAATAAAAAGGGGGTTGGTGGTTGTGCTGGCCACATGACACCCTGCTCGTGAACCATTTTTCAAAGAAACAGATGACCTTAACATCACCTGTCCTGTAGATCGCAAGGTTTGACAGGGGAAACTTTACTCTAAAAGATTTTAGGCCTTTTTTTACAACACTGTCAAGGGCTAGAGAGTAAGTGACTTCAAGGAGAGAAGAGTTCAAACGAGAAAACGTCTAGCATAGAATTAGTGTACATAATGACTGCCAGTTTATATCAAGCTGTTCTAGTGTTACGATATGATGGAGTGGAACTGAAACGATTCCCCCCCCCCCACCCGTAGGTTAATAAACATTGTCAATGTTCTAGAAGCAGTTTTCTCAAGTATACTGAACATTACAATACATTATAATAGTTAATATGAAACATCATGTACACCAGCCAAAACAATGGATAGAGAAGAAATACAACAGTAATAGTATACAACCATCTTGAAATAAAATAAAGCAAAAAAAAAAAAAAAAAACAACTTGTATTCATCTTCAGCTCTCATCCATAGATTCTCAATTTTTTGAGGGAGATGGTATCACTGTGGTTTAGATCAACGAGGTTGTCCTTGATGTACTACTAAAGAATGGCTGCAGACACCTTTGTTTATATTTGCTGTATTAGCGTAAGCAGCTCATTGTCAGATACTATGTTCAAAGTCTCCTCGGTGTGATCAGGCACTTCAACTAGAGACTATTGTTTGTCAATGTATTTCAACACCTCCAAGCATCCAGTGGTCTTCATGTCACTGACCCTGATGATATTTTTCAATGAAAGTATTTCAACACCTCCAAGCATCCAGTGGTCTTCATGTCACTGACCCTGATGATATTTTTCAGTGAAAGTATTTCAACACCTCCAAGCAACCAGTGATCTTCATGTCACTGACCCTGATGATATTTTTCAGTGAAAGTATTTCAACACCTCCAAGCAACCAGTGGTCTTCATGTCACTGACCCTGATGATATTTTTCAATGAAAGTATTTCAACACCTCTAAGTTACGTAACCAAATGGTTTTTGCCCTCTCACCTAAACATCCCAAATGGAAAATAAAAAGTTCAAAGTTGAACACACCAAGGAGAATGCAGGAACACATTCAATCAAATTTTTTAAATTAAGTATAATGATAGTAATGAAAAACTTAAAAGAAAAATACTTACAGAAAAACAGTACTGACTGAGAACTTCCTCAAAATCAGGACTTGATCTTATAAAATTTGATTTGATTGAAACTGGATCTGATAGCTTTCTCAAAGTCAGGACTTAATCTTGTAACATTTGATTAGATTGAAACTGGATCTGATAGCTTTATGAAGTCAGGACTTCATCTTATAATAAGCAGTTGATAGAACTGATGTGCTAATGTACAAGTAATTGCTGGATCTGACTACAAAGAGGCCACAATAAATTTCAGCGTGACACTTTGGAAACATCCATGAACAGAAATGATGAGCTTGGAAAAACAACCTCCAGCGTCTCCACATTCTAGAACCCAACCTGGTAGTGAGGAAGAAAGGAAAGATCTTATGAGCAGTTCCACGTGGGGAGGAGAGCTCTTCAATGGATCCTCATTATTTACTGACAAAAATTGTTAACAAATTGTTGTCCCTATCAGCAATATTGATGCATGGTTAGCCCAAGATCAGTTCGAAAAGGTGTTAGGTGTCAGCCGTTATCTAGTCCCACCACTTGTGTAAATCAGCCTTGTAAGAATTACAGTACACTTTTGCCAGACTGTTAATAGGTTGATAGGCTAATGAGTTTCTCGTAGGCCTTATCCTCACCACTACTTAACTGATGTAATGAATTACCAAAAGATTGCGCCTAGTAGATATTGGCCTGAAATGTAATAAAGTCGGACGTTTACTTCATTGTTTACTGTATGACTTATTATCAAGCAATCAAATTCTATCATTCTCTGGCTTCCTATATTCTGGTCGTTCACTTATAAATGAAGCATTGTCATGCCCACAGTACATCGGTCTGAGAAATATTAATGTTACAGTTTTACAGCCTAAGATTTATTTCATCAATAACATTGTTAGTCTTCCAAATTTAAACTTAACTTTGTCTCGCGCATTTTGTTTTTTGTCCTCCTTTTTATCCTACATTGGGAGGGCAGACATCTGGTAAAAAAAAAAAAAAAAAAATTCCCCTTTTAGACCTTGCGGTCTATAGGGTAGATGATGTAAAGGTCATCTGTTTCTGTGGCCTACGGTTAACAAGGGTGTCATGTGAGCAGCACAACGACCAACCGCCTTTACTTTTCCCCAACTAATGTCAGGTGCCCATTTGAGCTGGGTGGGCTCAGAGGCGCCCAAAGATCCCGAAATTAATTTACCGCTCAGCCACAGTGCCTCACAGGTATCTGGTAACCCTATGAAATGAATGGAGTTGACGTGAGCTCCCTCACAGGTTGAAGAGAATACAAAGGAACTCAGCTCAGTGACCCATGCTGCATAGAAAATAAAGCCTTTATGATCTTCCTTTCCATATCACAGTTTATTCGGTCACCCTCTAAAAGTGACCACCTCTGTCTACCAAGACTTCTGTGTCCTCCTGAACCCACTTACAAAAGAACTGCTGTGAGACTCATTTCACTATCTCTTGTCCCATGACTGACTTATCCGTTAAAGCAATAGTGCCGCATGGCTGATAAGAGTGTTAGTAGTGTCAGCTATTATCTGGAGCAAAGATTTGTGTAATTCGGCATTGTGGAAATAAGATTGTCAATGGATTGACAGGCTAATGTGTTTCTCATAGTCCTGAGCTGGCCCACCACTCGATGTAGAGTCGAAACCAAAGAATGGAACCTTGAGCTCTCCTTTATAACACAAAATGTCTTAATAATGGGAAGAACACCAGATGTGGGAACTCAGTGAAATAAACAATTGAATATAATCAAAGTCAACTTTCATTAGTTTCTAGTGTTTTTCTTAGAGCTAATTTTTGTCCTCTTCTAATTCTTCTAATCTCTCTTCCAGGAGAAGTTTTTCATTTTGAAGAAAGTGAATAAGTTCATCTCTTTCAGCTACCTCTTTTTGTGAACGACTTTTCTTTAATTGCTTTAAAAGCTCTTGATTCTTTTTTTCTCTCTTTCAAATATAAAAGTTTCATTTTAGCGCACTGTTTCACCCTAGCTTCAACACGAAATTCTTGTATTTTATTTTTCAACGCTGTAATCCATACACATTGGCGTCTGATGGTTTGCTTTAGAGTTTTGATCAACTTTGGCTGAAAATTAGATTTTGATTTTAAATCTGCGACTATTTTTCTGTATTTACATTTTTCGTCCCTTCTTAACTGGGACAGCAAAGAGAGGCGTCTTTTCAATGTTTTCTCCCTTGGGGTCATCTTAACATTTCCTCTGAGAATATATGAACACGCACTTGATTCTTCTGTTGGTGGGATCAGTGATCTTGGAGCCATGTCATCACCATCTATGGAACTATTTGAACTAGCACTAGGTACTTCTGCAGTTAAGGTTTGTGGAACTGAAGTTGCATTATTTATAGTACTGTCTGGATCAGAGACTGTTGCGGTAGGCAATGGGCGAAAAATTTCACTACAAAGTTGATTTATTAACGGTAAATTTTTTGAAGGGTTTTATTTATATTTATTTAAGTTGCGAACAATTTCCAAAATATGCAGTTTTGTAACTGTGATTCCAAAGAGCGAACTGACTTGCCCAACATTAATTGCTGGTGAAGATTGGTTTTGTAAGTAAACAAGCAGGATGTGGCCTTTAAGGCATAGTTTATTAGTAGGTGTGCCATCAGATTCTGATTGGGGCAAATCACTATAATGTTCCTTGAGGAGCTTAAAGATTTTTATTTCCTCTGTTTTAATTGGCATACACCTCTTGACTTTCTTAGGCATAATGTCTGCAGCTGAAAATGTTTAAATTTATATAATAAAAATAAATGTATAAATAGAATAATAAATTATCAATTCATAATAATACATCTTATCTTCTTAGCTTATAAAATACAGGCTTGTCCTAGCATGTGGGTATTCTACTAGGTTTTGTTTTTAGAAGATTATGGTTAAGTGATTTATTGATTTTCATTAACTGACTCAGGCAACCCATTCCATGCTAAAATAGCACTAGGGAAAAAGGAGCACTTGTATGAATTTGTCCTAGCATATGGAACAAGGAATTTTATTAGGTTTTGTTTTAGAAGATTATGGTTTAGTGTTTTGAGTATAAATGCTTCTTTACTTTTAAGTCTCCTATTCTGAAGGGTCTCTAATGATTTTATTAAACGTGTTACTCTAATCCAATGTGAATATTCATTTGTTATGAATCTCACTGCTTTATTTTGTGTCTGTTCTAGTTTCTTAATGTTTTCTACTATAATATGTATTAATTACAGTCTTAATTAAGTTTGTAAATATAAAAAAAATTACTTACTTGTCTGTCAGTGCGGGAAGTTTTACAGATCTTTATTGAGATGTAGATTAGTTGTAGATCTTAATAGAACTTGACGAACTCAATGGTATCATGTATCACCATAAACTATGTTGAGTTGAAGGCAATAGAAAGTGTTGTTGTTTCTTTGAAAACAACCAAAGGGATCTAGAGAGAAATATTAGGTTTAAAAAACAGATCAATGATTCACTTGAAAACATGCAAGAAACCTGATCCAAAAATAATTAACTTGAATACATTTCGAGTAGATCTACTTTAACTTAATGATTCTGAAATTCTTATTCAAATAATTTCTTTTTTATTTCAAAAGCTCAAAGAAAGTATCAAATGATCTGCCAACCAGCCTAATAAACAAAGGTCATCAAGAGTGACCATAGTTTGTATTGAAAATGGTGTGTTTTTTTTTAAACAATTAAATGTTAAAATAATTATTATTTTTTAGGTATGCTTGTAAATAAATGCAGAACTCAAGGAGATTGATTACTTGTCAACAGATTTCAATATTATTTCATTAAGTATACATCATTTGAGAAGTATTAAGATCTAGGCTTACTAAAGTGCTGGGACCGCAATGGCTGAATGGTAAAGCGTTACGCTTTTGAACTGAGGGGGTCTCAAATTCAAATCTCGGTGATGATTGGGATTTTGAATTTCATGATTTTTAGGATGCTCTCGAGTCCACCAAACTCTAATGAGGACCTGACATAAGTTGGGAAATGTAGTTATATGACACCCTGTTGCCAAAAAAAACAGATGACCTTAACATCAATGTACATTTACGATATACCATAAATAGCTGATTCACACAGTAAAACATTATAATTTATCTATAGTTTGTATTAGATTAGTTTGAAAAATAACAATAAAAAAATAATAATTTAAATATTTTTTGTTCTTTGAGTTATGTCCCTTTGATGTGTATTTTTCAACATTAAGATAGTGTTCGATTCTTTCCGAAGCCAAGATAGATAGTATTCAAATACTGCTAGGGTATTTAACCTCATTTTTCATGTTTAGATAGCAAGGGACAGATTAAACAATTAATTGCATGCATTTCCCTGCCTAATAAGAAGCATAATTATAATATATAGAATTATACTATAATTATAGATCTAGGTTTTGTTGAGCTAATCATTGGCATACAAAAAATACCCTTTACCCGTGACCTACTTCATTCTTCCCAAGAGACAAACAAAAGTGACTTTTTTTTTTATACCAATATGCCAATGCACTTTTGACTCCATGTAAAAAAATAGATGATGCACAATAGCCATAGGCGGTGCCTGTGGCATCTATAGCCTACTATAGGCTATAGGCCATAGGCATAGTTACGTAGTACTACTAGTACTAAGCTAGTATCAGTATGATAGTTTCGCTACATTCCCTATAATATAACTTGCATGAGAAGCTACTGCTACTGGGCTACTCTACCTTATAACTCAAATAACTGACATTCACTGGTTTGACTCAACGCTAAATCTAGTTTACCCTACCCAGCTTTTAAATCGTAATTAATTAATATTAATCGTATTGAAAGTAATGTCTTGAAATCACATATAAACTTAAAACTAGAATCCTTTAATTAAAATATCAAGAAACTAGATTTTACTGATTTATATTATAAAAGATTTACGTCGAACTTAAAACAATAATTAAAATTTTTTAATCGATCACATAAAAAACGCTGGCTGTGGATTAAAAAGTAGTCAAAAGACCAAATTGTTAAATAGTTTGCAAGTGTTTGAAACACAGAAATAGACTAGAATCTAATCTATATCTAAATCTAGCTAGATCTAGATAGTGTTTTTTCCCCCTAATTTCCCCATTGTACGTTTAGGAACACATTTAGTGAATTAAAAACTTGGAAACAATGCTCGATCGATAGCAAGTAAACAAATCTTAAATTGAGACCGACTGTCTTTCCTTTCTAGAATCTAGATTCTAGATCTTCTCTAGATCTAGATCTATTTTATAGCATTAGAATTCTAGTTAGCAGTCTAGATGTGGTATAGATCTAAAATCTAGATGCTAAACTATTTTATTTTGAACGTTAAATGTAAGTACTAACTTAACTAACTTACTTAAATTAAATATCTTAATATGGATCTAATCTATCATCTAGATTGACTAGATCTCTAGACTAATAAGACATTAAAATTAAGACTAAGTCACTAATGCACTAATAAGTGACTAAATCACTAATAATGACAAATTAACTAGATGTCTAGATCTAATTCATCTATTTTCTAATCATTTGAACTGATCATGATAAAATGATAATGTTACTTAATTTGTAATAAATGTACTTCTATAATATAATAATTCTATAGATCTAGACGATTGAATATTCTAAGACTAAATCAAAACTTCTAAACTAACTTACAAAGTTTGGTAAACTTGTATGATTATGGGATGTTAAGCCAGTTAAGGTTTTACTTTAGTATAGACTTTAAAAACTGTAGAGGCAACCAGTGGTGTATCTAGGGTATATGATGCCCAGTGCGGCAGCTCCTCATGACTCATAATGCCCTCCCTCTAAAAAAATGTAATAAAACTGTGAAATGATTTTTTTTTCTACTTAATGTGTATTTATTGTTAAAGTTAAAGTATTAAAAAGATACTACAAAAATCTGAGCCCCTTTCTTGCTGGCGAAATTGGAAATCTATTTTTTCCCCAACAATGGCCAAATTAGTGTGTTGCGTTTTTTTTAGCGTTGATTTCCATGAAGAAAAAATCAGTTTGAGTCTGAAAAAACTTTTCTCGCGCAGAATCTCACTTACCACAAGTGTCAGAAATATGGGGGGGAGGGGGAGAGACAATATTTACAACTGAATCATCTAGCCAACATTTTTTAAAATTAAAACTTTGCTGAAATTAATCAAGGGTGCTATTATATTGTAACTGTGATGCAGAGGATTCTGTAGATATATATCTAGATCTAAATATGTTCTAGAGATTTAATAAACGAAGATCCTTTTTCAAATCAAATACAGAACTTTAATTTAGAACTTGGAATCACAAAAATATATATAGTATGTACATAAATAAAACTGTATCAGATGAATAACTTCTTTCAAAGCTCAATAATAAAATATATTCAGATTAATACTAGATCTAATAAAATACACGACTTATCACTGCAAGTTAAAACTCAAAACTTAAATACGTCTTATCTCTATGAAATTTCTTGCACAATTAATCTCAATCCTGCTTTCTTCCAAATCATCTTCTTAACTCCACCCCTAACGCTTGCTTTAGCCAATCCAAATATTCAGTGCCAGATGTCAAGATGTCACCGGATGTGATGACATCATGGGTAATTCTAGACACTTGTACATGCAGTATTTCCGTACTGGACATAAATATGTTAAGTTATTTTAAACTAGATTTTGGTTTATTTAAATTAATACATGACAAAAAGTAACACTGGCTTCAGTGATGTTCTCCCTACTAGTAGTTTAGAATGTATTTAATCTTCTTCGTTTAAGTGCGCAGTCTTGAATTGACAGTCTCTTGTTTTTGAAGGTAGATTTACACGTCCTTAATTCAGTTAATACAGGGGCCAAAAACCTAAGGTAGGTGAAAAAAATGAAGACTGCATAGCAACTAACAATCCGCCTGCTTCAGCAGAGTTTTCATCTGTTCTAGTCAATGTCTCTAGAATTTCTATAATGTTTGAAAATGAATCCATAACTATCTTAATGACTTCTCCTCTGGCGCTCCAGTGGGTTTTAACCAAGTTATTGTGTTGAGGATGTCCTAGCAGAGTGCTGAAGTCGCTAAATAGGTGTGTAAACAGTCCAGTGTACTGAAAAATGTTACTCAATAGATTTCAGCTTCAGCCTGAATTTTAGCCAAACGCAGAGAACGGTTCGAGCAGATAATGAATTAATATGATGTCAATGAAATACAACAGAATTTGCACCCCATCATTATCCATGACAACATAACCTCAACGTTTGGAAAAATTTATCCACTTGTATGATGTCAGATGAACTGTTTAAAAAATTTTTTTAAAATTTGGCTTATTATCACCTAATATTAAAATATAGGCTTGTTTTGTATTTGTGGAGACATGTATCTATCAGTGGATCGTACTTGGATAGTAATTTCACAAACCCCTAGAGATGACCTAGATTTTGTCTTTGTCATTCTATGATTCTTCTTCAACTTGTTCGCGATGCCCATTAAGTTCCAGATTTTCGAGTCCAGGGCATTTATTTATAAGCTCTAGATCTAGTTGAAACTAGCGTACTGAACAATAGAGTAACAAAATGTGCGGGAGTTTGTTGAAGTGCGTTGCCTTCAGAGATTTAAACAAATCTAGTAAACTTGATTCAACCTGGTTAACAGCTTACATTTAATTTAAGAAAGAACATAGGAGATTAATTAATTAATTAAGTAAATTAATTTCTAATCAACATTTCAAATTCAGTAGTTCGTCTTCATTCAAGTATGTACAAAGCGTTGATTTTATTGAGAAAATTTTTCCTAAGTTTCATGCCCCTCACTACTTGATGCCCCATGCGGCCCCCACCACTCACACATGGCTAGCTACGCCACTGGAGGCCACTTTATTAAATATTTCCATGAAGAATTTCAGAAAGGACTTAATTGCAGTTGTAGCTCATCTTTTGTGCTAACAACAGTAATATACATGTGGAACTTCAAACTTGTACTTTGTGAGAAGAATGTCACTCACTGACTCAAGCCTTAATTTATTCTCGTTTTTGTGCATTTATCTGGGAAAACACTCACTGTAGGCTTTATTCCCCAAAATACAACAGGGAAATGTACTGACTTTGATGAGCTCTGATGAGGTTGCGTGTCAATATGTTTTGCGCCAGGAGGCCCATTGACTCCGACTTCAGCCTGCTTTTCTTTCTGGGTGTGCTCCCATAGCCTTTGATCATCCAAGATCATCTGCAAGGCAGCAGGTGTTTATTTTCGGAGTTTTCTCTCCTAGATGAACTGCTATCCCTAGCTAACGAGTTTCATCTACCCGGGTTAAGGGTTAGAGCGCCCTATACTCGCTTTTTGCAATCATTTCCCTGGATTTCTGAGATGTTTTTAGTAAATATTCTAACCACTGGAATACTTCACCTCATCCTCCATGACTGCAAACCAGTTGGTCCGCGGCTGTTTATTTGCTATTCACAGCTAGCCCTTATATCTAAGGGTCTTTCCCCTATCCGCCACCTGGGGACGCGCTTGGTAGAAGGTGGTAGCTCCCCCAAGTTGGCATGAAAAAACAGAACGGCTAAACGTAGATAGAGACGGCCACAAACTCTGGCGTATAGCCAAATGTCTCAACCAGGAAGAAAACAGAACAACTCCTATAGTAATAGAAAAGGACAACAAACCCCTGAAAGGCCAAGAAGCAGCAAATGAATTCATTAAGTTTTTCTAAAGCGTAGGAAAAATACAAATCAGTGAAAGTAGAAATAAAGATGTAAACTCAGAAATCCAAGATAGAATTAAAGAAAACAATCCAGCTTACTCCTTGGGAATGACCACTAATCTTAAAATGAAGGAACTTGATGAATCCCTAAAAGTCCTCAAACCAAAACAAGCCCCGGGCCCAGACAAAATATCTAATGACATGCTTCTTCATTTGGGTCCTCAAGCCAAAAGAAAACTGCTACAAATATTCAATGCTAGCTGGAAATCTGGCAGAATTCCAAACATCTGGAAAAAAGCCATTATGATCCCTATACTAAAGCACGGCAAACCAAGAAACAAACTGGATAGCTACCGCCCCATCAGCCTCACTAGCTGTTCCTGCAAATTGATGGAAAGAGTGATAAATAGAAGGCTGACATGGATCCTTGAGTCAAATAACCTACTCACTGAAGCCCAGGCTGGCTTTAGAAAAGGCAGATCAACAGAAGATCAAATCGCCTTTATCACACAAGAAATAGAAGATGGCTTTCAAGAAAAGAAACCAACAACAATTGTGTGGGTTGACTTAGAAAAAGCATTTGACAAAGTCTGGGAACAAGGTCTCTTGCTCAGACTAATCCAGCATCACATATCCCACAGAATGTACAACTGGATAAAGGAATATCTAAATAATAGAAAAGCCTTTGTTTGCATGCAAGGACAAAGAAGCCACACAGTGGGTATTAAAAATGGTGTTCCCCAAGGAGGAGTCCTATCCCCAACACTTTTCTTAATATTCATAAACGATCTAAATCAAAACCTACCAAGAAAAGTTAAAAGCAGCATGTATGCAGATGACCTTGCCTTAATTAGCACAGAAGAATATGTAGGAACATCGAAATTTCGATTACAAGATGCTCTCGATATACTAAATAATTGGTCCAAAGACTGGGGCATGTCCATTAACACAAAAAAGACCACCTATACCATATTCTCACTGTCAACAAAACAGCAAACAATAAAATTAAAATTAGATAAGGAAGCTTTAGAAAAAAATGACAGCCCTACATACCTTGGAGTCACCTATGACCCGAGACTAACCTGGAAAAGCCAAATAGATAAAACACAGAGTAAAGGCATCCAGAGACTATCCCTCTTGAAAAAATTAGCTGGCACAGATTGGGGAGCAAATCACAACATCCTGAAAAAGACCTATACCGGTTACGTGAGACCTGTACTAGAATATGGTGCCACAGCATGGGGCTCAGCAGCCCAAACCAACCTAAGAAAAATAGACAAGGTTCAAAATATTGGTCTAAGGATAATGACAGGAGCAATCAAAACAACACCCATAAGAGCTATGGAGGAAACCGCTGCCCTGATCTCTCTGGATGAAAGAAGAGAAATAAAAATCCTTTCCCAATTCACTAAATTGGAAACCATGGAGAGGCACCCACTCAGAACCAAAATCCTCAAAACTGGCACCAAAAAACGTCTCAAAAGGACTAATTTCATACAGGAATCTCTAAACCTAAAAAAGAAACACCAACTTGAAAATATTACCCTGGAATCCTCGATACACTATAATGAATCCCCACCCTGGGACGAAAGCCCTCTTCCTACTATAAGGGACCATATTGAAAGCATTAAAAGAAAATCTGATTACAGACCAACAGAGCTCAAGAAAATAGTGAACTGTTTTCTACATAATAATTATCCTAGCAATCAGTGGATCAGAGTTTACACGGATGGCTCAACCCACAAAGCCACCACAAATGGAGGAGCTGGAATACTTATCGAATGGCCAGATGGAGGAAAACTAGAAAAATCCATTGCAACTGGAGAGCTCTCTGACAGTCACAGAGCAGAAAGGGAAGCACTAGCACTAGCTGCTACCATCCTAGCAAATCATCCAAGTTCCCCACACAGTCAGATTGTCTTACTAACCGATGCAAAAACAACCCTCCAAAGCCTGCAAATCTCTGATTCCTCATATATTAATAACCTCAAAACAGCACTTACAAAGCTCAACAACAATAGCAAAAAAACTGTAATTCAATGGATCCCAGCTCATATAGAACTAGAAGGAAATGAGAAGGCTGACTCACTCGCCAAGAGTGGGAGAATTAACACACTAATAAACTCTGCACTCTATCCAGAAGAATTGAAGGAATTAATAGTAAATAGAGAATACAGACCACGTCCTCCAAAACTGCTCTTTATACCAAGAGGCTCGTATAAGACATTGGCCCCAAATCACCCCAATAGAAAAGAAACTATATGGAGAGCTCCCTGATCTGGAAACCACTGCGCATTTCATCTCATGTATTGGTCTACTTATCTGAACACTCCAACATAATCAATGAGAACGAAGAAGAAGAAGAAGATGAGCTCTGAGTAACAAGTCTCATTATAACAACTTTGTATAAACGCACACCACTTATCTTTTGGTCCAGCAAATGTTTTCAAATAGCAGCATTGGTCCAATAATTGAACATTGTTGACATCAATAATTTTTTCTTTTTAGATACTGTTTGCTTCAAATGTAGTGTCTTTTTAATATATATTAAAACATTCATCTGTCTCAAACGATGCTGTCCATTTTTTTTGTTCACATATTCAATGCATCTCTGAAATGTAGATTTAGTGTGTCGTAAATGCCTTGCATTCATCTTCTTCAAACAGTTTTTCAGAAGTTCTTTTACCTTTAATGATAGAAAGAAATTCACTTTCCCTGTTTTGTGTAATGTTCTTCATCAACATCAGTGGCTGTAACATGTCTTGAATGTTGGGAATAGCTGCATCATACTGTCAATTGCCAGGAATAAGCTGAGCTTTTCTAGTTTTGCTGTGGGTTTTGTAACTGCTAATAAATAGTATCAATTCAAAGAAATCTTTCAGAGCCTACTTATGCACAGTCTAAATAGAAAATAGTTGAGCACGTTTAGCAATAAAAGCTTCAGCATCTACTTGCAGCAAATCTGCACCATGCTGCACACAGTCAGTGCAGCCTTTGTTTGCAACCTACAACTACCAATCACAAGCATTGCACTTAGCTTCATTTTCTGTAAACCCATCACCAATACACAGAGTCCTCATTATGACCTGTGCTATGGTCATGTGATCGAAAGCCTTCACGGACGAGAGGCATTGTGCAAGAAAGGACAATTGAGTCCAGGACAGCAAGGTAGTAAGGACTGTGCGGTAGAATGTGAGTCCTCAAAAATGTAGCTTTATGAGTCCAGGAGAGACTTGTAGTGTTTAGTAGGCAGTTCTTTTAAGTACAAAAAAGCATTTGTAGTTAGTGTAGCCAATTGTGTTGTATAGGCTGTTGATGTAGTTTATTAAACCCCCACGTTGTTATTTGAAACTCTTGTTGTCAAGTTCTTGTGTAAGATATGTTGTTTTAAGTGTTTACAGAAGGCGTGGTAGAGAAGATTGTAACAATATTTTATCTTTCTATATTAAGGAAGTTTTTATTTTTTAAACCAGAAGATATTAAGTATTATATTCGATGAACAGATTATATGCCATTTCACTAAACAAAAGTGAAAGGGCTTTACATTTTCACACTTTAGGCTAATGCTGGCCAGCCGTTCAACACAACCCTAAATGGAGGAGATGGCCTCCTTTTTATGGACGTCTGGTAACACTACTCTAGACCTAGGTGATAGATTACATCTACCATGGGCGTAGCCAGGATTTTTTGGGGGGGGAGGGGGGGGGCTCTCATCCGCAAAAAAAAAATTAATAGTATGTATGTGTGTGTGTACTTGATTTTTATTACATTCTGACCCTTCATTCTTTCGAAAGACGTTTATTATGCCCTACAATGCTTTTTCCTGGAGTTAGTGGAAAAATTGTAGACTCCCCGCCATTGATAGCAATGGGGTCTGGGGGAGCGCTTTGAGCTTTGCCCCGCCGCCAAGCACTATTTCTGGTATTAAAAGCCAACAAAATGAATATTCTGAGGTATCTACAGTAAATTTTCCTGCTATATTAAAGAGATATTTTTTTAGCATCAAACCCCGCTGAAAGGGGGTTTTTAAACTCAAAACCCCTTTTGGCAACTCTCATAGCATTTTGAGTGCGTAATTTGCTTTTTTTATATTGAAGAGTTATTTTTTTTAGCTTCAAACTCCACTGGAGGGGAGTTTAAACTCAAAACCCCTTTGACTACACTCATAGAATTTTGAGTGTATAATTAGCTTTGTTTTTAATATTAAAGAGGTATTTTTTTACCTTCAAACCCGCTGAAAGGGGTTTAAACTCAAAACTGAGTCAAAACCCATCTAGCTACGCTCATAACATTTTAAGTGCATAATTTACTTTTTTTCATATTGAAGAAGCATTTTTAGCTTCAAACCCCGCTGAATGGGGTTTAAACTCAAAAGTGAGTCGAAACCCATTTACATACGCTCATAACATTTTGAGTGCGTAATTTGCTTTTTTTTTTTAATATTGAAGAGGTATTTTTTAGCTTCAAACCCTACTGAAGAGGAGGGGGGGGGGGGGGTTTAAACTTAAAACCCTTTGGCTACGCTCATAGAATTTTGAGTGTGTAATTTGCTTTTTTTTTATTGAATAGGGGGTTATAAAATCAAAATCTTCCTTAACGGGTACTCTGCTCTTGGAATTTTGGGATTGTCGTTTCCTTTTTTTTTTTGTTTTGTTATTAGAAGAGAGGGATTTAACTGCAAAAAAACAACAACCTGGTAGGGATTTTGAACTCAAACCTCTTGGTAAGGGATTTTAAACTCAAAACCCCCAGGTAGTGGTTTTAAACTCAAAACCCCCTGATAGGGGTTTTAAACTCAAATCCCCTGGTAGGGGGTTTTAAACTCAAAACCCCTGGTAAGGGGTTTTAAACTCAAAACCCCTTGGCTGCGCTGGGCCAAGTGATGGTATAGTATTAAAATGTCACCCAAAATAAACAAAATCAAAGCAAAAAATCAATTACTAAATTCAGATCCCCACCACGCGGGGGGGGGGGGGGGTTTGAACCCCGAACCCCCCCTGGCTACGCCCATGACATCTACTTAGATTTACAGATCAATATCTTTATATACTTTATTTAGTTCTAGACATCTTAGTTGCTCTTAGTTAGAGTTGAGTCTTAGATTTGATCTTTTAGTGTATTATACTTAGACTATGATCATAATAATGATATTATATGATTTATAATGATAATCATAAAATATATTGCTAATTGGAGATGATCTAGAATCTAAAGTGAGTTGATCTACTTCCTAATAATGAACCACAATAAAAAAAATCAAAACAACAAACACTAATCAAACTTTCATTAAAAAAAATTTCCAACTGCATCAATTGTATGTAGGTAAGAGTAGAAGCGCTAATCTGGGGATACCCCACAATGATGCTTGAAAATATTGTTATGATTATCTCTATCTGGCTCTGCAAACACTGCTTAACACGACATTAACAACTTTAGAACTTGACAACTCTGCTCCAGATAATGTGATACTTTAATAAGCATGCAATAAGTAAACAATCAAATACTTTACTTTAATTGGCAAGGCAAAATGTGGGGCTGTTATCGCTGTACTGAAAGACGTTTGGGCTAAAACATAATAATCTTTATTGTTGATGGAAGGTCCCAAGCTTGATCCAATTTTAGTCTCAATCATTTTCTGTAAATTTCATCTAAAAAATAAATTCTCATGATTTTTCAAGATGAGTCCAATATGCTACAACCTTTAACTATTGAATCTGGTGATTGAGCACTTCTCTTCCCAGAATAGTTCTGTGTTCTTTTTTTTTTTGTATTTTGTCTGATTTGTAAAGACATAAGCCCGCTCTCACATGATATTCTTAGAATGAATATACTTCAAGAAATTAATAGCATACAATTAAATAGTCTTTTGATTATATTTGAAAAGAATCACTGCCACCTCCCTCAATGATGCAAGGTTTGACTAATTGATTTAACAATTGGTTAACTTTTGAACTGATTCATGTATTGTCATCAACTATGAATAATTGTGCAAAATTCCAACTTGACCCAAGAATTGGAAGTTGGAGAATTCTGCCAGACAGATGGAGTTAATATATGTTTTATAATACAAGCCTTAGGATGCTGAAAACCTTAGCCTGAGAAAAAAAATTAAGAGTTATTTTTTTGCTTGTGTTGCTGGCCCTAAAAAATTGTACAGGCATGCTTACATTCACTCCAACATGCCTTGTAAACAAACTTTGCTTTCATCATCCTAATTTTATCTCTGTCTGATAAATTGATGCCTTTTGAGATAAAGATGGCCAGACTGGCTGAGACTGGTTAACTCTCAAATTCATGGTGCAATAAAAAAAACAAAAAAATCATCAATGTTCATGAGTGATTTGAGTTTCAGTTGCATTTAAGTAATAGAAACCGCAATGTGTACAGGGAATCTGTCGTGCACTTAAAAATGCAGCAACTGCTATGAGTACTTATGAGTTTGTGGTGCACTTAAGAACATAGCAAATGCAATGAGTACTGTTCTTTCAGTCTGGTGCTCTTAAAAACAAAGCATCTGCCATGAGTACTTTGAGTCTGTGGTGCTCTTCAGCTCTCTCACACTCTCTTTAAAACGTAGAATTTTCTATTTATCTTTGTTCTTAATGAACTTCTGTACTTGGGTTGTAACTAGAAGACACAGCAAGTTCTCATCGTTTAAACAGTTTTTGAAGCTTCCCCTTTCATTTTCACTAGGCAGAAGAAGACCATAGATTCTAGGTTTTTATTTTGGCATTATTCTTGTTTCTTTTTTTGTCTCGGACTAAAAAATAATAATTACCTTGCAGTCAATCAGCTAACCATTAGTTTCTGTCCGCTAATGGTTGAAACTGTTTCTCTAAAAATTTTTATGTCAATCAGACTTCTGGAACTAGTTTGTTAGTCAAAATACACAAATCAATATTTCAGTACAACACCTGGATGGCCTTGCCAGGTGCACTGAATGGCTGGATCAATAAGTGTGTTTAATGCCTGCTGGCTCTTTCAAAGGATTCTCCCATGCCACAGCATCAGCAAGGGGCAATAATTCCTTTCATTAGATTAATTACAACTTTAAGCTCATTTGCATAAAATTATACTTTTTTTTTTCAATAGGAGCTACACTTTAGCTATTCTCCAATGTGATGTTATAGAAACAAACAATTTATGTTCATTGAAAAGTTGAAAAACATGTTTTGGCCTGTATAATATCTTTCCAAAGTAAAAACTTTCAGAATCACCAAAATTTTAACCTGAAACTTTTGGATCGACAAAATTTGTTTCCTTTCCTAATTTTATCATTTCAGGCTAAGAAAACATTTTGGTTAACTAAGACAACATTTTTGTTAACTAAGACAACATATCGGTTAACTAAGACAACATATCGGTTAACTAAGAAAACATTTGATTTCAAATTCAATAGGTTGTATAATTGGTGCAATGTAGTAATTATAAATAAAACACAGAACCATAATATTCAAATACAAAAACAAAATCTAATAAAATACTTAGAAAGACACAAAGATAAAGGCACATTCCTCATTCCATATGCAAGGACAAATTTGTACAAATACTCCTTCTTCCCTAGTGCTATTAGAATATTTATTGACTTCAACAAATGAAGTGATACCAAATGCTAATTGTTTCTTATAAGAGTTTGGGTCATTGCTCCTTTAGGCATAAACTATAACTTTTGTATAAAGACATAACTCTTTTTGAAAGACATAGCTTGCTTTTATTGTTTAAATATAACCATAACAAAAGTTTTAAAACCAAGAGATTTTTATCTGGAGTAAAGTCTTCTGAGTGCTGTAGAAAGAGTGGGTGTCATAAAGTCTTTTGAGTTATGTAGCAAAAGTGTCATAAGTCTTCTGAGTTCTGTAGCAAGAGTTAGCAAATGTGTCATTAAATCAGCACATTTACCGACTTATAACTCACTTGGCGAACTGAATTCCTGAAATCTTCAACCATCATCAAGATACAGAATCCAGACCATTTGGCAGCCCTGAGTCACCAAGTGCTTTTAATATAGCAGCATTAAAAATAACTTGTTTAAAATGATTCAAATTTAAAGATCATTTCATTTTAACGTTAACGTCCAAATTATTCAATGAGATAATTAGGCGGAAAAAATGCCCTGACATAAATAATTTGAGTTGAGTGACATAATTGACAGGCCATCATTTAAAGCTCAGTCCAAACCCTAGCAACTCTGCTAATGAAATAATAGAAATGGTCAGGAAATAGCATCCCCACTATCAAAATGATGTTCTGTTGGACATTGCTGCATTAAAAGCATTTCAAATTGGCTTTTCTGCAAGAGATAGTGTTGACACAGATTGATTAGGCTCTGTTGTTTTATCCCGATGAGCGCTGATTGCTTAAAAGTCTGGAGATTCACCATGATGACAAGAATATTAATTGGATCAGATTTTTTTTTTTACCGCTTGGACATATTTTATTATTAACTTGAAAAGAATTTTTTGTGCAAATGTCCACAGCTTGACATGTTGACTTAAGCACTCAAAAGGAAGGGGGGATCGGTTTGTTGGATGCAGGCTTTCAGAAATGTAACGGTAACGTTGGTCCTTTAAATTGACACAAGTTTATTTGTGCTTCTTCCCTTCACTTAAAAGTATAAAGTCCATTCGGTGTAGTCAAATTTAATCCTATCAAGAGAGGAGGAACATGTCATGAGTATTTTAATGTGAGGTTACTAGCAGGGCTGTCAAGCTACTCTGAAATTTTTTCTTGTTTACAAAAAAAAATTCATTTTCAAATCTTCTGTCTACATGGCTGCTACTCTGATTATGTTGTTTCGGAGAAGAGTATCAGTCACTGCTGAAAATATGTGTGAATGTAGATTCTATTTTTGACATTTGTAAGTTAGTTGTTATGATTTAGGATGACAGGAAGTGTGCAATAGTTAGATCAAGCTGCAATAGACTAGAAAAGTTATGGTTAGATATTAAAATCCCCCCCACACACACACACACTTAGACATCATGCTTCTCTCCAGATGTTTCAACTCAAATGCGAGTTTTTTCTTGAAGAAACATTTGCGACTTGTAAGAGTATTATTACTATTTTGAGATTTAACTTTTTTTTTTATTGTAAAATATTTATATTTTAATATATTTTTGTGCTTTATCCACATTACAGGATCTATAAACGACAGATTACAATTTTCTGAAGTTTCTTGAAGAAATACACAAAGTGAAGATTTCTTATTTCCTGGATTATCTACAAGAAGTGACCATCTCACAGTTGGAGGTCAGTAGTTGTAATCTTTACATCTTTTAACCACCAGGAATATTAATTAGGGTCTTTTAATGAGTGTCATTAAATGTTGTTAACATAGAAATATCATAAATCAAGCAGACAACACAGTGGGAAGTAGTTTACCTTCCACATTATTGAAATATTCCTAAGAACTCATACCATTTCTCATTTCTTTTTACAAAGCTTATATCAACTCAGTCAGTCTGGTAAAATGTTTCCACACTGTATTTCTCCCACACCCAATCTTGGATCAAGATGAAATTTTACAGGATTGTTTCTTTTAGCTGACTCAATTTTTTTAAAAATTAACCAGTTAGTTAATTAACTATTGACTAATTATTTAGTTTGGTATCTCAAACAAGGGAAAGAAATTTTACCTGATTGAAGTGGTGGTATAAGTTGAATTAGTTCCTTTTATAGGTTGTCGTGTGAGGTTTAGTGAACACATACATGAAAATTAAGACCTTAGTCTTCAGAGGTCACGACACATTTCTATCTTTCCCCCCAAAATATAGTATTTAATGCACACTATTTCTGGGCATAATTTTCCATTAAAAACAATAACAACTTTATGGCTTTGTCTACATGGTGGTTGTAAATTAAAATTGGCTTCCATTAATAACTTTTTCATGGATACTTATTTCTATGTATTTCTTTTTTTTTTTTAAATTTCTTATGTTGTTGTTTGTGGTTTTTTTTTGGTGTTTTTTTGGTGTTTTTTTTTGGTGTTTTTTTGGTGTTTTTTTTATTTTTTAATCATGGTCCACTTCTCTTATTTGTGTAATCCATGAATGCGAACAATTATATTTGTAATGTCTTAAACTAAAGAATTATTATTTTTAACAGAACAATTTATAATCAGTATACCTTCCGACACCAATTGTTGTATGTGTGTGAAACATGCATTCTCTCCATTGTTGCCTTATTTACTTCATGATTCCTTGTTTCATGAAAGCTTGTAATGTGCATGCATAAAATTTTGAGACTTTCCCCCCCCCCCCCCCCCCCCAATCATTCTGGCTTACCAGCGTAAGGTAAAGTAAAGGTTCTCAATAAGGGGAGAGGGGGTGAGGTTACGCTTGCTGGACTCTTGGACAATACATAGTCCCGCCATATCAGATCCAGCTATAAAAAAAAAAAAGCTTTTTCTTTGAGTCCGAAAATTAATGAGGAGTGCAGTATTTCTCGAGGCAATGCACCCCTCTGTGACATACATATTTTGCCACAACCAGCTTAGACATAACCATTGTCCACCTGTGGTCAATTTAGATTTTCTTAGAAAATAAGAAAACCGCTATCTTTTATTTGCGTTGCAATTATAATAGACAACAGTTTTGCAATGCTTATTATTATTATTTATGTTTTATAACAAGTGGTGAAATAAAAAAAAGATAAACAACTGCGTCTGGATTCTTCTCTTGTGCTCTCCCCTCCTCCCAACAGCGCCGGCCTTAGGCATACGCAAACTAGGCAGCCGCCTAGGACCTCCGATGGGTGGGGACCTCACATAGGACTCAAAGACTTTTTTTTTTTTAAAGAAAAAAATTTGCAAAACATGGATCAAATCTCAAACATAGCGGAACTCCATACAAACCATATACTATGTCTACTAGTAATAGCCTAGCTCCAAGCCTCTACTATGACTCATAGTTTATTCGCGACTGTTTCGATCTATTTGTTAGACTCCTTGTGGTGAAATGTCGAAATTTGTTATTTCTAGTCTGGTAATCATGAATAGTCCATAATGCACATAATTGCTGTCGGCGTTTTAACTTGTTAATTTATAATATAGACACAGAACGGTCTGTAATTTATTGCGTATTGTTCTGGGTTTTGTTTTTCTATCTAATTTGGGGTCACGCAATTTACTTTAATTACCTAAGCCCGGCCTTGTTCTCAAACATCACACGATTTAGAGATTTATATAGAAGAAAGCAACGCTTTGCAATAGTGTTAGAATCAAAAGTGACCAATGGCGTACAGGTTGTGACGTCAGTCTCGTGACTCACGCTTGGCCTAATAAACCAATGCATTCATAATCCAAGGACCATTAAACATTTGTTTAGAGAGGTATTTGGTTGCACTTTGTATAATGATAGCGAATTTGGCACCTAGCATCAAGGTTGTTGAGTTTGAGTCTAATTCTTAACCATTTGGTCTGTGAGAGTTGTTTTCAAATCTGAATGTTGCCAGGTAATTGAACACAGCGGGAAGGCACGAAGGGAGAAGAAAAACATAGCAGTTATACAGGCACCATATTATCATTAAATTATTGTCAAAAGCTAGTCTTAAATATTTTGTTTATGTACAACTTTTTAGTACAGACGTAAAATTATTCAATGAATTAATTATACAAAGATTTTTGTTTTGCAAAAAAAAAAAAAAAAAAAAAATTACCAGCGAATTTATTATTTTTTTACGATAACAATTAAAAGCGGATGTGCTACTTCTCTCCCTTTGTAGTCTGCTTCCATTGTCGTCTGATGAATGGCCGGTATGAAACAGTGAAAACTGGTTAAGATTTAATTAACGATATCTGCCTGGTTTACCTTTCTTCTTTATGGTAATAAGTGGGTTGTGATGTTGGGGTCTAATCAAATATTCTCGGACTTTTTAATATATATTTTTTTCTTCGCCTCCATCTGTGATAGCGTATGGCTTAAATTAATGAATAAACAAAGGGAAGTAATGGAAGTAGGAATCGGTAAATATGGTGTGTTATTGTGGATTTATTCATGAAGTAATGAAGTAGTTTTAATTCCTCTATCAATTGTTAATTAGTGATTCTGTCTTTTTGAGTAAAGGCGTCAACAAAAATTGAAAAAAAAAAAGAGGGGGGGGGATACGGAGTTTTAGAAAAAAGGTGGTGTGTCATAATCTTAGGGGCGTATTTCAACAAATTAATGTACACGGGGTGTGAACTTCATACTGAGAGTGTTTCACATTTCGATAGCCTAAGGCGCAATGGTTCTCAAACAACTGTGGTCCGCGGACCCCCAAGGATAATTGAGATGACCGTAGGCGTCCACAGAATGATGGAAGTTGTATACTATTATGACGACTTCTTCGTTAAAAAGCCAATTAAATCTGATGGGTTGGTTTCACTAATATTCAACCGCGCACCTCTATTTCAATATGCCGACTACCACCAACTGTTGTATGACTATTGTTGACGCAGCTTGGCAAAACAATGATTAATGACATTCCTGTGCTAGAATTTTGCCTTGCGAATGAATATCAAATTTACTTATTTTACAAGGCAATCTATTGCTCCTGAATATTTGCAATTTCGGATTTCTACCGCACAAATGCAACAGCGATCAGCCACAATGTGCCATGCGTCTCAATAAGTTATCGCATGAAAGTTTGAAACCTGCTAAACTGAAGCATGATCTTGTAACAAATCATAGTGAACTAAAGGAAACTCGTATGTTTCAAACTTATATCGATGCAAATCAGCAGAAGGATTATTAGCAATGCGAAAGCTGTGGATGAGGGGGCTCCGCGTATAGCTTGTAAGGGGGTACCTGAACTCTAAATGTTTGGGAACCTCTGGCCTAAGGGATAAATCACTTTATATATCGGCCATTAGTTATCCCATTCCATTCTGGAGATGGGTTCCTTGTTAGCAAGCACTTATTTAGGTTGAAGTATATTTTGATGAAGTCTTAAGGGAAGCATCTATCTTTTATTCTTTCTTTTCTTTTTATCAGTCTGACCTTTCGTACTACTGCATAGTGGACGCGTTAGTGTTGCTGTTACTTTATGAGAGTGTGTTCACAACATTGATGTGGTGTGGTGCTGTCTGAATAACTATAGTCAGTTCATGTGTTGTTTAGCTTAATGAAGCCTTGTGTTAGGTTTCTCTGCTGTAGTATCTTAGTTCAAAATACTCTCTCTCTCTCTCTCTCTCTCTCACACACACACACACACACACACATTTTTTGTCATCTTCTTTATAAATCTTTATATTTATGAGTATTCATTTGTGTATCGCATTTACGCATGCGCACTTACAGTTATTGAATGCGGTCCAATGATTGATCTCCTAAAAAAATAAAAAATACATAAACTAAACTGTGACTGCGGGCTTGTCAGGTTGGGTTACTTCCCTTTGGGATTTCTCTTTCTCCGGACTTAACGGCCGCGTCCTAAATATCAATGTTGAAAATGTATCAACCGGCTCCGAAGTGAATACTGAATTTAATGGTAGCAAGTGTGAAGGGGCGAGGACTCTGTAAAGAGAGAGAGGGGGGGGGGGGCTGGTAGTCCATGACGTCATCCCATGTATCAATATTTTATCGTAATTGCTTGTCAAATGAAATGCGTGTGTGTGTGTCTGTGTATGTTTGACAGATGGAGACAATATACATGTGGGAAAGGAATGTTAAACAAAGGATAAGAGAGGCGGGGGGGGGGAGGAGGGTTCGCTAATGGAAGTATTTAATCACAGTTTGACTATTTGATTTACTAGATTTACGCAGAACTTGTGTGTGTGTGTGTGTGAGAGAATTAAATGATAAAAATTGGTGTGTGTAGGGGGGGGGGGGGTACAAATCCAGAAGCATTGATAGTGGATAAAATATTGAAAAGAAATGTGTACATGTACTATTATGTACCTATATGTGGGAAGCGTGGTCGAGAGGCCAAGTGCGCTTGAACTTGGCTTGGCTTGGCTACCAAGAAGGGGGCTCGAGGTTGTGTTTACTGAGCGCCTAAAGGCAGCATGGAAAACCAACTCCTAGATACCCTCCTCCCCCCACTGGTCTACAAATGAGATTGGACCAAAAGCGCTCTGAGCATGCTATAAGCATGGAAGTAGCGCTATATAAAAGCTATAATAATAGAATAATAATATAAGTAAGAAACGATATTACCTCATTTGTCACAAAAACCTGATGGCTTGCTCTCCCCCCCCCCCCTTCCAAAGACACTTTAGTGACCAATATGATTTGGTTCTACTATGTTAATGATTGGTGCAAAAAATACACTCGGGGAGAGATTATGACCGCTGCCGCATGGTACTGTGGTGAGAACCTTTGTTACAGGGCACCCCCCCCCCCCCAACCTTATTGCTTTTGTTTAGTGCAGACTCTTGCTCATTGGTATGAAGTTCCATTTTACAATAGTCTTACAGAGATAGAGAGAACTTAGGCTATGTTCACACTGGTAGATTAAGTGCCCAATACAATAGTCTTACACAGATTGAGATAACTTAGGCTATGTTCACACTGGTAGATTAAGTGCCCAATACAATAGTCTTACACAGATTGAGATAACTTAGGCTATGTTCACACTGGTAGATAAAGTACCCAATGAATAGTCTTACAAAGATTGAGAGAACTTAGGCTATGTTCACACTGGTAGATAATGTGTGTGGGAAAATACCAAATTGACTACAGCAACCAAAATCCTAGTCTACAATGCCTGCGTTCTGAGCACACTTCTTTATGGCAGTGAAAGCTGGGCAACTTACATGCGTCAAGAAGATAGACTAAATAGCTTCCACCTACGCTGCATGCGACGCAATGTAAATCTCCTGGAGGGATCGTGTCACCAACCAGGAAGTTTTGAAACAGGCCAACATGCACAGCATCTATGCTCTCCTTCAACAGTGAAGACTACGCTGGCTCGGTCATGTCACTCGCATGCCAGATGGAAGAATCCCTAAAGACATCCTATACGCTGAGCTTGCAGAGGGAGTCAGACTCAAGAGCCGCCAAAGTCTAACCTACAGAGATGTCTGCAAGCGAGACATGAGAACCACTGGCATCGACCAAAGTATGTGGGAGGAGATAGTCCAAGACCGGACAACATGGAGACAGACTGTGCGTGCTGGTACGAACTTCGCCGAATGCAAGAGAAACGAAGGTGCGTCAGCCAAGAGAAAGAAAAAGAAAGCTGCCATGTCAGCTAGCCCTAGGACAGATGAATATACATGCACAAAGTGTGGCAAACTCTGCCGCTCTAGAATTGGCTTGATCAGCCATTCCAGATCCTGCCCCATCTCAAGACGTAACCAAAGCCAGTGACTCATCTGGGCGCACCCATTGTCTTCCGAGACAGAAGGAGCCATATATAGATAATGTCCTCAATACAATAGTCTTAGAGAGGTTAAAAAGACTTAGTTTATTTTTTTACTCTGGTGCTGTGTGGTTTTCACTTGTGGTTATTCTAGATCTAAATCCAGCGGCACTAACACTTGCGGGTTGCAGACTCGAAACAATGCATCGCTGAGTGAGACACTCATTGACGGTGAATTAATTCTAGCTGCATTAACTTGATCAGTGCAACACATTGGTACGTTGAGTTCCTGTGACACCATAGGAAGATATTGACTACATGTATCCAGGCTGAAAATCCTGAAATTGAATATTAATGTACAACTGACTGCTCGAACTCTTTTACCCTTGTTATACCATTCGATCTAAGTTTAAATCTAGAAAGACCTAGAGTTATAAAGAATGTGAAACTTGTCTAGATTTATCGCCCCTGGGATATTTTTCTTGCTTTCTTTTTTCCTGGATAGACCACTACGTCATCGAATGGAAATACCGCAGAACAACTTCCGTTGTTACGAGCAACAAACGACGCGTCGTCTTAAGTGGCAGGGGGGGGGGGGGGGGGGCTTTAAAACAACGGTCCTGCAGAGACTTGAGTGAAAGATGTGAGAGTCCCAGAATCAAACCTGGATCATTAATAAACCGAAATACAATCGCCCGGCTTTATGTAAGAGAGCAGGCAACGGAAGGTACTAAACATTTTGTTCCAAAGAAAGGTGATCTAGATACACAGAAAGGTGATCTTAGATAACACATCTTTAGTGTTAAATAGATAGGTCATCTAGATAACACATCTTTAGTGTTAAAAAGAAAGGTGATCTAGATACACTTCTTTAGTGTTGAAAAGAAAGGTGATCTAAGATAACACATCGTTAGTGTTAAAAAGAAAGGTGATCTAGATACATATCTTTAGTGTTAAAAAGAAAGGTGATCTAGATACACATCTTTAGTTTGAAAAGAAAGGTGATCTAGATAACACATCGTTAGTGTTAAAAAGAAAGGTGATCTTGATACACATCTTTAGTGTTGAAAAGAAAGTGATCTAGACACACATCTGTAGTGTTGAAAAGAAAGTGATCTAGATACACATCTTTAGTTTGAAAAGAAAGGTGATCTAGATAACACATCGTTAGTGTTAAAAAGAAAGGTGATCTAGATAACACATCGTTAGTGTTAAAAAGAAAGTGATCTAGATACACATCTTTAGTGTTGAAAAGAAAGGTGATCTAGATAACACATCGTTAGTATTAAAAAGAAAGTGATCTAGATACACATCTTTAGTTTGAAAAGAAAGGTGATCTAGATGCACATCGTCAGTGTTGAAACAAAACAAAGAAGCGGAAAAAAATCTGCCCCGGAGGACGTGAAACTTGCTATTACCAGTGATAGAAATGTTGATTTCATATCGTGAATGGTTTGCATCTCCACGAGTCAATGATACCTCCAGTGGTTACACCGTGGGTACACGCGTAGGGCGCAATCCTCTTTTTGAAGTGACGTCTGTATTTTATAAGATAATTGTAACGTCTATATTTTATAAGATAATTGTAACGTCTGTATTTTATAAGATAATTCTCGCTGTCAGTGTGACAATGACTTTTTTATGTGGCACATGAAACTTTTTTTTTTTAGTAGCTCGGGGGGCGCTAGCTAACACGGTTTCACCTTTGAAAGTAGTCCCCCTTGGCGTTACTACCTGGAATCAATAACGGTATCGAATATTCTTTTGTTACCGCCCCGCGATACTCTCCCTTGCACTGGTATCGGGTATCGTCAGATAGGACGTTTTATATTCGAGATGTTGATTACCATTTTAATAACGAGTCAACAAAACGTCCACCGGACATGTATTTACTTTTAACACGTCTGACGGTGTCATGGCGCCCCCCCCCCCCTGGTTTATCGCCCCTGAACAAACACGTATTTTTCCATCAATACAATTCTTTTTTTTTTTCCATTTACGCGGTAGTCGCCCGTCCGCTGGTCTGCCATTCGCAATGCCTTTCTGTTTGTCATCCGTTTGTATTGCTTGCCTTTGAATAGGAGGAGGTCGAGAAGTTAGCTCCTGGAATAGTCGGCTAGACTGTGCCAGATTAACTCCCTTACCTACATCATAGCCATGTCCGTGAGAGCTGATTTACCCGAAAGAGGTGTGGCATTACTGGTGCGACTAGATAAGACTGTATCGATAGCAGAACATGCAGAGATTGGGGAGGGGGTGGAGATGTAGTTATCACGTGACTAGTTTTAGAGTAGAGGCAAGGTAAAGGTATTTATTTGTACACAAACTTTTCGCTCGTAGTTTTTTCATCCTTATCTTAGCATTGCCTCTATAACATTATCTTATCATTACTTCTATCTTCAAAATGCAAGTCAATTTTTAGTTTGGACTTGTTTGGTCATTCAATTGTGCTAGTCAACAATTAGTCCTTCACTAAGGGACAATCACCGTAGTTCTTAGGCGTGGTGTAATCTTCGTAGGTCTTAGGTGTGACGTAATCATCGCAGTTCTTATGTGTGACGTATTCATTGTAGTTTTTCAGTGTGACATAATCATCGTAGTTCTTCATTGTGACGTAATCATCGTAATTCTTAGGTGTGACGTAATCATCGTAATTCTTAGGTGTGACGTAATCATCGCAATTCTTAGGTGTGACGTAATCATCGCAGTTCTTAGGTGTGACGTTTTCATTGTAGTTTTTCAGTGTGAGTAATCGTAGACCTTCTTTATTGCCTTTTCTGATATGGCAATACGAATACATTTGCCTTTTCTGATATGGCAATACGAATACATTTGCCTTTTCTGATATGGCAATACGAATACATTTGCCTTTTCTGATATGGCAATACGAATACATTTGCCTTTTCTGATATGGCAATACGAATACATTTGCCTTTTCTGATATGGCAATACGAATACATTTGCTTTTTCTGATATGGCAATACGAATACATTTGCTTTTTCTGATATGGCAATACGAATACATTTGCCTTTTCTGATATGGCAATACGAATACATTTGCCTTTTCTGATATGGCAATACGAATACATTTGCCTTTTCTGATATGGCAATACGAATACATTTGCCTTTTTTGATATGGCAATACGAATACATTTGCCTTTTCTGATATGGCAATACGAATACATTTGCCTTTTCTGATATGGCGATACGAATACATTTGCCTTTTCTGATATGGCGATACGAATACATTTGCCTTTTCTGATATGGCAATACGAATACATTTGCCTTTTCTGATATGGCAATACGAATACATTTGCCTTTTCTGATATGGCAATACGAATACATTTGCCTTTTCTGATATGGCAATACGAATACATTTGTCTTTTCTGATATGGCGATACGAATACATTTGTCTTTTCTGATATGGCGATACGAATACATTTGTCTTTTCTGATATGGCGATACGAATACATTTGCCTTTTCTGATATGGCTATACGAATACATTTGCCTTTTCTGATATGGCAATACGAATACATTTGCCTTTTCTGATATGGCAATACGAATACATTTGCCTTTTCTGACAGATCTCTTGTAAGATTTGATTGTCAGTTCATTGCACGGACGTGATCGTCTCAATGTTGTTCAGATTGTTTAAACGACAAACAACTTGTTTACATTGCTAGAACACACTCATAAATTTCGGAAGTACTAAAAATAGCTCGAAAAACTCAAAAGTAAGCAAGGATTCTTCCGTTGCATTATTAGTTGTTGTTTTTTTTAACCATTAGGGAACGTAATTTTACAGAGTGTATAAATACATGGGAAGAAAATAAGTTTTAAGTTGTGTATTAAGCTATAAGGTCGATTGGTTTTGAAATTGAATTATATTGTACATTCTTACTAGTAATTTTGCAGATATTAATTCGTTCATTTCAACTTATTCTCGAATTCTTCAACGTAGGTTTCTGTTTCTTCACCAATGTAATATATATAAATATATCTCCGGCTACGCTCGGATGTTGGGGGACTAAACGTCACAATTGTATTCAACCCCCCCTCCCCCGACTCCTCCTACGTCACATTTGGGAAGGTTCACTAGCCTATTTTTGTGCATCCAGCCATTCAAATGTCAACGTTGTTTTAGAACTGAATGACCTAGAAGTCTAGACTAAAACAGTCACACTATTCGGGTAGAGCAAGGCTCATATGGACGTTATATCTTCAAACTATTTCAGGATCAGATGTCGTCTGCTGACAGTTCTCATTATTTCTGCATCATCTGGACACCCCCTCCCCCCCCCCCACACACACACACACAAACACACTTCTCCCCCCCCCCATCTTTTTATGTCGAATTGTGTACTAACTAGTCACACTCTCACACATCTACACCGTCAATACTTGAATTACAGAAGAAAAAATATCGCAGCGTCTCATCCACCGTCAAAAATTTAGCTGATCCACGCCTCTGATTGTCTTTCTCACTTAAGACGCCCAGATTCCGCCTTTTAGATTACCAGAAATGTAGCCTTTTGAAAGCTCTCAGCAACATTGATGTCAAATCATGTTCTTCTTTTAAGAACCTTTTTTTTTGTTGTCTGTAGCTTTTTCTTGTTCCCCTTTTCATTTTGTGTTTCTTACGACCGCCCTCTCTTCCCGTTTCCCTTTAAAAAAAAATCAATTGGCAGCAATAAAACATATTAATTATGACAGGGCCTTGACATTGGAGAAGTGACCTCACTGGGGACGTCGTTTTTTATTGGTCGTCCCGCGTCTTCAAATTGGGAGCTATATAGGGCAGTGACGGGATAAAAATGGCGTTTACACCAAGTAATGTGAAATCAGTAAAAAGAAAGTCGTTGTATTGTGAAGTATTTATTAGACGGTTTAGGATAATAACACTCATTGAGAGTGAAAGGAATTGTGGATTTTGAATCTTGTTAATTTGATTAAAATCATTATATTTAAAGTCTAGAAACTGGAAGTTTCCTTTCGATCTGTAAACCGAGACTGGGTGTTTCCTTTCGATCTTAAACCTTAGCGAAATGTCCACACGGTCATATTTTGTATTTACAGTGCTGGTCAATGTAAGGCAATGTTTCTCAAACTGAGGGTATTTGTCTACCGTGGTAATAAGGGGAGGGGCTTTTTTAACAATGTCGAGTAGGTTGCTATAAAGCTTCCAGAACCGTTGGCGTTGACAGCTTCCGGAAGTAAGGTCGGTAATCTGTCCAAGTGTCTGATTGGACCATTAAATCAACTTTAGGATTTTGTGTCATGGCGACATTGATAATTGGTTTTAATAGCACGGGATCTCCTATTGCAGAATGAATCAGCGTGTGTCTGTGTATACATATGTGGGGGGGGGGGGCGGATTGTGGTCTATTCGATATCAGCGAATCGGGAACATTTATATCTAGTTCTACTGCGTTTTATTTTTCTTGTGAGCGTTGAGTTTGTTTCGAAAAGATGATTTTCCAGTGCCAGCAAAGTAGAACATCGGACCAACTTGTCCGGTTTTGTAGAGCGGGTCATCTTGACCCATTCGAACGAGTTCAACAAACAACCCAAATATATCTAGATCTTGTTTTTTTTTTTAAATAAGATAAGCCATAAGTTGTAGTTAAGTTTTAAACCTAGAGACCGTAGCGCTTACATGCGTCAACATCAGAGAAAGTCTCGGCCTGTGTTTCAATAGGTTTGAGCAACCGCTTATAACATCACATAACCCGTTCACATTTCGACACATTTAGAAGTGTCCGACCCAGTCCATTCACCCTTCAACGAATTTTCATTTGCTGTCTACCAAACGTGAAAAACATTTTAAATACTTTTTTTTAAAAAAAGACCATAGGCCCTGCCTCCTTTACGCAACTTATAGAGCGATTGTTTTTCTCTTAAAAATTAATTAATACTTGATTAAAAAAACAACGGAATATTTCTTTTTACCTGCCCCTTCTCCCCGAGAAAGAATCCTGGTTTAGCGAATGTATAGATCTAGTACATTTTATAAGAGCAAAAAAAAAAAAAACTCTCTTAAAAAAATATTAATAAGTTCAGTATAGATAAGGGAGATCAATGTGCCTGAAACAACATGGTGGCGGCCGGTATAGGTATCTGACCTTTGAAACTAATACCCTTTAAAATATTCCAATGATGCGCATTTAGATCTAGACTTAGAAGACCATGCGCAAAATTTACCTTAACATTAGTTGAGTCAGAGAAGCCTTGCATTCGGAAATTCCCGACAGCGATAGTCATTTTACGATCGCGTAGTCTTTTCAAAACCGATGTTAGATCTAGATCTATGTCTAGATCTCTTGCCAAAATTTGAATTTTCTTTCATTTTTTAATTTGAAAAATCATGACGTCAAACTAGAGTTTTCCCCTTGTGACTTTTTTTTTTGTTTTGTTTTGCAGCGATAAACATCGTGACCTGCGCGTCGACGGTGCTGTATACATCAGCTGTTAAATTCCTGGAAAAAAATCGTTAAAGATCAGCGTCCAAGCTCCTCCCTCTATGAAGTTGTGACTTGAATAGAGGTATTGTAAAAACAAGCATTCGTCTCCTTACACTCCATCTTTCTCTCTCACTCTTATTCTTTCTATACACTGTAATAGATTTATCTATATATCTATCTTTCTCTCTCCCATTCTGTCTGTCTGTCTGTCTGTCTGTCTCAGTCATTTTGTTTACTGCCCTTCATTTCACTTTCTCCTTCATACTTTCATACGCCAAGTCCACCCCACTCCCCAACATCATTCTCTAGTTTATTGTTTGTTTTGTCTGTGATTGCTCTACTCTTCTACACCTATCTCCTCTTTCTACATCTCTTTCTCTCTCTCTCTTCACAGAGTTCCAATCTCTCTGTCTCTCTCTCTCTTCACAGAGTTCTAATCTCTTTCTCTCTCTCTCTCTCTCTCTCTTCACAGAGTTCCAATCTTGTTATCTCTCTCTCTTCACAGTGTTCCAATCTCTTTCTCTCTCTCTCTCTCTTCACAGCGTTCCACTCTCTCTCTCTCTCTTCACAACGTTCCAATGTCTCTCTATCTGTCTCTCTCTGTCACTCTCTCTGTCTCTCTCCATTACTAATTTTATTACCAGTGTGTATTAAACCCCCCCCCCCCACCACCACACTCACACACACCTCTTCTAACCGACACCACCCCATTTTTCCCCCTCCCCCAACTTATGCATTGATGAATCATTCCTTGTCTAGAAAAATCTCCCAATAATGTCCCCATCCAAATGAATTGCTTAGATCGTCTTACATCCTTGTTACCATGGTGTTATTGTATTAATTTTTTTATTTTACTTTATTTGTTTATTTATCTCCCCCCCCCCACCCCATTTTTCTGCTGCGTTCGTCACTACTCTAGGGTATCGTGAATCTGGGAGAATGGCTCATCGTGGTGAACGCCCCTGTTTAGACACACTCACAGGACACATCTACACACATCTACACACACAAACACACTCACAGGCGCATACACACACACACACACACAGGTTGACTTAACGTCCAAGCCCCTTCCCGCCTCGTTGATGTGTTTTGGGGACACTCGAGATGAGAAGATGTCGTTCTATCTTTCATAATGGTCGAAATGGACAATCGCCAGTGCACAACGGCTCCTTGGGGGGGGGGGGGGGTTAACTCTTTCCGACCAGAGAGAAAATGCACGACTAACACAAAAAGAAAAAAAAAGAAATGTGCCGCAATCGATATCATCTATGGTCCTTATCTTATCTTATATAATACAGACGTTACTTCAAAAAAGAAGATGATTACGTTCTACGCGTCATGCATTAAGTCATGCATATTAACTCTTTCTCTCCTAACCAACGATACCAACGTTGATTCCACCAGTATGTGGTAAATAATTACGTAGAGAAAGAGTTAACCAATGACCTAAATTCTGCCAAGTCACTGGTTTTCCTGGTTGGCTCAGGCAACCCATTCCATGCTCTAATAGCACTAGGGAAGAAGGAGTACTTGTACAAATTTGTCCTAGCATATGGGACTAGGAATGGTCCTCTGTGTGTGTGTATAAGTGTACGTAGTAACTTTCTGCTCTTGTAGCTTTATTTCTGGAGGCAAAGTGGTAAAGCGCCTGGCTTCCGTACCGGAGAGTCCCGTGTTCGAATCCTGGTGAAGACTGGAAATTTTTTTTATTTCGGGATCTTTAAGGCGTCTCTTGAGTCCACCCAGCTTTGATGGGTACCTGCCACTAGTAAGGGAAGGGTAAAGGCGGTTGGTCGTTGGGATGACCACATGAAATGTGGATGTATATATGGATTTAATCCCCATACTTTTGACTTGATAGGATCATAGCGCACTAAAAGTGTTATAAGCATGAACGTTGTGGTAAACACAATTATTCATTGGCGTTGACAGCGCACGTGAATCAATAAAACAAATTACAATTGGCGAATCAATTATTCGTAATTATTCAACGTTCTTACGTATAGAAAACTAGCAGTACACACCGGCTACGCCCGTTGATTTGTTCCCAGGCTTTATATTAATAATTATGACCGGAACGACCCCTTTCTTTTTTTTAATTGTAATAAACAGGACACATTGGAACGATAGATACAATCTCGCTAGACTTGTGACCTTTTTTTAGGCTATGGCTTTGTGTCTCTGTGATAGGGACCTTCGTGATTGAGTCGGCCTTGCTGCGATCCACTTTATTGCTCACTGATCTTCGACAACAGCAGAGATGGGGGGGGGGGGGGTTGTTGTTGTTGAAGGCAGTAACTTAATGAACAATGTTCAGATTCAACTGTGTGGTGGAAGCGCAATGACGAAACGAAAGCTTAGCGGAAAGGGTTTGGGAGGGCGGGGGAGCAATGGGCGTGTAACTCCGCGTGACAAACAAGTCTTAATGATGGCCCTTGTCTTGTCATTGTTTGAATCCGTTTTTCTTTTCTTTTCCCTTCCCCTCCCCCTATGTATTCGCCTTTTTTTTTTTTTTTTCTAAATGGCATTTGTAGTTGTTAATGCCAGCTCGTTGATTCGTAGCGCCAAACAGCTAGTACAACTAACCCGATGAAGGAGTATTAAACTCTTAATGTAGAGCTTGAAATGAACATACAACAGAATGTATTGCAGTATAACGGAATGAGACTTTTATTTTAAAATATCTTTTAGATTCAACTTGTAATAGGTGTATGGAGAAATGCATTTAAAAATGATAATTTAAACAAGGTACAGCTCACTAAAAAAAAAAAAAGTCTTTTCTGCCTCACGTCTCTTGCTAGTCTCCTCCTCAACTTCCGGTTTGTTGTTGTTAATCTAGTGACGGCAGACCACTTTGTGGTTTCATCAGACTTTTCAGCCTACACAACCAAAAACATCCGCCCTCCTTTCCTCACAGTTACAGTAAAAACTCACACGAACACTTGCACAGACAGCGTTAAGTCCGTGCCTCACTCCTCACAAGGAGGTACCTTTTATAAGGAGCTATAGCTTCTGACTCTTTTCAGTTAAATTGTGCTGTACAAAAAAACTCCATTCTTGTATTTTCGTTGAATTATTCTATCTTGACTGTTGCATTGGTAAGAGTCCATTGAACCTTCAACTTTGCTGCCTCTATGTCTCGATATATACGGATGTTTACGTGTTATTGCTTCGGCTCCATCAATTAATTAATGACATGAGAGACTTAATAGGCGGGCAACAAGATGCCGGTTTACTATTCATTTTATTATGATGTGATACTATTCTAATATATTTTTCTTGACGTAAATATCAAAGCTGGTCTGAACGTCGCCGGCTTATGGAGCGAACCTTTAATGGGGGCTGTTCCGTAGTTCCTGTGTCACGTGATAGTGTTGTTTACATTTATGGTCTCTTATGATGCCATTGTCGTTTCAATATGAAAATAGTCAAGATCTAGATATCGTTAAGATATCCACAAAAGAGATTGGACCACAGCGCTCTGGGCATCCCACAGCATGATAGGGTGCGCTATCCAAAATGTAAGTTTAAAAAAATGGCTTAATAACAAAATATCCAATCCCAAATAATAGTAACTAAATTTTTTAAGCCCCTAGCGCGCCCCCCCCCCTTTTTTTTTCCCCTTTGTGTATTTCTAGATAGTGAATCTAGTTCGTTGTACGTTACGTGTTTATTTAGATAGTTAATTTGATCGTATTTCTAATGTAGGCTGATTCATTACGAGAGGAGTGGGGGTGTGGCAGTGTGGGGCAGTCTAAACATTCCGACTTGAACTAATCCAGTTCAGAGTGACACAAGAGATCTATGTCGCCGTCGTTCCCGTTTTATGATGGACCTCTTTAATTTCTGGCCCGTCCGGTCCATTTTGTACCCTGGCGCTATTCTGATTTTGATGACCATTTTATGTCGTTTGGGCTACTGGACGGGTCGATACTGGCTGGAACATCTGTCGTGTGTGTGTGTCGGAGAGAGGGAGGGGGAAGGGGCGCTGTGTGGAGTGTGGACTTTGCAGCCCCGGCAGGGAGGCTAGGCCCTTACCCGCGTTATGGTGTTTGCAGAGATGGTAAAGAGTGATGTCACCAGTTGGTCATCGAGGTGTTATACGGAAGATGATAAAGGCTAAACTTGTAGTGATGTTCAGTACAACTGAGACAAAGTGTGTGCTAACTTGTACAGATAGTCGGTTCAACGCGTGGTCGAGAGGCTACATACGCTTGAACTTAGCTTGGCTTGGCTACCTATGAAGGGGGGGGGGTTCAAAGTTCGACACCCCCTCTCGACTCGAGCAGAGTTGTGTTTACTGAGCGCGTAAAGGCAGCACGAAAAAACCGTCTCCTAGATACCCCCTCTCCACATCCAACTGGTCAAAGAGTGTGCTAAAATGTACAGATATTCGGTTCAACTGAGACAACGAGTGTGCTAACATGTACAGAAAGTACAAGTGAATATTTGAATGACACCAAATCATTGTCTCGCATTAAAAGAAATTAGAAGTACACATCTCTCGTTAGACCACAGCGTTGTTTTTTGTTATGCCTGGCTACGAAAATCCTCGTTGTTATTTATAGCGAGCTACATTGACAGAAAGTCCTTAAAGATGAGTGTACAAAATGTACAAATGTGTACAAATGCTCCTTCTTCCCTAGCGCTATTAGAGCATGGAATGGGTTGCCTGAGCTAGCCAGGAAAACCAGTGACTTGGCAGAATTTAGGTCATTGGTTAATATGCATGACTAAATGCATGCCGCGTAGGACGTAATCATCTTCTTTTTTGAAGTAACGTCTGTATTATATAAGATACGAAGATAAGTATTTTAATAAATCTAAGGCAAGTCAACGAAAAAATGTTTTCATTTTCAGGTCATTACAAACAAATAATAACAGTCTGCCTTAAGCCGAGACAAATCGTTATGAAAGGCCTGCAACGTCACAATCTGTGGGCAGTTTAGACCAATAGCTCGTTGCCACGTCACAGGTCTGTAACGAATGGTATTGATTAAGCACAGCTTCTTCTCAAGCGCCTATACTTGGTCGGAAGTTTGTTATTTCTTCAATGTGAACGTCCGTACCAAGTCAAGTCTAGAACTGTGCACTAGCCTAGAGCACAGCTTCTGCACTTACTTGGATGGCTGTGTGCAAGACTAGGTTACAACAGTATTTTTAAAAATAAAACATAAAATATAGTGCACCGATGTCTACTAATTGCAGGCTCCCCCAAAAAATAGCAGGTCCGGATTGACAGTGTCTTGTAAGATCAGTAAACTATGTGTTTGGTTGTTTGGGCGTGTAGAATGAATGGTCTCAGATCAAATCCTAAAGGATGTCTCTGTGGCATGTTACGTCTGGAGAGATGACCTTTACAACGTCCCCTGTGACTAATGGGGTCAATCCTTGATGCAGAGCTGCTGTCACAGATGTACTTTGTTGCAATATTGGGACCTAGGAGGAACGCAATTGCAGCCGCTCTGCAAAGAAGGGCAACTCCGACTTTATTGGAGTTACCGCCCCTTTTTATTTAACATTTATCTGACAGTTGTTTTTGCATTAGTTAAAAAACACATGAGTCATTACGGCGTAACTTTATGTCACGGTGACTGGAGTACGATGAGAGAGAAGTGTGTACAAACGAGACAGTTAAGATTTGGGGCAGCTTACATTGGGTTGGGGGGGGGGGTAAATATAGCCAAGAGCGAAAATAAAGCACACGCTACGCCACTGCCCCAACACAATCCCCCCCACTTTTTTTTTTTTACTTTTACTTCCATGTGTCGTTCTCTCTGTATTATTCCATCATTCAAAACGTCGCTATGAAAACTAATTTCAGGCCGGAAAACTAATTGCTCTCCGGCCTAGAATTCCCAGCTCCTCCGCCCCTCCCCACCAGCCGTCTTTATTCTCATATCGTGTTCTTCCGTCACTGACAGTAGCGTGTTACCAACGCTGGGGGGGGGGGGGGGGGGGGCGGACAACGGACATGGGATGATACAATCGGTTTCTATGTTGTTCTGAGCAGTATTGGGGCAGCTTATTGACATGGGATGATACAATCGGTTTCTATGTTGTTCTGATTGTTCTGAGCAGTATTGGGGCAGCTTATTGACATGGGATGATACAATCGGTTTCTATGTTGTTCTGATTGTTCTGAGCAGTATTGGGGCAGCTTATTGACATGGGATGATACAATCGGTTTCTATGTTGTTCTGATTGTTCTGAGCAGTATTGGGGCAGCTTATTGACATGGGATGATACAATCGGTTTCTATGTTGTTCTGATTGTTCTGAGCAGTATTGGGGCAGCTTATTGACATGCTCGCAATATGTTCTGTGCGCTCTGGTTCAATACGTGTAGTGTCTGTGTGTGTGTGCACGCAGGCTAGAGGGTATCTGGGAGGTTTCCGTGTCTCGGCAAACACAACTCAGCCCGAGCTAAATTTATATTATAATTTTCCTTGTAGCTTATACAGTGGACCCCAAACTCAAGCCCCCAACCCTTTCTCTTTCGTGTAGCCCAGCGACGCAGACCAAGACGAATCGTGACAGCAGGCCACAACAATTAACTTTTTTAACAAGTTATCATCTGTAGGCCTCTTTGGTCTGCCACCAATCTCAAGTGATATAAAAGCAGGCATTACAAAAAACAACAATACCATATACAAATAACATAATCAAAAATAGTCAAAATGAAAACTTAAGAAAAGTAGTTATGATGCCACTGGTACATTACAGTACCGATATTAATAAGGCTTGTCTTCGAGTCCGAAGATTAGTGAGGAGTGCAGTATTTCCCTTGGCTGCGCAGCCCCAGCTGTGACCTACATATTTTGCCACATCCAGGGCAAGCAGTACCAATTATAGTAATAATGATAAACATATCGGACTATCTGGCTTACTAGGACTGTTGAATGGTTTATTTTGAGATAAGAGAAATTTGTATAACTCGTCAATATTTACGTATACACTGACCTGCGACCTCGCAACCTGTGTTGACCAATAGCTCGTTGCCATGAAACTAGTCTAATCGTCAGACCCTAACCAAAGTTTGTGTTCAGACTATCATCTATATTTAATTATATATAAATTATATATTTATTAATTTATTATATTTTAATTACTTTGACTATATGTGACTTTCTATTCATTTTTTTACACTTGTAATTATTAATTAAACATGTTGAAACATTAGTTTTTGTTATGAACTGTTATTTAAAAAAGGAGAAAAATCTGACCCAGGAAACTACAGACCAGTATCACTAAACAGCATCACATGTAAAATCCTAGAACACATAATATGTAGTAACATCATAAACCACTTAGACAAACATAATGTCCTCACCCCATACCAACATGGCTTTAGGAAATATAGATCATGTGAAACACAACTAGTAGGACTAATTGATTACTTTTCAAAAGGCTTAGATAATAGTGAACAAATAGATGCTATCTTACTAGATTTTTCCAAGGCTTTTGACAAAGTTCAAAACCATAGTTTGCTTAAAAAATTAAAATATTTCGGCATTAATGGTCCATTGCATCAGTGGATTAAAGATTTTCTGATAGGGAGAGAACAAACTGTAATAATAAATGGCTCTAAATCAACACCGATAACAGTAAACTCAGGTGTACCTCAAGGAACAGTCTTGGGTCCACTACTATTCTTAATTTACATAAATGATTTACCAAATTGCATTACCTCAGGAACAAAAGTCAGATTATTTGCAGACGATTGCATAATATATAGAACAATAAAAACAAAACAAGACACAGATATTTTACAAAGAGAATTAGATGAATTACAGAAATGGGAATCAAATTGGAGCATGTCTTTCCACCCAGAAAAATGTCAGTTGTTAAGAGTAACAAAAAAAAACTAAAACAAATTAATTCCACTTATCTTAATCATGGCAAACCAGTAACAAAGACTAAAACGCAAAATACCTAGGTGTTATAATAAATTTAAAACTGTCATGAAATCCACATTTTGATGAAACTATAAAAAAAAAATCAAACAAAGCATTAGCATTTATTAAAAGAAATTTCTATAAATCAAATAGGAACATAAAACTAAAATGTTATTTAACCTTGGTTAGGCCAATAATAGAATATGCATCCTCCGTTTGGGACCCCTCAACTCAAGAAAACATTAAGAAACTGGAACAGACACAGTGAGATTCATAACAAATGAATATTCACATTTGACTAGAGTAACACCTATAGTAAAATCACTAAATTTAGAAAGCCTTCAGGACAGAAGACTCAAAAGTAAAGTAGCAACTATACATCAAACACTGAACCATAATCTTCAAATACAAAAACAAAATTTAATAAAATACTCTGAAAGACACAAAGATAAAGGCAGATCCCTCGTCCCATATGCTAGGACAAATTTATACAAATACTCCTTCTTCCCTAGGGCTATTAGAGCATGGAATAGGTTGCCTGAGCCCGCCAGGAAAACCAGTGACTTGGCAGAATTTAAATCATTGGTTAATATGCATGACTAAATGCATGACGCGTAGGACGTAATCATCTTCTTTTTTGAAGTAACGTCTGTATTATATAAGTAAATAGTAAAGTTCCCTTTTCAGATCTTGCGATCTATGGGGCAGATTAAGGTCATCTGTTTCTATGGCCAACGGTTAACAAGAAGGGCGCTATGTGGGCCGGCACAACAACCAACCGCCTTTACTTTCCCCCAACTCAAGTCAGGTACCCATTAGAGTTGGGTGGACTCAGGGGCGCCCTAAAAATCCCGAAATTCAAAATCCCAGTCTTCGCCTAGATTCGAACCCAGTACCCTAGGTTTGAAAGCTGAACGCTTAACCACTCAGCCACCGCGCCTTCTTATATGTATAATTAAAGGACTCAAAATAACCATTCTAACGGTACCATTTTGTATTGTAATCGGATATATTTACTTTAACATACGATAGGGTGAAAAATGCCTAAAACTGAAACAATGTTACGCGCTTCGTGTCCCTACTTTTCATGTTTTGTATAACTCGAAATTGCTCGTAGTCTACTGAGCTTGCTTAAAAATGTAGTGTTGAATTGTCAATTTGTATACATTTCGTGATTTCTCTTAATGACTTGCCAGCAGCCAGAGTCGCTGATTTGTTTTAGTCTTCTGTTGTTACATGTTTGCCCTGCATGTGGGTCCGTGTACTGTGACATCATGCTAGCTTGACACAGCATGCAGGGACAGGTGGTTCTAGAGGGACGACACAGTCCCCCTCCCCCTCTTCCACCCCTCTCGCATCCAGTCAACCGTGACTCGTCTAGGAGAACTTTGAACTCACCCCCCCCCCCACCATCTCTGCTTTTCTCTTGTGCTTTCTAGCCTCTGTATCTCCCCCCTGCGTCACACCGTCCCGTTACATAGCGCTCACACGGACGCAGACGTCACCTTGCCGTGTCAATGTGTCACTGCCTAGTCCGTGATCCAGTCCAATGGAGCGTACAAAGCGTTGCTCCTGCATTTTGGTGTGTTTGTTTACACCAGTGTAGGGTAATGTCTGTACGCATTCGGCCGAGAAGAGCCTGTGCTTGTGTCTGTTAGTTCAGGATAGGAAAAGTTTCTTTTACTCACTAACAATTTTTCTTTTTTTTAAATTGTCCATTTTTATAAAGCTTATATCAACTCACTCTGTCTGTTTCCTAAGGGAAGCCCTGCAGTTCACTTAATAATATGAAAAACTACTTATTAATTGTTGTTTTAAATTAAGTTCCACTTATATGCATATTAAATAGATTTCTTCTCTTTGTAAATGTAGTAGTTAGTATGACAGAACTTACATAACTTAGCTATTCAATTGTAAAAAATAAAAGAAACATTTTTTTTTTTTACAAAAAAATTTAAAACGTTTGCATAAATGTGTTAAAAATATGGTAAATAGTAATCCCAAGGCAAAAATCAAGGAGTAATGGAGAAAGACGGTCGACGAGTCTTGCTTGGTGCCCCTACGGTCCAAAAGACTAAGGGATAGGTAAAGGTAAAAAAAAAATTATTGATCTCCCTTACTAAATAGCCTCCTGTGTTTGTTACTGTTGATATTGAATAGTTGTAAAAAATGGCGTATTTTTCATGAAAAAAACCTCTTGCATAGTTGATTTGAAAATTAAATGTTTCGTTTTCAGAAGGAAAAAAAAAAGTAGCCTCGCACCAGAACTTTGAAATGTCTTAATTATCATGTCGGATTTTCGCTCTCTTTTCTAGTTTACGAGATCTAAACGGGACGTCAGACGGACGGACGGACGAACAGACCAAACAAAACTAATAGCGTCCTTTCCCCTTTCGGTGGCCGCTAATAACCAAATTAATTCATTAACTATTTTTAATTTAATTATTTTGTTTGGTATCGAACAAGGGAAAGAGATTGTACTTGACAAATGTAGTGGTATAAGTTGAATTGGTCCCACCGAGAAGGCTTGAGCCCTAAATTTGAAATCAAGTCGTACAACTTTGTTAAAAATGCATTTAAAAAGCTATCAGGGTAACATTAATCTTCCTTTCCCAACTGATCCAGATAGCCTAAGTCAGCGGTTCTCAACCTTTTTTGCTCGGCGACCCCTTATTATAATCCCCCACTCTGCCGCGACCCCCACACACACATCAATAGAAGAATAGACAATAACAATCCATATTTTTTGATGATCTTAGGCGACCCCTGGCAAATCGTCAATCGACCCACAGGTTGAGAACCCCTGGCCTAAGTGATCGTATCAAAGCTAAAAGCTTGAAATTGCGCTAAACAAAAACATTGGTAAACATATTTCTAAGCGCACAGTTTTATTCTTGTTAGTCTAAATCTATCACAAATTAAATTACTTGACGATCCAAGCTAATTGACATATTTACATTTCATATTAGATTTTTTTTTTATTTAGTTTTTTTTTTTCTATGATGGATGAGATTGTCTGCACCGTCCCCTCCCCTTGCTTTACGTTCTATCCATTGAACTCCAGTGTTGCCAACTACAATACATTTTAATTCAACTGATCTCCCAACCGAAGAGGGCTTAGACCAGGGGTTCTCAACCTGTGGATCGCGACCCCTTAGGGGGTCGATTGACGATTTGCCAGGGGTCGCTAAAGACCTTCGAAAAAATGGATTGTTTTGTCTATTCTTCTATTGCTGTATGCGTGAGCGGAGAGGGGGGGGTCGCGGTAGAGTGTGGGATTTTGAAAAAGGGGTCGCCGAGCTTAAAAGGTTGAGAACCGCTGGCTTAGACAATTTGATTGTGCAATGCTAAGAAGTGTCAAAAATATATATTTGTTAACTGTTATAGTTTATCGACATTTTCTTGCTTCTGTAAACATGATACACCCAAAATTAAAAAACTATTAGCCAACATCAAACCAAATAAAGCGTCTGGACCTGATGGTATTCCAGCTAGATTACTCAAAGAACTAAGCAATGAGCTAGCCCCAGTGTTCAAAATACTCTTTCAGGCATCGCTTAACCAGGGCAGAGTACCAAAGGACTGGAAAGAAGCTAATGTCACCCCCCTATTTAAAAAAGGAGAAAAATCTGATCCAGGAAACTACAGACCAGTATCACTTACCAGCATCACATGTAAAATACTAGAACACATAATATGTAGCAATATCATAATCCACTTAGACAAACATAATGTCCTCACCCCATACCAACATGGCTTTAGGAAATATAGATCATGTGAAACACAACTAATAGGACTAATTGATGATTTTTCAAAAGGTTTAGATAATAGTGAACAAATAGATGCTATCTTACTAGATTTTTCCAAGGCTTTTGACAAAGTTCACCACCATAGTTTGCTTAAAAAATTAAAATATTTCGGCATTAACGGTCCACTGCATCAGTGGATTAAAGATTTTCTGATAGGGAGAGAACAAACTGTAATAATAAATGGCTCTAAATCAACACCAATAACAGTAAACTCAGGTGTACCTCAAGGAACAGTCTTGGGTCCACTACTATTTTTAATTTACATAAATGATTTACCAAATTGCATTAGTTCAGGAACAAAAGTCAGATTATTTGCAGACGATTGCATAATATATAGAACAATAAAAACAAAACAAGACACAGATGTCTTACAAAGAGAATTAGATGAATTACAGAAATGGGAATCAAATTGGAGCATGTCTTTCCACCCAGAAAAATGTCAGTTGTTAAGAGTAACAAAAAAACTAAAACAAATTAATTCCACTTATCTTATTCATGGCAAACCAGTAACACAGACTAAAAACTCAAAATACCTAGGTGTTATAATAAATGAAAAACTGTCATGGAATCCACATATTGATGAAACTATAAAAAAATCCAACAAAGCATTAGGGTTTATTAAAAGAAATTTTTATAAATCAAATAAGAACATAAAACTAAAATGTTATTTAACCTTGGTTAGGCCAATAATAGAATATGCATCCACTGTGTGGGACCCCTCAACTCAAGAAAACATTAAGAAACTGGAACAAACACAAAATAGAGCAGTGAGATTCATAACAAACGAATATTCACATTTGACTAGAGTAACACCATTAGTAAAATCACTAAATTTAGAAAGCCTTCAGGACAGAAGACTCAAAAGTAAAGTAGCAATTATACATAAAACACTGAACCATAATCTTCAAATACAAAAACAAAATTTAATAAAATACTCTGAAAGACACAAAAATAAAGGCACATTCCTCGTCCCATATGCTAGGACAAATTTGTACAAATACTCCTTCTTCCCTAGTGCTATTAGAGCATGGAATAGGTTGCCTGAGCTAGCCAGAAAAACCAGTGACTTGGCAGAATTTAAGTCATTGGTTAATATGCATGACTAAATGCATGACGCGTAGGCATGACGTCTGTATTATATAAGATAAGATAAAAGTTAACTTATTCATAGTTTTCCAGATAATAATCTCTAATAGGCTTTCGTTCGATGCAAAAATTGTGTTTGAGATTATTGTTTTGTCCCTATGCGCGCAAAGTAAATATGACCCTAATGACCTTGCATCTTAAATTTACATTTAACGACATAACCTACAGTTCGTTGTTACATCAGCTACATGTGGCTTGGTTTGCGAAACAGCATTTTGTAAGCTTTCCTGTCCGGAACAGCAAACTAAACAACGAATACAGTATGTGTGGAACAGGGTCGTCAGTGGGAGGAGGTCCTATTAACACAACTGCAACATAAATCAAAAGAAGTAAATTCGGAAGAGAGGGAAAAAAAAAACTGTTGTCAAACATTTTTCCCCCCTTCCGTCTTTTGTTCCCGGACAATCTGATTGGTGCACGCGCTGTGTCGCGCACTGTTTTTATGAGGCGCGCGCGGCGGCGACTCGGCATTGTCCCATACAAGTGTACCGGGGGGAGGTGGGGGGGAGAAGCAGGGGAAAGAATAAGTTGATAAAGAGAGCCGTGGGCGCTCACTCGTCTCCCTTGAACAGCATCTGTTGGTGGTACTGAGCTATCGTAGAACCATCTCTGGAGATTCCGTACATGGATAGTAAGATTTTATCAAATTGAGATCTGTAAGCTACTTAACATTTCATCTCCTCTCATTTGGGATTTGCAGAGTCCGCTCAAAGATCTCAAGATCTAGTTGAATATTAAGTCTTCCGTGGAGTGACTCCAACTTTTGTCTAGCGAAAGTGTCTCGACTGGAAAGGATTTAGACCACAAGATATTTTTATTTGTGTTAATATTTGAGCTTTTTTTTTGGCCACTAACCATCGATACAGACTTTTGATACAGTGCTATCTCACTATTACATTGTTATCTCAAGTTGGGATTTCGTATCGAGATCTACATTTCAAGTGATAAGATCCCATGGGACTTTAAACTTGTGAGTATTTAAATAAACTTTACACCTGTTTGTTGATTGATATCCGTGATTCATTGTAACTCACGTTACATGTAGATCTATAGATCTATCAGTCAGGTCTATCAGTCACGCGCTCTGTTTTTAGTGCATACCCCAATTGCCTTAAAATTGCTTTAATAAAATACCCAGACAGACACAAAGATAAAGGGACATTCCTCGTCCCATATGCTAGGACAAATTTGTACTAGTGCTCCTTCTTCCCTAGTGCTAGTAGAGCATGGAATGGGTTGCCTGAGCTAGCCAGGAAAACCAGTGACTTGGCAGAATTTTAAGTCATTGGTTAATATGCATGACTGAATGCATGACGCGTAGGACGTAATCATCTTCTTTTTTGAAGTAACGTCTGTATTATATAAGATGAGATAGTGACGTTAAACAGGACTTCCCTGTTGTGAATACATGTGTCATTTGTAAACAGTAAACGTTTTTATCAAGCTAATATCGCTAACTGTAATGTTCTGTGGCTAATGTGGAGCAGTTATTGAAATAGATGTGCAGTCACACAAGATATGAGCCCACAACGAATAATAGTAATAGTAGTAGCACTGTTATATCTTGGCTAGCCTTGATGAAATGTGTCATTACTGGTTTACACATACTAAAGAGATGTAATGATATCAAGGAGAAACAAACTTTCGTATCATACCATTAGCTCTTTTGACTGTCGTTTGATGGTCCCGCGTTCGAGCCTAGCCCACCACTATACCCCGTCGTCCAGCGGTAAGTTTGGACTAGGCCAGTGGTTCCCAAACGTTTTCCTTAAGGGAAAACTTCGCGCATTCTGAGTATTAAGCGGAAAACTTTGCTAATTTGTTTTAGAGAGCTTAATTGACCTCATTCACCAATCGTAAACAAACAACATTTAGCCACGTGGTTCTCTATCTCTTCTATGCAAATTACGTAATACACACAGGCTGTCACGTGACAGTTTTTTGGTCATTGTTTATCAATGTTACCACGTGACTAAATGTTGTTTGTTTACGATTAGTGAATGAGGTCCATTGCCGTGGTGGCCTACTAGTCCAGTATTCCAGTAGTCCGCGGAACACAGTTTGGGAAACACTGGGCTGGGTGTAGATATAATTATATAATTAGCTTTAAAATCTGAAGGAACATGCAAAGCGTATAAAACCATTTTTTTTACAAACATCCACAGCTATATGAATAAAAGTTCGAGATGAACTAGTTCCTAAACGCCGAAGGAAGTCGATACAAAACTCATAGTGTTGATGTTATAGTCCAACAGTTTGTTGTTGATTTTTTTTTTACTAATGGTGAGCTAGAATATCTCCATCTCAAGCGAACCTTTATTTAAAAAAAAAAAAAGACAAACTTGACAGGCCTTAAGATTAAGTTTGTTGTGTTTATAGATTTTTTTTATACAAGGCGGTCGCAAGAAAAGCAACCAAAAAAAATTGACGGTCAGATTAGTTCATGAAGAAAAGGCTTCAAAAGTCCAGACTTCAATGTCATGGATTACTGTGTTTGGGGCTTGTTAACAACAGAGCGTCATATTTTTCCATCAAATAAACTGTATTGTTGACCTGAAAACGAGCTTTGGAAGTGCTTGGGACGATATGTCACAAGTTACTCTTCATACCTACAAGGAAAGAGGAAAGTGGGCAGACCCAAGCAAACCTGGAAGAGGTCAGTCATCAGTGAAGCTGAGGGTACTGGAATGGCATGGGAGCAGATAAAGAAAGCTGTTCAGAACCGAGGTGCGGATGCGGCCCTATGCTCCCGTGGGAGTGCACAGGATTAAGCCAACTACTTTTCATAACGAGCCTGCATTTCTAGGCTAAGACATTTCTCTGAAGTACACGGACATACTTTGAGCATCTCTGAGTTTAATATAACACATGCGTTTCAAAAACTGTGTAAAAGTTATTCTTTGTAAAAGTAACTAGCTAGCTGTTTCAATAATTTACCACATCTCTAGCGACCAGCCTGTACAAGCCTGTTCGATGTGGCTACGAGCTATTTGTCTAAACTGCCCACAGGCTGTGACATTACAGGTCAAAGTTCAGGCCTTCTTTGACGCTTGGTCTAGACCGAGCACATTTGTTTTCAATAACACCTCTAAACGTTTGAGGGAATTATTGTGTAGCAGTTTTGTCTGTTAGGTGCGTGTGTGTGTGTGCAAGCCTCCTCCCCCCACGCCATACTCCGTTCGGCTCTTGTATGTGTGTATAGCGGGGTGACCTTTTGAGATGTGTTGATATTAACACGATTCCGTCCCTTAAGACTCATAAAGAGTGCCAAACATGCTGTTAGTTTCTGTACGTTCATGTCTGCTCTACACTCTCGTCTGCTGGACGCCTGTGGAAAGAAAAAAAAAAAAGGGGGGGGGGGTAGTGATTTAATATCCACAAACGGAGTTATTAAAATCCAGGGGCGGTCAACTACTTTCTGACTAGAGGTCTATTCAATTTCTGACGCGTGTCACTGACCGCATCATCCCAAACAAAAATGTCAAGACCACTGGAAGCTATCGTCTGCTACTCCGTTGTGCATTGTGGGTAGATGTTTCCATTGTGCATTGTGGGTAGATGTTTCCATTGTGCATTGTGGGTAGATGTTTCCATTGTGCATTGTGGGTAGATGTTTCCATTGTGCATTGTGGGTAGATGTTTCCATTGTGCATTGTGGGTAGATGTTTCCATTGTGCATTGTGGGTAGATGTTTCCATTGTGCATTGTGGGTAGATGTTTCCATTGTGCATTGTGGGTAGATGTTTCCATTGTGCATTGTGGGTAGATGTTTCCATTGTGCATTGTGGGTAGATGTTTCCATTGTGCATTGTGGGTAGATGTTTCCATTGTGCATTGTGGGTAGATGTTTCGATGGGCCTCGTAGAACATCGTATGATACAAATTACATCATTATAAGATCAAATATTGTGAGTGGACATTTAATGAGGCTAAGATGTAAGAGAAACTTACTGAATGGTAACCTTTGACCTGGTTTATGTATAAATATTTAGAGAGACTATCACGAAGGGGACTTCTTCGTGATATATGTGTTAGTGACATCCGAAAAGAGTTAACTCTTTCTCTCCGCAATTATTTGCCACATTCTGGTGGAATCAACGCTGGTATCGTCTGTTAGGAGAGAAAGAGTTAAGGGTAGAACAACCCACAAAAATAAAAATTAAAAAAAAACAATTTTGCCTGAAAGAAAAAAAGTTATTTGACATGTCATCACGCGTGACGTGTCTTGACATATGACATGTCAGGTGACAAGAGCTTGTTCAATAAAACATTTAGTTCGTTTGTCTCTTGGCTTGTAGAAATATTCTTCACTCAGTGTTTAGGATGGCTGAGGATGAAGACTGGGAGTTGTTGTTTTTTTAAATTTCGAGATACTTATGGCGCATTTGAGTACTCTAATGGGTAACTTATATTAGTTGCGGTTGATCTTTGTGCTGGCCACATGACACCCTTGTTAACCGTGGACGACAGAAACAGATGACCTTTACCTTATCTGCCCTATAGATTGCAATGCCTGAAAGGGGAATTTTTCTTTTATTTAGTGTTTTGGATCACTTGATCCGTTGATATTAAATCTGAGAGATGTACCAATGCTTCACTTCCATTGAAAAGTTTAACGATCCCCCCTTTCCTCTCAGCACTAAATAAAAACCTTAACCCCCCCCCCCCCCCCCCAACCACCACCACCACACACACACACTCCCTCATTTCTGTAAGGTCAAATAGGTTTTTGTTTTGGAGTGGAAATGTGGTATGATGGTTCAAGTCCCAATGTTAATGAAGGTAAATTGTTTTAGAGACGTGTGTTTTCATTGGTCGAAATCATCGTTCATAGTATTAGAAACATGTGTTTTCATTGGTCGAAATGAACGTTCATAGTAGTAAGTTGAAAAGATTTTTGTTTTTATAAAAGGGGGAAGGATTCGTAGAGCAGTTTAGTTGACTGCTAGTAATTGTCCCTTAACATGGTAGACCACTTCACATATCTCTGAAGCATAGTATCGAATGACGCATCGCTTTCATGTGAAGTTGATAACCGTCTGACCAGGGCCAGTAGCGCTTTTGGACGCCTCCAGGCGAGAGTTTGGCGGAATAAACCGCTCTGCCTGTCTACAGAAATCAGTGTCTACCAAGCAGTTGTTCTCTCAGCCCTTCTATATGGATCTGAGACATGGGTACTATGCAGAAAGTACTTGATCGCTTTCACCAAAGATGCTTGCGCTCCATCATGGACATAAGGTGGCAAGACCGCACTACAAAAAGCGATGCCATTGGGAACGCCGGCCGAAAGTTACTCTTGGCAGGGGTCTCAGTCCATAATATAATATATTATCTTTGGGGAGGGGGATTTGTTTTACTTGAGCGCGCACACACACACACACACACACACACTAAACAAAATTAACCAATGAAATTTGCAATCATAAAACACTCTTGCTGTAACACTGTAATGAACTAACCCTACTAAAACACCAATATCATGACTTTATTGAACAATGTTACAGTAGACAGTGAACGAGCACAAACACGTCTCGCGTGACATTAAGTACATTAAACACACACTCGGAATGACCATCTGACACGCTGGACACACGCAGAAAATAAACAACTCAGTTACACTACAAACACTTGCTTTTTACATCATACAAAACAATGGGTTCTAACATCGACAAAACAAGAATTAAACTTTTCTATACAGCAACCATCCGTCTAATTAACTTTGCCATCCCCTGCTGGTATGGTAATATTTCACTGGCACAAAGACATAGACTAATTTTAAAAAAGCATCGTATATCACTCGAACACAGCCACCACGATCCATCTCTTGAAGATCTTTTTCATGAAAGATGCCTCTCCAAAACACTCACGATTCTGCACCCATTAAACCATTGTTACTTCAGATCTGAACGAGGTGGTCGCCTCCTTTACATTAGGACTAAAACAGAAATATTTGAAAAAAACTCCTTCATCCCACTTTTGGTCAGAGAGTTACAAGATCATCTGAAGTACATAAAAGTCCGATTCATAAAGCGCTGGTTGTGACTGTGTATGTGTTTTCGTGTTTGAATGTGCATCTATATTGTTAGTGCACAGTAGTTACGCTAAGGTGGTCAATTTTAGTCAAACTGAATTTCCATTTGATGGGATCAATAAAAATTATCTTATCTCTTAATAGTAATTAAATTACGAAGGGGGTTCTGTTTTGCTTCCAATTAAACTAATGGTCTCCACCAATGACGCTTGTCAACCGATCGGTGTCCGGTACTGGTTTTTTTCCCTGTGATGGTAAAACATTAAAATCGGGTTAGGGTTAGGTTAAAATCTTGACACAAAAGAGTGGTTTTTTTTTGGTTTTTTTTTAATACATTTTAAAAAAAATCTTTTTGAGATTTCCAAGAATTTCTTTTTCTCTTGAATAGGTATCCACGTGCGGTTTATCTGTTTCCAATGATCTTATTACTTTATTCATGTAATTCTAAATGGTCCGATTGCTAAACCAGCCAGAGATGTCTGAATTTAAAATACTGCACAGTTGAGCATGGTAAAAACATTGACTAGACTTTTTCATGCCCTCAAAAGAAGGGCATATTTTTAGTTATCTTAATATTTGTTCTACTTTTGTTTTGGTAATTTTTTTTTGTTATCTAAGACTCGCGAGCTACTTAAAATCTTGGACTATTTCAATGTTCTCTCCAGCTACCGAAACAATATATATTCTCTTTATGAAAGTTTATTCACATCTTTATTTATTTTTTTTTTCGCATGTAATATTTTTACAATTTATGTGTATGATATTTTTCGGTGTAGGTTATTTCATTAATGTAATTGTTTATGTCTGGGCTCGTGTCACGTGATCAGAAAACTTTGTTGCGGAAAAAAAAAAATTGTACCACGGTCAAAAAATCACTAATGTCTTAAATGTGCCCTAAAGGTGATGTCAGGGCCACCTGGGGGTTCCCCTGAGTTAACTGTGCACGTGTTTGTATTCTACCATAATCTTCTGTGGTCTATTGGGTTGAAACTTTGCTTACTCAGAGTATTACTCGTGGGGCAGTCTTCAATGTTTTCATGTTTCTATTTTTTTAAAAATCTTAATGGGCCTCATTCACCAATCGTAAATAAACACATTTAGCCACGTCATAATATCGATAAAACAATGAAAAATACGTATCACGTGACAGCCTTTATGACTGACATAATTTGTATAGAAGATAGATAGAATCACGTGGCTAAATGTTGTTTGTTTACGATTGGTGAATGAGGTCCTTTGTAGAAAATTGAAAGCTGATGATCAATCGTTTAAAACCAATCTTGCACAAGTGTTGGAGTGGTGTGGACTATCGTTCACTTGTAGCACCAAACTGCTGGGTAGACAACCGAACTGCTGGGTAGACAACCGAACTGCTGGGTAGACAACCGAACTGCTGGGTAGACAACCAAACTGCTGGGTAGACAACCGAACTGCTGGGTAGACAACCAAACTGCTGGGTAGACAACCAAACTGCTGGGTAGACAACCGAACTGCTGGGTAGACAACCAAACTGCTGGGTAGACAACCAAACTGCTGGGTAGACAACCAAACTGCTGGGTAGACAACCAAACTGCTGGGTAGACAACCAAACCGCTGGGTAGACAACCGAACCGCTGGGTAGACAACCAAACTGCTGGGTAGACAACCAAACCGCTGGGTAGACAACCAAACTGCTGGGTAGACAACCAAACTGCTGGGTAGACAACCAAACTGCTGGGTAGACAACCAAACTGCTGGGTAGACAACCAAACTGCTGGGTAGACAACCGAACCGCTGGGTAGACAACCAAACCGCTGGGTAGACAACCGAACCGCTGGGTAGACAACCGAACTGCTGGGTAGACAACCGAACTGCTGGGTAGACAACCGAACTGCTGGGTAGACAACCGAACTGCTGGGTAGACAACCAAACTGCTGGGTAGACAACCGAACTGCTGGGTAGACAACCAAACTGCTGGGTAGACAACCAAACTGCTGGGTAGACAACCGAACTGCTGGGTAGACAACCAAACTGCTGGGTAGACAACCAAACTGCTGGGTAGACAACCAAACTGCTGGGTAGACAACCAAACTGCTGGGTAGACAACCAAACCGCTGGGTAGACAACCGAACCGCTGGGTAGACAACCAAACTGCTGGGTAGACAACCAAACCGCTGGGTAGACAACCAAACTGCTGGGTAGACAACCAAACTGCTGGGTAGACAACCAAACTGCTGGGTAGACAACCAAACTGCTGGGTAGACAACCAAACTGCTGGGTAGACAACCGAACCGCTGGGTAGACAACCAAACCGCTGGGTAGACAACCGAACCGCTGGGTAGACAACCGAACTGCTGGGTAGACAACCAAACTGCTGGGTAGACAACCAAACCGCTGGGTAGACAACCAAACCGCTGGGTAGACAACCAAACTGCTGGGTAGACAACCAAACTGCTGGGTAGACAACCAAACTGCTGGGTAGACAACCAAACTGCTGGGTAGACAACCAAACCGCTGGGTAGACAACCAAACCGCTGGATAGACAACCAAACTGCTGGGTAGACAACCAAACCGCTGGGTAGACAACCAATCTGCTGGGTAGACAACCAAACTGCTGGGTAGACAACCAAACTGCACTGCTGGGTAGACAACCAAACTGCTGGGTAGACAACCAAACTGCTGGGTAGACAACCAAACTGCTGGGTAGACAACCAAACTGCACAGCTGGGTAGACAACCAAACTGCACAGCTGGGTAGACAACCAAACTGCACAGCTGGGTAGACAACCAAACTGCTGGGTAGACAACCAAACCGCTGTAGGCTCATTTATATTTTAAATTCAAATAACTTGAATAGCCTTTTCGTGAAAGATGTTATAGGCCTACACAATGTGTATTAAATATAGACAAATGTTAACTTTAGGTGAAATCAATAATTATAGTAGATTTTTAAAATGGTATTTTGAACTAAATCGAACTTTAGTATTCTATGGATGGACACAAGGACTGTGATTTCTCTTTCAATGCTAATTCATGATCTAAATCTAGTTGACAGTATTGTTACAAATGACCAGTGACAGGAAGGGGTTAACGTGTGACCCCGGCGAGATAACACAGCAGCGAGTGTTCTCTGGAATGTACATGTATAAACAAAGACAGGATGTGACGTATCCTCACGTGTTGTTCCAGAAGATAACTAACAGTGTTTTTGCAACTTTGGAGAAGCGATTAGGGACTCTATATAAACCAGAGAGTTAATGTGAAAAGTCAGTGGTAGGTAGAGTCGTCGTTACTGTTGTCTTATGTGCGAGACAGTAGAAGAGAGATGTGTACGACTCGATGCAAGTTAACAAGGGTAGAGTTAACTGGAGTGGACTACTGTCGTTAAAGTCTATACAACGAACTACAGTGGACCTGAGCCGTTACAGTCGATACAGTCGATGTAAGACGTGTACGGCTCTGATTCGGTAGACTTGAGTACGACTTGGTTCAGCTTTAGGAGACCTGGAGCGACACTGGGAATTGTGTCGGTGGTCTGTTCTGTGGAATACGGCTCGATGCAAGTTGAGAAGAGATGAATTGCAACGAAGTATAGCTAACTGTTAACTGACAGATATTGTACAGTCTTCTACGCTACACGTTACAGTAACAAATTGTTAGAGTTAATAGTCAATAAAGTTATATGAAGCTGAAAGTTGAGTCGTCAAGTTCTTTGCAGTGTTTTTTATTTGTGTGCCTACTATTACATTTAGCCAGAAGATTCAGAAATACGTAACAGTATAATGCAAATTTTACCTGCGAATGCTATAATTAGAAGACATATTTTAACAATTCCTCTACTCAGGTCGCACATTCATGGAAACAAATTCAACATGGACACGGTTCTCGAAAACGGCTGTAACGATTTACCTAGAAATCTGACAGTTGAAAAAAAATTCTATCGTAACATTTGTTAGTTATTAAGAGCAAAATTATGGCTCTACAACATGTACATAAAGAAGAATTGTCTTTAAAATTATTTTTAAATATTTGTTCTTGTTTCTCTTGGTTTCTCTTTGTTTACATTGCATCCTATCGCTCTTCTTCCTTTTGTTTCTCTTCTGCCAATATCCCCAAGCCCTTACACTGCTAAATCTTTTGTAGCGATAAGTATTTCATTTTATAATGTCTTCAAATTCGATGTAGATTTAACTCTTTCCGCACTCAACGTATTCAGCCGCTCTCAAAATTAATCTGGCTAATTAAGATTTCTCTTTTCCTTTCGCGAATAAAAAGGGAGCCTTAAAAAATAGCTCATTTATTCATTATCGTTTTTTTAGCCACACTATAAAAAACGGGGGCGTGTTTGAATGCAGACGACAACGAAGTTGTCTGCCCTTGATTGAATCTATGCTTGTCACCGCCAGGTGGCAGGCGAGACCGCCGTCCTCAGTGAAGCGGGAAGAAGACTGAATCTGCGTTTGTGTTTCACCTGACGATAAAATATTTTGATAGCCTTCTCTCGCCATTGTCCGTCCGTGCATGGGGAGGATGGTTCAAGGAGGGGGAGGCATTAATCTGGTAGAGGAGGGTTTAAAAAAAAGGGGGGGGGCATTAATCTCAGGTAGATTCCCAGTCTAATATTTAAATTATTAAAATATTCTTAAACTGTCATGTTTCCCCTCGAGCTGCCATCTCGGAGGTCGATTTCCCTTGCCGGAGGCTAATCTTTATTATTAATATAAGAACGGTCATAAAACTTGGTATAGTTCATCTTTAATTACAGCAGGTGGTCAGGGATTGACCAATGGTACGTTAAGCGGGGCGGGAATAAACGGCTTTTTTTTCCGGTGACACTGCGAAAGAAGCCAAATTGAAGATTTCCCCACCAAAAGTTTAATCACAGTAATCTGCTCTTTGTTCACTCTTTGAGTTGAAAAGTAAGAGTTGAAAAAAAAAAAAAAAGACAAAGCGATATGAAGAAATGTGATGGCAATACAAACAAGGTTACAGGGAAACTAGACATAGATCTAGCAAGATCTAGACCTAGTTTTAGATCTAAATCTAGATTCAAGATCTAAGTCTAGGTATAGATCTAGATATAGAACTAGATATAGAATCCTGATTGATATAGAATCTACTATATGTAGACTAGTCTACCACGTGACCTGATCATTGGCAAGTTTAAACAGAAGACTTGTGAGGTTTATCTATTTTTGGCTACTAGAGCTTGTGAGTTCTTGCATATAACCAAAAAACTGATTCTAATAATTATGCTGTAAGGGGTATTAATAGACGCACAAATAACAGTAGTGTTTGCCAAGGGGAGTAATTATGTCCCCATTTCTAATAATGAGTTATCATTTCTGACGCGGTAGATACTTTGAAAGTGTCAGAACCTATAGCTACTAGCAGAGTCAACAAAAAGATCTCGTGACTGGTTTCTCTTGGATACCACTTATTTCCCCTTCATCCACTGATCAGTCAATTAGTACCGGTATAAACATCTAGGTCTATGGATGCCTGGAAAACTTAGGAGGAAAATCAATGTCACATTTGCAACAAGTGTTTCTGTTTGGTCAGCTGTAGAACATTCATCTTACATTCTGAAAGTTCGGATGTACTGTGCTTTGTTCAACTGATATGCATATTTGAGCCACCATTTTATTATCTCAAATGTGATGGTTATCTCGCGGTTGTGAACATTTTATTCTATGGTCCATTATTGTTTAACTTTAACAAAGCTTATGGGAACAAAGCTTGGGGGTGGGGTGGGGGGGGGGCAAAATTTGCCCTACTCTCTTCAGTATTTCTCAACTCTCTTCAGTATTGCCCAACTCTCTTCAGTATTGCCCAACTCTCTTTAGTATTTCTCAACTCTCTTCAGTATTGCCCAACTCTCTTCAGTTGATCTTTTTTAGTTGATATCTTAGGTTGATCTTTTGATCTCTTTGATTGATCTCTGGGGCTGCGCAGCCACGGGAAATACTGCATTCCTCACTAGTCTTCAGACTCAAAGACACGCTTTATTCTATATATATACTATACGTAATGATATGAGTAGACTGTCTCCTGTATTTTCATGTGTCAAAGTAAAAACTATCTGCGCAAAGTGTAGTTCCTAAAATTAGATCTAGATCTAGACCCTTTCGATCTTTTCTCATATAAACGTGGCCTAGATCGATGAAGTTATAATGCTTTCATAGAGCTGGTCAACTTTTTTTTTTTTGAGGGTCTTAAGTTTGTTTTAGGGCTACAATACATACACTATGGTCTATGTTGGTACCCAAGGAACATTTCTGCCAAGTTTTATCAAAATCGGTGAAATGGTTTTGATTTCTATGCAAGGACATACATACATACATACGCCTTACTTTCTACTTTATAGTATAATATATATATATATATTGCGTTGCCTAAATATTGTATTCAATCACTATGTTCCTCTAGTAGTTTAATAAAGCCATACGTTAGGTTTCTCAGACTTGATTATCATAATTCTGAACACAGTGAATGAGACAACACATGCTCTGGAAGCTAAAAATAGGGTTTCCTCATCAACATCATCAAACTCCATTTGGTTGTGGGCTTGAGAGGCTCGAAACCTGCAAAAGCCATGGACAAAAACCCTGCTGTTTGGCGTAGTGCATGTATGTCTCCATACACAGGGCCGGCCCTAGCTGTTGAGGGGCCCTATGCGAAACGGATTGCGTGGGGCCCAGTCTGGGTAGGGATAAGCATACGGTCAAAATGAAGATTCTGTAATTAGAAAATACATTCGTTTTTACAGTGCCGTTTTTTTTTTTTATCTCGCGTAAAATTGGCACCCCAAAATGAAGCTTTTGTCTATTTTTCCGGAGATTTTTATGAGTTTTCAGGAGATTTCAAGGACTTTTTGGTATATTTTGAAATTACAGGAGATTTCCAGGAGCCCCTGGAAAATCAGGAAGCCGCGGAAAACCTGCTATTATATATAAGTTTTAATGTTTTAATTTAATAAGCTACACCAAGACTTAGCGCGGGGCCAATGAAAGTGCGGGGCCCACTGCTACTGAATAGGTTGCAGTGCCCTAAGTCCAGCCCTGTCCATACAGGTCGATAATTTTTTGATTTCCCAGACCTGTCGAGACGGAGATCAGCAAGTCTGGGGCAGTCAAACAGAATACGAGACACGGTTTCTTCTTCTTCCCCGCCAAGGGGGGGGGGGGGCACAGCGTGTCGAATAGGGGCTAGTGAGATCTGCCCTTGTTGAGCATCATCAGAGAATGCATCGAGAAGTCCGAGCAAGTCACTGCCTCCCCCCCCCCCGCCCGCTTTATGGAGAGCTACCAGACCTGGAAACAACCGCACCGTTCATCTCAGATATAGATTTAGTCGCCAGAGCACTGCAACATATAAATGAGAACAAAGAAGGAAGAGTTACAGTTACATGTTGGCAATAGTGTCTTTTCATGTCCTCTAATGCCAAGACACGAAGAAGACAATAGCTGATATAAGTCGGTTGGGTTCTACTCCTAGCTTGCCTTTTGCTGCTGAGCTGTAAGCTCTTTTCCAGACTGTACCAAGGAAAGTTAGTGTGCTGTTCTCGTCAGTTGTTCACCACTGCCTGTCGGTGGAGTGTTTTGGCATTTTGTTTTCGTCAAAAGTAAAAAAAAAACACAAAAATTGGAAACGTTTGTTGTCACAAAATGTTCTTTCTCCTAACGAGACGAATCGTCACAAATTGTATAACTTCGTTAATTATGGAATTAATTTTTTTTTTAAATACGTTATTGAAAAGAAGTACAAGAAATAGCGCCCTTTGTATGTGTGTTCCCTGTAGAATAAGTTAGCTGTAGAGTTAGATCTCTGTACTTTTGTGTCGAGCTTTGTCGTATGGCCGGAGAGCTCAGTTCTGAGATTGTTGGAACCATGAAGTCATTAAGTCTGGGTAGATCTAGGTATTTTTTTAAATGATATCTACTCTAAATAAATGTACAACATTTGGCCGTTGTTATACTAACTCATATCTTAATATTTACACTATACTAACGCGTCATTTGTCTATTATTTACAGAGTTCATTTACTAAGAGTTGACCATGGCGGACCAAGGAAATAGTGGACAAGCCCCTAGCTTTGCCTCCTTGTCCCAGCCCGGCATGAACCCAATGACAGGCAGTGGTGACGCCCTGGCCCCCATCTTCCCGCCACAGAACTTTGACGTGCCCGACATCAGTTTTTCAAACAGCGTCAGCCCCAACGCTGCCTTCAACCACTCGCTGTTCAACCCCGGCCAGATGTTCTCCGCCACCGCACAGCAGCAGCAGCAGCATTACCCAGAGGTACCAAGCCCCAGTGGACACGCCGTGTCCGGTCTTGCCGTGGGGCGGCAGCAGCAGGCTTCCTATTTCCCTCCTCCTTCCAACAGTCCGCCCGGGACGTCCAGCAGCGAGGACTCGGATGACCTTCCCTTGGCTCAGGTAGGTGTTAAGAGTATTACTTCTCTTCAGTACTTGTAAAGTTATAACTTCTCTTCAGTACTTGTAAAGTTATAACTTCCCTTCAGTACTTGTAAAGTTATAACTTCTCTTCAGTACTTGTAAAGTTATAACTTCCCTTCAGTACTTGTAAAGTTATAACTTCTCTTCAGTACTTGTAAAGTTATAACTTCTCTTCAGTACTTGTAACCTTCTAACTTCTCTTCAGTACTTGTAAAGTTATAACTTCCCTTCAGTACTTGTAAAGTTATAACTTCTCTTCAGTACTTGTAAAGTTATAGCTTCCCTTCAGTATTTATAAAGTTATAACTTCCCTTCAGTACTTGTTAAGTTATAACTTCCCTTCAGTACTTGTAAAGTTATAACTTCTCTTCAGTACTTATAAAGTTATAAATTCTCTTCAGTACTTGTAAAGTTATAACTTCCCTTCAGTACTTGTAAAGTTATAACTCCTCTTCAGTACTTGTAAAGTTATAGCTTCCCTTCAGTATTTGTAAAGTTATAACTTCCCTTCAGTACTTGTTAAGTTATAACTTCTCTTCAGTACTTGTAAAGTTATAACTTCTCTTCAGTTCTTGTAAAGTTATAACTTCTCTTCAGTACTTGTTAAGTTACTATAAACGCCATGTCTAAACAATATTAACATCGCAATGTCGTGCATATTTAGCTGTATGTACTTAGCACACGGAGGTCACAGCTGTACCAGCTTAAATGTAATGTAGCTGTTATCTTTTTCTATTCATAGAATTAACCGTGCTATACCAATAGACTTTACGTTTAAGTTCGTTATTATTATTATTATTACATATTATTACTATTACTATATATATAATACTATTACTATATATATATATATATATATATATATATATATATATATATATATATCATATTATTATTTAAAATGCCGTTTGATTCAGCGCGGCAAGCTCTCTCCACGGAGATTGGTCATCTTTCCTGCTGGTGAACACAAATTGTAGGTGCCAATCTTAATTTTGCCACATATCATGCATTGGGAGTCCAGTTGGAATCGGGTGCAACGCCGTCATAAGGCATAGGCCGGCCAAATTTGTTCGAAGTTTGCCGTCTCTGTAGCGACTGGGTTGTTCCATGGTTTAGTTAGCCAAAAAAATCGGGATCAGATGTATAGCAAGATATAGATATCAGACAAAGTAACTGTTTGAAAAATAAACAACACAGCATTCTTTGATATCCATAGCGTCTTTCGATGCTCTGTAGAGGCTGGTCTGATTAAAGTTTACACTAAGAAACAAAAGCAAAACGATGTAGTTTTGGGGTCCAGTAACCTTGTTGGGACAATGTAATGTAAACATTGGGGTTCAATGCTTCATCAGAAAGAAAGGTGTTCTAGCTTGTGCATGTAATATACTTACTTACTTTTAAAAAAAAAGGTTTATATGCTTGTGCAAATAATATACATACATACTTTTTTTACAAAGTTTCCGTTTTCTACTAAACATATGTAGCTTATGTTACGTATCCTCTGATAGTAAATTTTTTACAAAGTTACTTTTTATCTAGATACATCAAATATGTGACGACAGAAATAGTTTCATACTATTATATGTTAACTACAAAACTGATAACTATATAATTGTAAAACTAGAATATTTTAAAGTTTAAAAAATGGTGTGTGCATACAAGAATATTTTTGCATGTTAATTTGGTTTTTAAAAATATGTTCTATTTCAGGAGATGTTGAAATAAGATTTATAAAGGCGATTTTTAGATTTTGCGCTCTAGATGTGTCCGGCAGACAAAACCAATCTAACATTTGGTTTTATAGGCCCTCTTAAAGGGAAACTCCGATGATTTTGAATATATTTTGATATATGTGTTTTTAATTACATATAAGGAATATTGTATTCTTTTATTTAATTTTTTTATAGTTACTTAGTAATTAATGTTTTTCTGACGTAATTTTTCTGCGCATCCAAAACGGTTAGATTTTTACTGGGTCTCTATGTGACTTCAGAATAGCCCAAATGTGTATCCTACATATATATATGTGACCAGGCTGTTAACATTAGTCGGACTGTCAGCCTATTTACATTTTCAGCAGGGAGGGATGTGGATGAAAATGCTTTCCCCCCTAGTTACTTATTATAATGCTTTGAGATCTAAATGATTGTAGATAGTAGATGTAGACCTAGATCTCAGTAGTACTGACTGGTATGATGGTATCTACTATACGTTTCGGAACCACATATTTATAAAAGATGTGTGTTGTTACTAACAGAGTTGCATGGATGTTGTTGTTTTTTTCCTTGGATAAAATTCTCCAGAAAAGTGATTACCCGCATATCAAAGCCATACATTAAAGTTTACATTCTCGTAAAAGAAACAGAATCTTCTCGCCTGACCACTCAACACACAACAAACACTATCGAGTCGTGTCATGACCGACTACGCGTAGCCTAGGCTAGCCTTACACTGACCAGTTTGTCAGAATCATTCAGACACACGATCTGTTAACTTTTTGGGACAGGGTGGCGTGTGGATGAAAATGTTGTTTTTTTTTTGTTTTTTTTTTCAAATCGGTTATCCTAATGCTTTTAGATCTATATAAATTGACCATCATAGCTATGGACTGGGCCGTCATTAAGCCTAACAGACACTGGAAGAATGAAGTAATACGATTGGTTAGATCTAGATTCACTTTCAGTATTGTTGAGGGAAGTGACTTATGCCTAACCTAAAAGCAAAATCTCAAAGAGCCCCGTTTTTTTTTGTTTTGTTTTTTAGATGTCAAGAATTTCTTGTCTAAATTATTAATTATAAATGTTTCTAAGCATAAAAAACTGGTCAATTGTTTACTACTAAAACTCTTTTCGCACAATTTAAATGTCAATAACTCAATATTAGGAAACCATCAGAGTTTCCATCTTGAAAAGAAACATTAAAAAAAACGACGCATATCATAACTTTCCTGCCTATCGCATTTTAGGTCAGTACTAAGCTGAATAATTTTTATTTTTTGTTTGTTTTTATTAACAACGAACTGTAAGCACTGCATTGAGTATCGATACTTGCAACAGTAAGGTAGACAAGTGACAAGTCATTGGCTGGGTATCGTTCCACTCCAAGTATTGTAAAGTTATTTACACTCCCTCACCGCCATTTTTTTAATATAATTTTTGCCCGAGGTGCACTGAACATGTTCGCGAGCGATTCAGGAAAGTTCTTGACTCAACCTTTTGTAGAAAATGGATTCAATAGACTACCAATACTAAAAGACTTAGGCTTGTAGAGAAGTTGGGTGATCGCCCCTTTTTTGTGAGCTCTTCTGTTGTTATTTTTAGACCGGAAGACGTCGTCATACGTCGTCTGTTACGTGATCGCCAAACCTTTTCTTTTCACCTCGCGCGGAAAGGTCACGGAAAGGTCACTTTGGCAACAGCTGCTGAGCGGAAAATGAGGATTTTTTTTTTTTCTAGTGTTTCTGTGCAATTTTTCTTAGCCGCGTGTCGAAGCGAGGTGAGGGATGGGGTTGGGAGAGGGGTCAGAGCCGGCAGCACGGAGAGGAAGGTGCTTTAGCGACCTCTCGATGTCGGCGCGTGAGAAGTCGCCTCGTGCGTGACACGCGCCAGAGTCTGTACTTCCCCGCGTTTTCATTGTCACGCTTGGCCGAACACGAAAATGTGGCATCGCTTTTGGAGTTTGCCATTTCTTGTCAGTTGAACAAACTTGAAGGTGTGTGTGCGCGTGCGCGCGGGGGAAGTTTTCTTGAATGTTCCATGGGGTTGCATGGACGTAATCAAGGATATCGTCTGCTTAGATAGCTGCGGGTGCAGCACCACACTGGAAGGCAATCGGAAGTCTATTTTTGTCAAGTGCACGCGCTGTTTTGCTGCTCACGTGAGCGACACCTATTGGGGACTCTATCTTTGACCGCTACTCGCTGTCGTCTGCTATTCAACACATGTCGTGGAATTGAGTTTTACTTGATAGACACGTTTGAAAGACGTCTTTTCAAAAGAGGTGTTGATCCCCCCCCCTCTTTTTTTTTTTTACCGCCATTGCATTTCTTGAGATAGAATATCAGAAGTTAACAGAGATGCATTGGTGGAAAGACAGTTTACTTTTTAATATCTATTCGATAACCGTAGGGATTTTTTTGTTGAAGCGGAAAAAGGGGGGGGGGGGGAGGAACTCATCAAGGCTATGCCTAGTCTGTTGAACTGTTAAGGCATCACACGTGATCTGTCAACTGTTTCCTCCATTCCTATGTCCACTCTTTGATGTCTTCCCATCGCTTTCTGCCTACCTCTTCTTCTTTTTTTTTCTGGTACTGTTCCCAGGAGGAAGTTGCTGTTTTTTTTTCTTTGTTGCAACCTCTGAAGACATTTTGATATGGCCATTAAAGTTTTAGTTTGTCTTTTTGAAAGTGGTCAGCTGGTCATCATGGGGCCCAATCGCCATTGTGATCCTGATCCGAATATCCTCACTTGTTAATGAGGTCTTTGTAGATCTTAATGAAATCTAGTTGACTCATGTTGTTTTTTTCCATACACAGAATAAGATGAAACGGGAGACAAAGCTGACAAAAATTGTCTCCCTTGTATCTAAACTGTGGGCACTGTGGCTGAATGGTTAAGCGCTTGACTTCTGAACCTAGGGTCCTGGGTTCAAATCTCGTTGAAGACTGGGATTTCAAACTTGGGAATTTTAAGGCGCCCCTGAGTCCATCCAACTCTAATGGGTCTTACTTTAGTTGGACAAAGTAAAGACAGTTGGTCATTGTACTGGCCACATGACACCCTGCTCGTTAACCATTGGCCAAAGAAACAGTTGACCTTAACATCATCTGCCCTATAGATCAACAAGATCTAAAAGAGGAACTTTAACTTGTATCTAAACCAGAAAATTGTTTCACTTCAGTAGGGTGGAGTGAAAACTTGAAAAAAATTTTTTTTTGATTTGTTTGACTTTGGATAGTTATTAAAACTTGCTATGTGGTACAATCAACTACTCTGTAAACAAAATATTTAAGTAACGTGTTGAGGCTCCACAACCAACTTCAACATTGAACCATTTATAAGCATTTGTTATCTTTTTATTGTAGTTTGCTTTTATACGCATTCACGTGCTGCGTTTTTTCCTGTTTCGAGTCAACAAACAGCGTTTATTGCAAAACTTTGTATTCATATATAATAATAATTCATATATAATAATAAATATAAATATAATAATAAGCCAATTACAAGAGGTAATATTATAACATGTTATGCCAAGTCATTGATAGCACTTAATAATATTTTCCTCACCTTTCAATAACAAAATACTTGACACCCCCTACCTACAGCCTTCACCATTTGTTTTTAAACTTTTCTGGTTTTTCATTTAGGGTTGCCAACGCCATGGCTGTAACCAGAAAAAAAAGTGTCTTGCGTCATTTTTGATGCTCCCTCTGAAATGCCCGACAATCAACTACCTACCTATGCAGATGTTATGAAGTTTTACAATCTGACAAAGCAGAGACTTAAATATGAATTGAACAATAAAGATCCTCCACATCACAATGTGGCAGAAATAGTGATAACAAAAGTAGAACAAGTATGGGACAAAGCTTCCATACCACATGTAAGCCACCGCTGTGTCCAAGAAATGTTGAACAAGTACCACAAGACGTTCATGACTTGGCTGAAGCCATAGAAGTCTAGAAAAGACTCAGGACCATACTAAGAGAAAATATCTCAGTTTAAAGATGAATCCAAAAAACTCTTTGACATTTGCTCCTGCAAGTGTTCTTTCATATCTCAGTGCCAGTGTGAAAAGTCAAGAAAGATACCCGCAATTGAACGTGATTTTCTAGAAGATCAGCGGGGTCCACGAGGTATGATCATTGCTAAAGTTGATGAGGCCGAATCCATCAAATTGCAAAAGCGATATATTCGTAAAGAGTTGATGCAGAGGCAGAAGTGTCGCAAATCTGACATTGATGGCATCAGTGAAAAACAGTCAGATGTTTGTGAGGAGATTTCTTCTACGGAAGAGAAAACTGATGCTAGCGATGACGAATCTGATAACGATTGTAGGCCGGATCCTAATAAACAACTTAGAAAGTTGAATGACAAGCAGATGAGAGTTAAGTTACCATCGTTGGCGTTAGCATGTGATCGATATGGTGTCTCCGACAGGGCCGCAGCAGGAATCGCCAGTGCTGTTCTTCAAGGTGTCGGAATAATCCACGAAAGGGATGTTTCTAAAGTGATTGACAGAAGTAAAGTGCGACGAGAGCGTTGTAAAAAACGTGGAACATTATGTGCCAGTGTCAGTAACACAATCACTGGGCTATATTTTGACGGAAGAAAAGACAGTACAATGACCCTAATTAAAGAATGTGATGGGAAATTTCATCGAAAACTAATAACTGAAGAACATTTATCGATTATATCCGAACCAGGATCCATCTATTTTGGCCACATTACACCAACTGCAGGGTCAAGCAAAGTTATCGCGGCTGAGTTCATTGCATATTTGAGTAAAAAGAATGTTGACTTGGGTGGTATAAAAGCTGTAGGTTGTGACGGAACCGTTGCTAATACAGGCAATCGAGGAGGTATCATTCGATTACTTGAAGTGGCGTTGGACAAACCGCTGCAATGGTTTGTATGTCAGCTACATGCTAACGAATTACCATTAAGGCATTTGTTTGAACATCTAGATGGACCTACCAATGGTCCAAAAGGATTTTCTGGTCCAATCGGAAAATCACTGGTAGATTGTGAGAAGCTTCCCGTTGTCAAATACACACCCATAAACTGTGTTCTACCGTCAGGTTTAAATTCTGACGATTTAAGTACAGATCAAAAATATCTGTTCGACTTGTGCACCGCTGTCAGTGTTGGTGTTTGTCCTGTAGGCCTTTCACTTCGCAATCCTGGTCTTATCAACCATTCAAGGTGGTTAACAACGGCCAATCGAATACTACGCCTGTGTATAGCCACAAGATGCCCATCAGATGAACTGAAGACAAAGGTTACCTTCATCGTAACAGTTTATGCCCCAGCATGGTTTGAAATAAAAAATACTGCTTCCTGTAAAGATGGCGCTCGACATGTCCAGAATACAATACTGAAATCACGCTACCTCACAGACGAGCTGAAGAAAGTTGTTGATCCAATAATTCAACGCAACGCATTTTTTACTCATCCAGAAAACCTCTTGCTTGCGACGCTTACCGACGAAAAATCAGAACTACGCGAGTTGGCTCTGAGACGTATAATGAAATCCAGGAAGCAGAAACGCACGAGTTCAGTCAGATCTTTCTGTGTGCCATTTATCAATTTTGAAGCTACTAGTTACATAGACATGATCGATTGGCAGAAAACTCCAATCACAGAGCCTCCGATCGTAATGGACATTGATGACGATACTTTTTTAACCATGATCCGGGAAGAAGATACACCAAGACTGGATTTCGCCCGCTATCCTTGTCACACTCAGTCGGTAGAGAGGCATATTAAGCTAGTTACAGAAGCTTCCCAAGTGGTGTGCGGTCCAGAAAAACACGACGGATTCATAAGAGCACGTTTGGAATCGAGATCGAAAATGCCGAAACTGGACACTAAAGCACAACATCATTTGTAGCTATAAAAACATGTTTGATTATAGTTTTCATGTGTTTTCCTTCAAATATTTAGTTCTATTTACTTGTAACTTTTGTATAGACTGTTTAAAATGTAAACTGCTACACGAATATGTTGTCATATATAAACTTGGATTTTCAAAGAATATTGTTTTTTATTTGAATTATGCCTATAAAAACTAGAAGAGTAGACAATAACAATCCATAGTTTCGATGGTCTAAGACGACCCTGGCAAATCGTCAATCGACCCCCAAGGGGGTCGCGACCCACAGGCTGAGAACCCCTGTCTTAGAGTGTTTCACAAAACCTACATGATATTGAATCATCCTCAAGCAAAAAAAGTAGCTACCTCTCTACATTTGAGACCCAAAAAAAAAAAACTTGTTGAAGACAGGTGCAGAAGACTAAAAGAAAATTTTAATAGACCCCCATTGGACAACTGTTTTGTCTGCATCAGATGTGGAAAAATAAATAGGTTGCAACTGGGTTTGGATAGTCACGTGAAACACTGCACTCATCCTTAATCTTTGGAATCAAAGACAATCTATTGTTACGTCTCTCCTACTATCCAGGCTCTCTTCAAACTGCACCACACGACACAACGAACTTAAAGAACCTCACAACTCAGGGCTCCAAAGTAACAGTTTAATTTCAAATACATCGCAATTGGCAACAACATTACAATGACTGTTCAAAAACCTAGCCTTGGTCCGCCTGACTTCACACACCGTGCTGTTTCTAACTTCGCCTCGTACTGGTCACATAGCGAGGTAGCGTGAAGTGTCGTGAAAAAGTATTGACTCAAACACACTCGCTCTTATATAGGGTCTCTACTGGCCTCGAACCTTCTTGACCACTCCAGTTGATCACTTTCGCCGTGACTTGCGTGCCTAATATTTACGACATTGGTCCTTGCCGAACAGGCGTGTACTGTCACTGGTCACGGTTGACCGCTCGTCCTGCGCTGGACTGTGGCAATTTGGTTAGGCTAAAAAAACACAGCACTGCCCCCATCAGTGTCACCACCAGGTTTACAACACTATTATAAGTTTCTAAAAAATCACATGCAATTTTGAGAACATGTTTTTTTTACTTTGTTCAAAAAAATTTTCTCAATAAATTTAATTTGGTTGTTAACTTCCATTTAGTTTCTGTCTATAATGGCAATATCTTCGACATAGACCCAGTTGCGACCTGCTTTTTTTCCCACATTTTATGCAGACAAAGCCGTTGTTGTCGGCTGGCACTCTATTAAAGTTTTCTTTCCATCTTCTGTGCATGTCTTCTGGCTATGACATTGTGTGATTCAGCCTTCCCGAGCTACTGAATCTTACCTATTATTAATATATTTTGAAAATCTATTCCAAAAAGGTTGTATCTGGTTATGTTTTTGGTGCTGAGTTTTTCTGATTGTTTTTTCACAGCTGGCCAAAAGGGGACTGAATGCAGGGGCAGTGGCCGGGTCACCATCTGGTCAAGTCATAGATTCCACCTCCCTGGAGAACAGCCCAATATCAGGGACCAAGAAAACGAAAGCCGCCAAAAAGAAAAAGAAGAAGGATCCGAATGAACCTCAAAAGTCAGTTCTTGTTTTAAGACATACTGCATGTTGGACATATTGCATGATAGACCTACTACACAATTTATACAAAATATATACATACTTTAATGGATTAGTGATGTTAGGATGTTTATTTCACTGTCCTGTTTGAGATAAAGCTATTTTGAAAAGCTTTGTTATTACTTATTTACTTTATTGTCATTCTATAGAAATATTATTTCATTTCTAGTCAGTTTTTTTTCCTTCTAAAATGTATGTTCTATTTTTGTTTTATTAATCACAATGATTTTTCCCCTCCCAGACCTGTCTCAGCCTATGCGTTGTTCTTCAGAGACACCCAGGCCACTATCAAGGGACACAATCCTAATGCTAGTTTCGGAGAAGTCTCAAAGATTGTAGCCTCAATGTGGGACCAGTTGGACCCTGAACATAAAGATGTCAGTCATAGTACTTAGAGCAGTGGTTCTCAACCTTTGTAGCTCCTCGACTCTTAGTACAATTTTTCACTTGGCGGCGGCCCCCAACCATAAATTTTCGTTCATTTCATTTAAAGAAGTTTGCACAGAAACTAATCTTTATAATCGCTATTATGTATATATTTCAAGAAAAACAGTAATTGTGAACAATTTACACCTGTGGATTCATCAATCTGGATGCTTAATATTGGAAATGGATAAGATATCATATTTCCTGAATTATCATTATAGCTTTTATATAGCGCTACTTTCATGCTTATAGCATGCTCAGAGCGCTTTGGTCCAATCTCATTTGTGGACCGGTGGGGGGGGGGGTGGGAGGAGGTGGTATCTAGGAGTTGGTTTTCCGTGCTGCCTTTAGGCGCTCAGTAAACGCAACTCTGCCAGAGTCGGGTGTCGAACCTCAAGCCCCCTTCTTGGTAGCCAAGCCAGGTTCAAGCGTACTTAGCCTCTCGACCACGCTTCCCACTACCTTACCTGATTGATAATATCAGCAGACATGTAAAAAAAATTCCTGCGAAAAGTGTCATCAGATAATGAAATTGTACTAAATTTAGTAAAGAATTGGGCTCCAATCGTAACTCGAGCAATGACTTTGGCCGCTGGAAATATTAACTCTTGGCAATGGTGTGATGGTTCATAGCTCTGGCAATTCTGAGAGCCACCAAAAAAAAAAGATTCAAGGGCTGCTATGTTTTAATTATGCACTTGCCACCTGAGTAAAGACTGGATTTCTTGACTTCATCAGCCTTCAAAACTAAAATACTGGATGTCTTTATCCGCAAAACTTGGAGGTTTGTTCGGCCTCATACATATGGCAGAGAGAACCTCATTAGAAATGACGCATGTGTTGCCCCCCCCCCCCCCCACTTATTAGTTAATTTTATTGATGCTTGACAAGCGTTTCATAATTAGTGTGATAATAATGTAATCTAAATAATATCCCTTTACTTCATAATTACAAGTGTAAATGAATACCAAGCATGGTACAAATGTGCTTGTTACAAGTTAAAAAAAAACAAAAACAACTTCCGTTCAAAAATAGCCACAAAAAAAAAATCCAACGGTCTAAGGCGACCCCTGGCAAATGATCATTCGACCCCCCCAAAGAGGTCGCGACCCACAGGGTTGAGAACCCCTGACTTAGAGGCTAATTTAAAAAAAAAAAATTGTTTTTAATTGATATGCTGAAATTAAGATTTAAAAAATTTAGGCAGAATCCTTGACATCATACATTTGTATTTAAGTGAAAATATTTGTTTCATTAAATTTTTTTTCAATTCTTTTTTTTATGCTAGGTTTACAAAAAGAAAACTGAGACAGCTAAAAAACAATATTTGAAACAGTTGGCAGCCTATCGGGCAAGTCAAGTATCACAGGTACATTTGTTTTTCTTTGAGTTCTTTTAAAGTTTTTTTGTAGAGGTTCTTCATTCATTTGGGAGGCGCGGTGGCTGAGCGGTAAAGCGCTTTGCTTATGAACCGGAGTTTGAATCTTGGTGAAGACTGGGATTTTTAATTTCGGGATCTTGGGCGCCTCTGAGTCCACCCAGCTCTAATGGGTACCTGACATTAGTTAGGGAAAAGTAAAAGCGGTTGGTCGTTGTGCTGGCAACATGACACCCTTGTTAACCATAGGCCACAGAAACAGATGACCTTTACATCATCTGCCCTATAGACCACAAGGTCTGAAAGGGGAACTTTACTTTTTTTTCTTTATTCATTTAGAGGGAATAGGTGAAGGTCATAGAGCTATAAATAGTGGCCAATCTGGATTAGATTTAATGATAACATGGCTTAGAATAATACAATGTAGAAAAATTTGCTCTGGACAGAGACAGCTGGAATAAGACTTTACAAAAATACTTCAACTCTAGACTTTAAAAAAGTAAAACAAGCTAAAATCTTCAATAAAAACAAGTTAAAAAATTAATTCCTCCTTTTTGAAGTGGAGGATTTTAGTAAAGAGTGATTTACTTCATTTTCAATAACTAACGAATGAAAGATGGAAGAAAAAAAATTACCCCCACCCTCCACATCCTTGTTGAAAAAAAAATCCACTAGTTACGCAGGTGTATAAATCTATTCAGTACAAGAAAATTGTAGTTTGGTGATACTGATCCAGGTTTAGGATCATTAAAAGACACTTTGTCTAGACTAGAATGCTTACTGTAGGGTATGGATCGCTGGCGAGCAACTCCAAGACCTAGTTCAGTCTTTTGACGACAGGAACACCATAAAATAGTGGAGCATTTTAGTGCACTCTCCAAGGTGACTCAACTCATTTAGATAGTGAATGAACAATTTATTGAACTATTGAATATATGTAAATGACACAGTGATTGGGAATTTTCCTAAAATTTTAGGAATTTCTCAAATTTCCTCAAAACTCTTTTTTTTTCTTAAAATCAAACATTTTTATTCAAGTTGTTTTAGAGAGAAGTTACCATGTCATGAAATCACAATTCTAACTTGTCCAGACTGGTTAAAACCAGCTACAAAGTTAGACTCTCAGTTGCAAAAAGAAGGAAAGCAGTCTTTATGTTCTCCATTTAAATAGGTTACCAATTGTCTTGCGTGCACATTTTTGTATATGCAGTATAGCACAAGTTGCAACAGCTTGGGGTTAGGGGGTTGGAGATGAAAGGCCCAGGAGAGATCTGAATGTGTTGAAGCAGGCCAGAGCCCTCTGTAGCCCCACTGGGATGGATGGATAGATAGTATAGCACAAGTACTGTGATTTGCAACATTATTTTGTTCCCATATACTCAAAACAACATTTGTTTTATAACTGCATTCAATTTAATATAATAATCGAATTTATAGTTTAAAAATATTTGATGGCTCTCTCTTTGGGTTAACTCAGCAGGCTTGTGCGGAAAATGTCCTAAAATGTTTTAAAAGACTGTTCCCATCACAGTCATGATAATCCATGTGGATCATCAGATCAATTCCAAAACAAAAATAGTCAATTACTCCACACGACTCAAACTACCGATCTCTGACTACCTATCTCTGACTACCTATCTCTGACTGCCTATCTCTGACTGCCTATCTCTGACTGCCTATCTCTGACTACCGATCTCTGACTACCTATCTCTGACTACCGATCTCTGACTGCCGATCTCTGACTACTGATCTCTGACTGCCGATCTCTGACTACCGATCTCTGTTAGGAAAAACATTCCTCCTTGAACAAAATCAAATCATACATCAAGGAGCCAAATTTAGTTTGAATATCTAATGTGACAACAAACATTGAGAAATTAGTAGGGAGTATAATTTCAAACCATTATTATTGCAAGTATATTATTTCATTGACTTAGTCTGCCGCGGATGAATCTGAGGGGTCGTCTTCTCCACCATCAGTGATGAACCATCAGTCTAACGGGGCCATGTCTCAAGGGATGCACCCAGGAGGTCCTGTAACACAACCAGGTGAGGTCAATGTATTAGATGAGACCAGTGGTTCCCAAACTTTTTCTTCAACAGAACACTTTACACATTTTGAGAATTGAAGGGAACACTTACTTAAGACTTAGGTCCTCCTGCGCTGTTCGGCGCATTGGGCGGCAAGCTGTCTCCATAAAGATCTGTCATTGGCAATGTCTGAAGCCTCCTCCCACCTGGTGTTCACTGCTCTGAGGTCCTCCATGAAGGTGTGGCGCCAGGTAATACGAGGACGTCCTTGTTTGCGCTTTCCTCGTATTGGCCTCCATGTCATCGCAACTCTTGGTATGCGTAATTCATTTTGTTGCAGAACATGTCCCGCAAACCTCATGCGATGCTCTGTCACAACCTCACTAAGTGGGAACACTATTTGTTTAAATACAAAATAATAATAATTAAACCCTTTTCTAAATTTAGCATTATTATTTATTTTCAAGAGTACGACTGATAAAAGACTGACATAAGCATTAGAAAAATTAGGGTTTTATCACTTTGATGGTGATCATGGTATTGAGTCATTGAAGACCATAACTGCTTGGTATCAGGCACGTATATACTTATTAATAAGTTGAGCTCCATTATCGGTCGTAGTGTCAAACCTGATACTATACTTTGTCTTTTGTTTCTACATAATACAAAAATGCTGCTTCGCACAAATAGCTTTAGGAAAGAGAAGTAGAATATTGATATTTTGTTATTTTAGGAAAGAGAAGTAGAATATTGATATTTTGTTATTTTAGGAAAGAGAAGTAGAATATTGATATTTTGTTATTTTAGGAAAGAGAAGTAGAATATTGATATTTTGTTATTTTAGGAAAGAGAAGTAGAATATTGATATTTTGTTATTTTAGGAAAGAGAAGTAGAATATTGATATTTTGTTATTTTAGGAAACAGAAGTAGAATATTGATATTTTGTTTTAAACTATTGTGGTAGGCTACTCTTGGACAAACTCGACCAGAAATCATTTAATGGTTGATCTTTTAGGCCTATCTTTGTTTCAAATTAGAGTGAAATCTAGAGCAGTTCAAAGTTCATAGTGTGTTGTTGATGAGCTAATACAATCAATTTTTTTAATGTGCATTTACTGTGAAATAAATTCTCCCATAGGCTTACTAGTGAATTACTCCATAAGTTTGTGGAACACCTATTCATGCCTCACGGAACCCTTGTGTTATGCGAAACACAGTTTGGGAAACACTGGAATAAAGAATTGTATATTGGTGTAAAAAGGTTTTTAAATGTGTCAAAGAATAGATAAATGAAATGTTTTCACTAATAATGACTTATTGACCATTATTGACATTTACCATTGACAGCTACCAACATTCCAGCTTCTAGTCCAATGATGCCCCAGGCCTCGCAGATGATGCCCCACCACATTCTGCAGCAGCAACACTTTCCTCAGCACCAGATGGTCATGGCTCAGCAGGGGTCACCCTCACCGCCCCTGCAGCAGCAGCCCTCGCCTATGATGCAGCAGGGATCTCCCCCTGCCCAGGCCTACAGCAGCCCTCCACACGGGACGGGGCCCAACAGTTACCAGCAGCCTGTGATGGACAACAATATGTATGGATATGCAGAAACGGGGGTTAGTGGATAAGTTGTTCATTTTATTTCTTCATCTATATTTTAAGTTAAAAAAAAATGTTCGGTGTTGATTTTGTCGTGTCTTATTCACTATTTTATTTCTGTTTTGTGTTTTCAAAGCTCCTTGTAATGAAAGTGTTAATGGTGTTATAGAAATGAAAATGTAAACTTTTTCCACTCGCAAAGTGAGTGACGCTATAGAAATGACATTAAGTACCTGATTCTATACACTCACAGAGGGCAATGATTGACAAAGATTTTTTTAAAACTCTTGTTGAAAAATATTTAATAATAATAATTAAAAGGTAGATTTTAATCACCCTGATCTGCCGTTTATTGATTATCATCAAACCACTGTCTCAGAATATTAGAATAACTGTAATTGAAAAACATCGAAAATATGGGAACCTAGGCTTGGAGATTAAGCGTTAATGGAAGCTATCTAAAAAAACAAAATGTATATCTATTCGGTTATATTTATATCAACTGAGGGGACAATGACAACGGACATCATAGATACCTTCAAGGTCCTTAACATTCCTAAGAAGATTCTCGTTGCCTGTCAGGGTGGTACTGCTGCAGACCTGCCTCATCAGCAGAAAATTCCTCAGTGGCCACTGATTAAGGGACTACAATGAATTTTGTTTCTCTTTAAGGAAACTCAACCCTGGCAGTGCCAGAGAATGAATACTCATTCTTTTCTAATATAATAATAAAAATCTTTAATATCCATTTGTGGAAAATCCAGACTGAGGATAAGCTTTCTATCGTCTTATGTTATATATTACAGATGTTACTTAAAAAAAAAGAAGATAATTACCGGTACGCATTAATTTCATTAGATGATAGGATGAAGGGGGAGGAGAGAAAAGAAGCTGCTGCCTCATGGATTTTTAGTTCTTGAAGTTAAAACAGAAAAAAACAACTTGACTAGAATTCCTACAGTAATCAAATGTAATGATGTGAGTTAAAGTTAATATATTGATCAGAACCCAAGATGCTTGGATGTGCTGTTCAGGTGAATTTTAGATGCAAGTAATAACATGGTACATACATCATCTTAAAGGGTTGATACTGAATCACTAAGTCCAAACTTGATATAACACAATAACAAACTTTATTACAGAATGGGCCACAGTCGAGTCAGTCAGTACAATGATGTTATCCCTTCAAGAGTCTACATGTCACAAAACTAAAAGTCTACATAAATTATCTTAAACCCACTAACTGTGACGTCACTAAATTGTCATGTCCATTATCTTAAACCCACTAACTGTGGCGTCACTTAAGTGTCATGTTTAAAGTCCATCTACTAAAGTGCGTCTCTAAACTAAACTAAGTGCTTAACATAAAGCATACCTTGACTGAGTTAACTTCTATTCACAACTGTACATATAGGATTGAAATGTGACTTCAGATTACCTCCCTCTTTGTGTAACGTGAAAGAAATAGTTTCTGTGTATTAATTTTCTAATGGCCATATTATTGAGTTGAGTGACTATAACGTATCTTGATTTATATTGACAGGAAATGGAGATGACCTATCCCTCATGTGTGCGGAGTGGATGTGGGAACTACGCCAAAGAAAGTCCTTCTTGGGATGCTGAATATTGTAGTAATGATTGCGTTATCTCTCACTGCAGGTACAGAATGTCTTGTTATTATTGAGACAAACTTTTTTAGTCTCTGTTGTCTTAGTTACCTAAGTGCCTAAAAACATAATTGAAAAGTTTTATTGCTTTATCTTTACCTTCACCTATACCTTAGTCTGTTGGGGATCGCACAAGATCTGTTGACCCTCTTTCTCCATTCCTCTCTGTCGTTTGCCTTAGATAGAACCACTACCACTTTCCATTTATTGTATGTTGCCTTCCCATCACTTATTTTTTCCTGAAGGAAGGTTTTTGCTAGCCTTGTGATATGGCCATTGAGTTTTAGTTTGTGTTGTTTTTTTTTGGACAGTAGTTTGCTGATCTTTGTAGGGTCCAATCGCTGTACTCATTCTGTTTCCAATCTCTTCATTTGTGATGTGGTTTTTCTATGTGATACCTAGCATCTTTCTGTAGCATCTCAATTCCATTGCTAGGATCCTCCTCTCTAGCTCTGCAGTCAGTGCCCAAGATTCACAAGCTAATATTCAATTGCCTTAGAGATGCTTTTAAAAATTCATTTTAAAAAAGAAAAGGTCATTCTGTGTTCAAAGAAAGTTTTAAAAAAAAAAATAGATTTTTTTTTTTTTTTCAAAATTATGTACTTGTTTGTATGTTTTTTTTTAGCAGTGAATACATTAAGTAAAAAAAGTCCAGTTCCCCTTTCAGACCTTGTCATCTATACGGCAGGTGATGTAAAGGTCGTTTCTGTGGCCTATGGTTTACGAGGGTCTCTTGTGGCCAGCGCAAGGGCCAACTGCCTTAACTTTTCCCCAACTTTCCTCAGGTGGACTCATAGGCGCCCAAAGATCCCGAAATAAAAAATCCCAGTCTTCAACAGAGTTCAAATCTGGGAACCCCAGTTCAGAAGCCAAGCGATTTACCACTCGGCCACCGCGCCTCCCGAACAGAATGATGATTAAAATTTCTAAATAAAAAACATTTAAATAAACTAATTCACCATTCTCAGTTTAAATGTTGTAAAGATGGGAACTTAGTTTCATAAGTCTACATTTCTTAGTTATGATTTGATTATGTTTGAATAGTTAAGCACCGTGCATTGTATAGGTCTAAAGGAGGTTTTGGGTAGAAGTGATGAAATCACTGGTCACTGTATTGAAAAGAATCAATGTTGTAGTCATGAAGATAAAATAATTTTTATTTGTCCAATCAAATGGAAATTTAGTTTGACTACAATTGACCACCTCAGAGTAACTACTGTAGCAATAACAATATAGATGCAAATACAAACAACATTCACACACGAAACCACTAGCGGATCCAGAACTTCACAGTGGGGGGGGGGCAATTTTTTTCCAAACCCTAACCCTAACTCCCAGTAAACCCTAACCCTAAGCATAAACGCACTTACAGTATATATATATATTAGAATGTTAAAAAAAAAAGTGTTTCTCAACCTTCGGCGAAAAAAGCAGACAAAAAAAGTTATGTTGAGGCCTTTCTCTTGACAGCTAGGGGGTCTGGGGGAGCGCTGTAAGCTCCCCCAGTGGGGATAGGGGCAAAGCCCCGATGCCAAAATTGGTTTATTTGCTTTCTTCACTGCAGAACCGCATTCTCCTGACATCCACAGCTCATTATTTATCCTATTCAAAAAAGGATCTTTTGAATAATGTTTTACTTGAAAATATTCTAGTATGAATTTATAGGCCTTTAATACATTGCAAATACAGCCTATTTGTTCCTGAAAAATAAGATACCTCACATATCATTTCGATTAAGGCTTTGAGGATTGCAGTGGAAAAAAATTATTTGAAAAAAAAAACAGCCATGTTGAGGCCTTTCCCTAGATAGCTAGGGGGTCTGAAGCCTTTCTCTTGACAGCTAGGGGGTCTGGGGGAGAGCTGTAAGCTCCCCCAGTGAAGATCGCCCGACGCCAAAATCGTTTTCTTGCATTCTTCACTGCAGAAACGCATTTTCCTGACATCTACAGCTCATTATTCATCCTATTAAGGTATTAAGATATGACCTTTTGAGTACTGTTTTACTTTAAAATATTCTAATATCATTTTACAGGCTCCTACTACATTGCAAATGCAACCGATTTGTTCTTGAAAAGATAAGATACTTCACAGATTTAGATTAAGACTTTGAGTAACGCCGCCGAAAAAAAAATAAATTCGAAATTTTTTTTTTTTTAAAAAAAAAAAAGCTCATTTGTAAGTGATTAATTTTGTTCAATAGGCATTTTGTAATTTGGTTTGTTACAGAACTATAATTCAAAGCTCTAAAAAAAAAAATTTGGAAGTGGGAGGAGAAATTGAACCACTTAGATTTTATTCTAAATTTTTTGCATTTTTTAGTATTCAAGCATAAATTGTGAGTTATTGTCCCAAATTTTTTTTTTTACAACAGAAAAATATCAGTTTGAGTAAAGGTTGAAAAGATGACTTGGAAAATAATATTTGGGTTCAGAACTCATTTCAATTGTTACTCGTATAATGAGAAATTTCGTATGAATTCTAAATTTTCCAAAACAAAGTCTTTCTTAAAATAACTAAGATAAATTCGTATATAATGACATAAACTCTGTCGCCATATTTGACTTTTCTGTTTTAAAACGTCATCTTTTCATCTGGAAAGGGGAGAGGGCGGTAGAGTGAAAATGTTAACCCTCGCTCCTTTTTATGATTTCTAATAATGATTGCATTTGGCATTAAAGAATAGGGGGTGAGGCGACTCAATAAAAGAATTCAATTTATAGCATATATAAATTATATTAGTGACACTTTTTTTATTTTGTAATTTCTTAACTAAAATACGCAAAGAAAAAAGTATTGATTTGTCCGATGGGCAGAAGGTGATCGCATGTATCGCCCCTCCCACCTGGAACAACCCTTTTTCATTTTATATTTACTTCTGATTAAATTTGACATCAGATCGTGTGTCTGACATTATATACCAATGGATTAAAACATCAATATATAGCTTATATTATATAGATATTCAACTAATTTTGTTCATAAACTATGATTTCTCCATAAAAATAGGACCGCCCCCCCCCCCCCCCCCCCCCCACTCAGATGGCTAGAGTGGGGAGGGCAGCAGAAGCAATCGCCCCCCCCCCCCCTCCACCTCACCGAATCGGCTAAGATATCAGAAGTGTAGCAACATAATATAAAAATTATATTGTAATTCAACTAATTTTGTTCACAAACTATGATTTCTAATTAAAAGTAGGATTAAAACCCCCACTCAAAGGGTTTAGGTTGGAAGGGCAGCAGATGTATTCGCCCCCCTCCCCGCCCAATTGCCTAACAGGGGAACAACATAATATAAAGATCGTTTAAAATACCAATAACAAGTTTTAGTTATATAGATATTTAATTGATTCCGTTGACAAGCTGTGATTTGTACAAATAAATTGGACCGCCCCCCCCCCTCAAAAGTTTATGGTGGGGGGGGGGGGCGGGATTGATGCCATCGCCACCTCCCCATCCCACCAAATCGGCCAACATGCTATGGGGGGGGGGGGGGGCGAAATAATCTAAAAATAGGTTAAAAATAGTATATATTATTAATATAACTAATAAATTCATATACAAATTGTGTGATTTCTTTACTAAAAGTCGTCCGTCCCCTATTGGCCGAGTGGGCAGGGCGATCACACACACACCCCCCCCCCCCTCCCTGGATCCGCCAGTGCACGAAACACATACACACTCACAACCAGCGCTTTATGAATTAGACTTCTATGTACTTCTTGATGATGACAGATGACCTGTTGATTAATATCTGCCAGCTACAAATGTAAAAACTTCTTGTTTGAAATGTTGATTCACATCTACTGTATACACTTTGTCATGGCTAACATTGAAATGTACTTAATGTTGTTTTTTTTTGTAAATCTTTCTTTATTTTTCAAATAAAGTTTATATCTTTGTGCATACGTTTTTCTTTTTTTTTTTTTTAAATCAGCATGAATAATGATAATATTAATAAATAATATTTTGTGTTCTATTTGGCAGAGATATATTCACCAAATGGGTTGCATCCAGAACAGACACAAACTCCTACCCAGTGAAGTAACTAGAGAAAGTCAACAGTCAAGAAGTTCAGACCCACTGGTAACAATAAAAAAAACAATGAAGGAACTAATGAAAGAAATTACAGAAAAAAAATTTCTTTCATAAACTTACAGATACTGTACTGGTTTTTTTTTTTTTCTTGTATGATTCTAATGAAATTTGTTTATGTATATCTTGTTTTAAATTTGTTGTTCTTAGGACAAGGGCTGAGAAGGGAAAGTTTTGTAAGAAGAATTGGTTGTTTACAAGCCATTTTGTAGGACCTCTTATAGTTCTTGTTCATGTTGTTCTTGTGACTTTGAAAAGTTTCCTAACAATTTTTTTAATTCAGGTTTTTTATTAGACAAACAGATTCACTTTATATAGAGGTTCCATTGAGTCTGGTAGAAACAAACTGATCTGAAGTAATAACTCTGAAGAGGATAAACAAATACACACATTTAGTACACTATGATATACACATTTAGTACACTATGATATATACTACCATATAAAAAAAATTCATTCACTTCATGTTATTGCAGAAAATGTTTTGTCAGGCAAAAGCAAAAACATTACTAGCAAAACATGCCATTCTTATTATTTAGTTATTATGTATTTTGTGTGTGTGTGTAGAATGTGTTTAAACCCTCAGCCCTTCAGATTTTGTGGACATAGTTTACACACAACTTTGTACACACACTCAATTTAGTCATTAGTGTATTTCTTAATGACATGAATGTTAATGTTTACAAACTGTAAATGCTTGTTTCTTGTCTCAGCTATGAAAGATAGATGTGGTTAAACTATTAACCAAAACATTAACTATTGACTGTCTTAAAGGTTAACATTTGGTTTTGACCAACTTAATAGATTTGTGACTTCAAATCTGGTTTTTTTTTTGTTCTGATGATTTGTAGTTGACCTTCGTGTTTCAGTTTATTAACTCTTTCTCTCCGTAATTATTTACCACATACTGGTGGAATCAACGTTGGTATCGTCAGTTAGGAGAGAAAGAGTTAATACTGGAGACGAACAAAGAATCTGTGTGTGCGCTGCTTTTCACTTTGTCAATTTTCTGTCACAATTCATGACCAATGTTTTGCTACTAGTGAGGTATGATCTAGAACATTCCTTCATGGGTGTGTATGTGTCCAAAGAGTATGTATGTTTTTCATAACTTGTAATGATTTCCTGCAGAGATAATGGTTGTCACATCTCAATATTTGAGATTAACAAGTCTCACTTGACATCAAGAATTTGTTCAGACTAAATAGAAATTGTTTCTATTTAGAAATGGCTACAAAAATTAGCAAACTTGTTTTCTCACAAGAATCACTGTGAAACAAGGATTTCATTGAATCGCACATATTACAATATTAAATGCTTAATTGAAATTATTTTAGACTTTGTGCAGATAAATTAGAAGGAATTTTAGCCGGGCTTTTGTTTCTCTCTATTGACTCTGAAATTGATGACCAACATGTGAACATAAATTCTGGTACTTTTCTCCTGATTCTTCATCAGATTTTCATGATCTGTTTTCACTTGAAACATGTGCAGCTCATTTTTGTTATTTCATGGGCCACCATATCTTATTAGACCATCCATAAAACATAATGGCTTTGTACAACAGGAACTTAAAGTAGATTCTTCATAATAGATACTTCATTATGTTAAACAATTAAGATCTCGACACTGTATTTGACGCTGTATATTTTATCATTCTCTATTATTATCTGGTACTAAACTGAAATTAACATTGATACCATTTAGTCTGAAACTGCATGGAGATGTCAACGCAAGATTTTATTTCCTAATGATGAGATTATCAGCTATCTGTTCCTTAAAGATTTCATACACTTGTATCGACTGATGTCATTTTACTTTGTTTTTTTAGAGGTGCAATAAGAGTCTAAACTAAAAGTCAGTTTGAATGGAACATAAATGTGTATACAGTTGTCAACATCATTTACAATGTCACCAGGATTTGTTTACTTTATACACTATGTCTAGGACTCAAGTACATAATGATGGTATGGAATTATTTTATGACAAGTTGGACTGTTTTGCTTCGGTTTATAAATACAAACCTTTTTTTTTTAAGTGAAGCAGTTGGTTTAAAACATTGTTTTATCCTGGCAACGCAATCATAGAGTATACAATGGCTATTGCTATTGTTGATCTTTATAACAAATACTATTTTTTTTTACTTATAAAACTAACTTGTTTTAATGCAAAACATATTGAGGATTAGCTTCAAGATTCTTGGACTCTATTCAAATAGAACAGAATGTTAACTTTTTAATCATGTCATTGAACTAGTTTTATGTTTGACTTTGTATTTCACTGTGTAGGTTCCAGTGGTTTTGAAAGGTTCAAATTTTCAATGATGATCGAGTTACACTCTATGTGGTGGCTTAAGTGATAGAGAGCACTGGGTTGTTGAGCTTAAGTTCCTGGGTTTAAGTCTGTGAAAGAAACCCAGTTATTCCTGAGTCTTGTCAGCTCTAACAATAATGTTACAACTGAGGACCACCAGTTCTAAGAGCTATCTGTGTAACTGCAGAACATGAACAGTCTAAGTCTGTTTCACCTGGGGAGGAAAGGGGGGGGGGGGGGGTTGCTATGTAGTGACATGAAGTGTTTACCTTTCCAAGACTTTTTTTTTCTGTAATAAAAGAAATTTTGTAAAATCTCATCAATAAACATATTTTTATGACTTTAAAGAATTTCTTTTTGAAATGTTTGTGTATCTTATTTTAGCTATTTTTCCTAAGTTTTTAACATTTTTGTTAGAGAGTAAATCATAAAAAAAAAGATAAAACTCATGGGCAGCACCTGAAGGACAGTTGTACACAAAATTCTAAGCTGCATACTGGTATAAATTATGTGTTGTTTGTTAAGTAAAATACATGTATGGGTTTTAAAAACAAAAACACTTTTTAACCATTTTAAAAACTTTTTCATTTGGCAAATACTAATACTTACTATTCTTTCCCTTTCCATATTGAGGTCATTGGTAATGTCTAATTTTAATTATTGCTAATATATTATGTCAATTTTGGGAAGATAAGGATGGACAGACAATACAAAACTCCTAACAGCTGAACCTTACAGGGGATGCTAACAGTTAATACTGGTATCAAAAACAATGAACAAAATCCAGAACTTTTGACCAACAGCAATGTATTGATTCTTAGAAAAATAAATGAAATATTTACATCATCAAAACCCAAAAATAAAACATAAAATATTAACATTTAAATTAAAATAGAAATATATATTTATGAGACAATAATTTAGTTAATCAAAGTCTAAGCGTCTGCCATAAATACAAGGGGAATAAATCAACTTCTACTAAAGAAAGGAATGGCTAACAATTCGATAAACACAGGCAATGAAGCACAAATATAAAATTTGTCAGTGTTATAAACAAAAAAAAATGTGCAGGAGAAATGAAATCAACATAATGGTTAGACCGAGATCATCTGTTATAGAAGGCTTGAACACTGACCAGCAACTCTGTGCAACCTGTGGGCAGTTTAGACCAATAGCTTGTTGCCACATCAGGACGTTGCAGGTCAGTGTTCAAGCCTTCGATGACAATTGGTGTCGGGAAGCTTAGGCTCTCAAGTAAATAACCTTCAGAAAAAAGGCTTGACAAAATATTAGACAAGACTTTGATTTGTATATTTGTGAACTAGCAGAAGTCTATGATAGGAAAAGTCAAAATGAAACTTTCATTCTAGCCGTGATGAACAACTAATGTACAGTAAAAATGAACTATTTACAGGCCAAAACTTTGATTCTTATTGGAGTTTGATTAATTATAAACCTTCTCTAACAAGTCTTGAAGACAGTCCAACAGGTTCAGTGTTGACAACTCAGAAGTAAACTTCCCCTTTCAGACAATGTGGTCTATAGTGCAGACTATGTAAAGGTCATCTGTTTCTGTGACCCACGGTTAACAAAGGTGTCATGTGGCCAGCACAATGACCAACCAACTTTACCTTTCCCCAACTAATGCCAGGAAACTATAGAGCTGGGGTGGACTCAGAGGCGCCATAAGATCCTGAAATAAAAAATCTTAGTCATCATCAGAATTCGAACCCGGGGATTTGGAAACCAAGCGCCTTACCACTCAGCCATTGCACTTCTGTTGACAACTCAGGCTTTCTTAAAATAGAGTAGAGTTGAACATCTATATATTCAGATAATATCCAGAATATCAGCAATAGAGTTTCACTGTTCCAATTCATGAGAAGCTTGCAATCATCCATGAATAAGTTAAGATTTGGTATTGGTATAGATATGGTATTGTATTGTTCCTGATATCAAAAGAAGACAAGCAAGATAAAATTTCAAACTAATCCTAGAATTATGCTAAGAAAACCTGTCTTGTCAATTTTTGGCTATGTCAGTGACATGTCAGCTTTAGGCCATGGTTTGTCAGTTCTAAGACATCTTAGGGATTTGTCAGTTATCAGCCATGTCCAAGGGCGTGTCAGTTCTAGGCCATCTCAGGGACTTGTCCCCTATAACTGTGAGGCATCAAGACATGAATCCTCCCAACAGAAAACAATACCAAGTTATCCAATCGTCAACTTCTTTCCTTAACAAGTTTCAGCATACATCACAAGGGAAAAAAAACTAATAGACTTGGTGGCCAAGCCAGAACTACAAGGGAGATAATTAATAAAATGTATGATTAAGTCAGTAATGCAAGGGCGATAACAAATATAATTATTGGCTAATTCTCACTAGTTCATTATAAGGAAGACCAAGCATATATCTAGACTAGATCTATATCAAGTGTTCACTATAATACCAATTTATTCACATGTTTTCACTCACGCAATAGTCTAACCAATGAGGCCAAGACATCATATATTAGTTGAAACAGTTTAAAATCATAAAAATCTAGTTGTTTTTTTTTATCCCATTCTTTGGTGTAATATTTGTAGACATAATGCATGTGCTACTAGATTCTAGTCAATAATAAAACTCATTGTTTTTCTCAGTAGACAATGAAATGAGAGAAGATGGAAATATTAAAAACAAGAATGTGTCTCGACCAGGTCTTTGAAATAAGAATTAGATTGATGATTTTAAGAAAACAAAATATTTTGAAAACAATGATGTATGTAAACATATCTAGATTTATTGCTAGACATGATTGGTTTGATTAGCATGACCTGTTTGATTGATAAAGTGGTTTGATTGACTTAGTTATTACAAACAAATAGATATCTAAACATTCTTGGAGCATGGTTTCTCTTGACTCAAATCATGTTTATTTAAGTTTCCCAACAAATATTAATATTCAAATAAAAATCTTTCATTCAACAAGAAGCCTACAACATACCAACAACATTTGTACAATTTTCTGTATTTACAAAAAAATATTGTCAAACTGTGAGGCTATTACACACAGATAACTTGTTAACAAAATAAATAAATGAATCTAACTGGCAAACTTAAAACAAAGTAAACTCGATACAGATCGTTGTGTGATAAATGCAAATATTCTGAGCTCTACAAAAATGAAAACTGTATATATATGAAAGGAGGGGGTGGGGTGGGGGGGTGCATAAATAAACCCAATGTTTACATGTTTTGAAGTACAAGTCATTGAATGATCAACTCATTTTTTTATAGTCTTTAGTCTTTACTAATAAAACATAGACTACCTCGACAGAATGGTAGAACGACCTTTTAAAAACCTAAAAAGTTCATGTGAAATGTCGAGTGAGGTGAATGAGTGGTGAGGTGGTAGACTTCAGAACCGAGGTGTAACGGGTTCAAATTTTGGTGAAGATGGGATTTTGAAGTTCAGGATTTTAAGGGTGCCTCTGAGACCACCCTACTTGAATGGGTACCTGACGATTCTTAGGGATAGTAAAAGCAGTGCTGGACACATGATACCCTTGTTAACTGTTGGTCATACAAACAGGAGAAATTTACATCATCTGCCTTACAGATCACAAGGCCTTAAAGGGGAACTTCACCTGTTTTGATGATTGATCAACTCATTGGATATAGTGTTTACCAAAAACACATACAGAACATTCACAGAATGGTTAAGTTTCCATTACAAAGCCTGAAAGTAGAGGTGCAATAAAAGGCTGTTGAGGTTGATAGATGACAAATGTGTCATGTGATCAGCAGAAAAGTCAGCCCCCTTTGCTCAATTAAAATTACTGCACTTCATTCAGATTGGAACACAAGACCCTCAGTTCAGAAGCCAAGTGCTTTACCAAACAATCGGTCTCAATAACTGATTACTGATCATTTATTACTATCAAAGTTAGAGTGAACTTTCCAGAATCAATTTAATTATAAAACTAATGATGCACGAAACAAGAATAGTTCTTATTAGCAAACTTCAAGCTACATATGTATGTACTAGAGTCAATGACAATGTGTTGTCAAAATATTTAAATGATAATAAAAATATAATTTACGTTAGTCATTAGTGACATTTTGTTTTATTTCTTACTTCGCTGCACACACAGATATTAAATTTGTATACATTTAGATCTAGTAGATCTACATTTACTTTTTGACTAAATATATTTTTGTATTCTTATTTGATCAATAACTAACCGAATATGACCCGCGCCTGGGGGGGGGGGGGGGGGGGTCTTTGCTTGGGTATTACAAATCTACTGGATAGAATTTAGATCTAGATCTGGATTAAATATCAAAATGGAGAATGTTCCATTTACATTTTCTATTTTGCAACTAAAATAAAAGTAGGGTGAAAACGGGTTTACCCAATAAGAGAACCTATTCATATCAAATATAAAATACTGTGAAAACGGGTTTGCTCGATTATCTTAAAAGTAATAAAAGGTTTCGACTTCGTTCTTTATAATAGACATACAATTAGGTACTCTTTGTCTATTTTTAGGGCCCTCCACATGTGGGTAGGGACATTAAACGTAGACTACGGTCTCTGCCATGATCTAAGGAACAATTATACCAAGTTTTATTAAGATAAGTCAAACGGTTTTGATTTTTAGCCGGGCCACACATACGTGCATACACTTTTGCAGGATTTCAAGGGGCAGCCATCTTTGTTATTGTTTAGACTAATCTTGTATCTTGGGTTTTCTCTCCGATTTGGGTTTTTGTTTGTTTTTATTTTTGAAGGTAAATAATATGCTAGATCTAGCTATACCGGTATCATCTAGTCATAATAAGTCTATTAATTAGACTCATAATCTAACTGCTAGAACTATACTAATTACTATATTAATATGACATGGTTAAAGGCAATAAAGGTCAATTAATTTTTGGTAATAAACTGTGCTGATATTTATTGTAGGCCTAGTTAAATTTAGATTCTCTATATCAGAATAATTCAGAAAAGATATTGACAATATTTAACAATTAAAAAGAAGACAGAACAATAAGAAGCGTATTGTATTGACACCAAGTCAAAATTAAAAGAAAAAATAGCATTGCTTTGAAAACACAGAAGTAATGTTAATTCTTGGTATTTTTTAAGACACTATTTTGGGATTTCTTTGGAACATAAACAATAACAAAATAGTAACTAAGATGGCTGCCCCTTGAAATCCTGCAGAATTACCCATACACTTTACTTTCTGCTTAATATATTAGATAGATGTACCTTTTAAAAAAAAAAGATTATTATTGGTTTGATTTTTAAGCTCTTTGATTAACTAGATGCTACTGACAACTTGAATGGGTACAAAATGGAGTGTGTTAGAACTAGCACAATCAATGTCTGAATTATGAAGTTATTTACACTTACAGGCATGAGAAGCATGTGTAAAGATAGGATAAGAATTTTATTGATTTATTTTGTTTTGGGCAAATCTGCTGATAGATTGAAGTATTACAGACTAGTCTAGTTACATTCACTAATAACTTATTTCTAGCAACTACAGTAGAACTCATCTACACTCAGTACAGCCTCTTAAACTGACAAAAGCATTTCACTATGTCATTGAGGCGACATCTATACAGTAGTGAATCATTCACACCAATCACTCACCATTGGATGATATTATGTTTACATTTTCTTTAATTTAATACAATTTGTCTATGTTAGAATGATATGTCTTGATGGTATGTCTTGATGGTATATGTCTTAATATGTCTTGATCATATGTCTTAATGATATGAACATAAAATTATATTAAATTTATTATTTACAATACAAAGAATGCAAGGAAATATGGTCTGCTGATAAGACGAGACAGAATGGCATGAACAGGACTCTGTTGAATCAAGTCATTTAGAACTGTACACATTTATAATGAGTTTCAAAATAAAACTAGTTTGCATTCAGTTGGTTTCTTTGGACATTGTACAAAGTCAAAAAGCTAAATCTAGATACATATGACTTAATATTAGACTGAGGATGAACTAAGTCTACCAATGATCTAGCAAGCTAGTGAGTTGAATCTAAATTGGTGCTCAATTAATCTTTAAAGGTTAATATATTTCTTCAGAAACTAAAACAACATCCTAGGCCCTAAAAACGGTTATTGCATCCTAGCCATATGAAGATTATTACATCCTAATCCAAACCCTGGGGATGTCAGTTGGCAGGTTTCAAACCAGGAACTATCACGACAACTGTCTGGAGTGTATACACCACACGACCAGGCAGCCATTCTGAGACCACAACTATTGAACAAAAAAAAACATAGAGGCACTGTCTGGTTTCCAATAAACAGATGTAACATTCTAGATAATTGCTGAATTCAATAACTAATTATTGTTCACACTAGGAGCTGGTTAGAATCTTTTAAAAAGTCAATTTATTAGGCTAGCATTGGTTCTACATGTACAGACAAGGAATTGTTTCCTATCTCCTGTCACTCAATGAACAAACTTATTTATTCTAAATCTTTTTCACTTCCCCTTGTAACAAACATTTTGCAATGAGATACCTAGCTAACAAAAACATCATTTATATCTTAGGTATTATAAAGCTTATTAAATGTTTCAAGCAATATCAACCAATTCTTATGGTTAGTTTGGATAACTTAATACACTAAACAATAAGCTTTATTTAATCAAATTCATCATTTAAATTACAAAGTTTTCATTGTCAACTAGTTAAAACCAAAAAAAAAAAACGCACAACTATTATTTAAATAATTTAGCTTTTTACGGATATTTGTTTTGCAGGCAACAATAGTATTTATATTTTTAACAAACTAGTGGTTTAATAACATCAAGAGTTAGTCAATGTACACATAAGAGAGAAGCAGTACCCACACATGAAAACACAATCTATTAAGAACTAGATTATCCATGACACAACAGAATAAAAACAAAATGTGCTGAGATGCTGGACTCCATAGTGAGCTTCTTCTGGTCTCATAAATTAAAGATCTGTTATATGATAGGACTTGTGGGGTAATGACGGAGGCTGGCTCCCTGAAGACGAAAAGTGTGACGCTGGCCGCTGAGGAAGAGGAGGTGGGGGTCCAAGCTGTGGAGATAATGGCGGGCCGTACTTTGAGCCCCCGTTGTAGGCCTGCGCCCCAGATTGAAAGTGGCTGTGATGGGGAGAATTCACGTAGCCCCCTCGGCTGTTGGAATTATCGATGCTTGAGAAAACGCTGTGAGCAGGGCTGGACAAGTTGCTGTGTTGGAGGAGGTAGGCGTAGTTTTCGTTGGACCTGTGAGCTGGGCTGCTGTGGTTGCTGCTTCCAGATGCACTACCCGCTGTTCCTCCAGAGTAAGGGGGCGGGGGAGGGGCTCTTGATGGACCATCCCCAGATCTTGGATACTGTTGTGAGTTATGAGCGTAGGAGATACTGGCAGGGGTGTTGCCGTGGATGGGACTCCCCGGGAAGCTACTCTGACTGCCACCACTGCTATGGCTGCTTCCTATACTCGCTCTGCCTCTGGTGTATCCATTCATAGACATTCCCGCATCACCGTTGATCATTGAGCCATTGTGGTTATTAGACAGTCCATTGTGAAGTCCATTATATCCTTGGCCACCACTGTACACTTGGCCGCCAGTGTGACCATTATTTCCTCCTACCTGGCCCATCACTAAAGGGGGCACAGTACTGATGCCCGCATGCATGGGCACAGCTGAATACTGGTGAGTTAAAGGATGGGTATCAGAACTGGCATCGCTTCCTCGACGCATTTCCCAGCGGTTGTGAATGTTAAAGGTGAGTGGATCCATGTAGAAACTCTCGTTGGGATACTGGGCATTCAGACGAGCAATGTGACAACTGTGGCAAAACAAGTGACCATCCAGTGGATAACATCTTTTATCCGCCTCATCCGTCAACTGCAGCCCACAATCCTTGAAGGAAAAAAAAATTTAATGAACTTAGTTTTACAGAAAGAAGCAATAACTTTAGTATTAAGCTTTCAAGTTGAAAACATAATTTATTTAGCATTAAAAGAGCTCAATTACTTTTGCCTTATGATTAGCATGAGAGTACTGGTAGTTAAAGAATGTAAAATAACGCACAGACAAGCAAACATAACAAGCTTAAATGACATAATTGTACACATTCCTTGTTGTGGACACTCGACATCAACCATCTCAAATATTCAGGGAGAACATTAAGCTGTTAGTTTTCTAAATTACTAAATATTTATAAACACTTTTTAATGTTGATTTGGTTAAAACATTAAATCTAGACACATTTAGTTGGATTGGATTAAATTGGTCTGGCAATGACAACAATAACATAACCTATAGATTAACTTTTTAAAATTCAGTCTGACTCTTCTGGCTGAAACGAAGTTAAAAATTAACTAGATTAAAAACTTGCACCAAATCATAAACAAACAATTCATGTCAATTTAATTAAACTCTTCAACTTTTGGAGACAATTCAGAAATAGCTGTCACTAACATGGCAAAGGTTATTGAAAAAAAAAATTAATTAGCAATTGAACTAAAAAAAATGCATCTAAAAGACTTGGCAAACAAAATGAAAAGAAGCATTCAGTACAAAGCTTTCATTAACTCTTTATGAGAAAAATATTTTTCCAAACCAATCAGAAAAAGGATCAATCAAGTCAAGACTCAACTCAGAGCTGATTGACAAGAAACTTCAAGGGAGAAAAAAAAGAAAAAGGCTTAAGACTTACAAATTCACAAACCAAAGAATAAGCCAAGGAGAACAAAATAATTTGATAGAAAGCAAACAAAAGTTTGGGGGGGGAGGTGCAAACAATGAATAGATGGATGAAAACAGCACTCTCAAGAGTCATAGCATTACCAAAATTATTCTTTGTAAGACATTTAATGAGCATAAAGATTGTTAACCATACCCCTGACTGAAGACAACCATACCCATGAAGACAACCATACCCATGAATACACGTAGGTGAGTGTAGGCTAATTGAGCTTTTCAAATCGCTCTTGAACACAATAAAAGTTGATGCTATTGAAAAAGTTTATTTCAATCTTCAAACATTCCTTCTTGAAAGTTCTAAAGACATTCCTTTTATTAAGTTCTTAAAACATTCCTCCTTGAAAGTTCTAAAGACATTCCTTCTAGAAAGTTATAAAGACATTCCTTCTAGAAAGTTCTTAAGAAAGACATTCCTCAAGCTCCTGGTGGAAAAAATAAAAACAAACCAATGAGTCCATGTACCAGATCATCAACATTATGTCAAGAATTGGAAATGCAGACTATCTTCCCCAGCAAAACATGTTTCAGACATTTATTTTGTATAAAGAATCAAAACAAGAAGGCCTGGTATGTGCTCCAGACTGTTAGGTCAATGGTCGAACCTTGCTTGGCACCATTCAATGCCATCCTACGGGAGGTTTGGACTAGGACAAGTTCCCCTTTCAGAGCTTTAGTTCTATAGGGCAGATGATCTGTTTCTGTGGCCCACAGTTAACAAGGGGTGTCATGTGGCCAGTGCAATGACCAAACCCCCTTTACTTTTCCCAACTAATGTCAGGTACCCATTAGAGCTGGGTAGTCTCAGAGGCACCCGAAGATCCCGAAATAAAACATCCCAGTCATCACCAGGATTCAAACCCCGGACCCTGGTTCGGAAACAACGAGCTTAACCACTCAGCCACTGCGCCTCCTGAACTAGGACATACTAATCTTTATTTCTGAAAGAGCTTCCTAATCTTACAAGAAATGTTAACATGAAAAAATGAACACCCCTCCCCCTTCCATACACAATTAAAAAAACAAACCATTATGTTTCAGGCAGTAATTTCTCTTAAAATATCCAAGAGATGTTGATATTATCCAGAATTCAACTGACAAAATATCCACTGAAAGAAACTGAATGCTGACTGTATGAAAATCACCAAAATATTTGGATTCGTATTAGGAAAAAGAGTTGACGGTAGTTTAATCACTAGTAAAGCTAGTCAACTAATTTGGTAGCAAGCAATTAATAAGCTACTTTTAGAGTTGTACTGAAAACATGAGGCAAGGTCCAAGATACAAGACTTAGTTCTTTAGTAGGACATGCTAATTAACTAAAAATAAACTTCTAAGGGGGAGATGACTCCAACTGTCTTACTTCACTTCTGCTATTTACCGACTTGAGGCTGTCTGTAAAGTTTAAATATTACAAGGAATTATATTCACTTTGAAAATTAAAAATCTCACAGCAATATTAAATTACATAATTTTTAAAAATATTAAAAACATTTTTGACAATATAAGCAACAACATAAATTATTTTTTTATGAATCATCTTTGGAACTCAATATATATATATATATATATAATAACAAAATACCTTAATTTTGTGTAATACTACATATTCCACATCTATTATTGAATTAATAATACATGTACTAAGAAAACACATAGAAATGTATATTTTCCTTAGACTGAAGCATTTGATAACGTTAGAAAAAGAAGCTGTTCTACAGACCTCACAATGGTAGCAATCCACGTGGAAATCTTTATCCATGGAGACAACCCTTACAGTTTCTTCTGTCCCCTGATACAAACAGAAAAAGAAATAATAAAATATTGATTCGAAAAGTTCAAGATTCAAATAAAAAAAAATTATTTCCAGCATTATTCAAAATGTTTTTGACAGTTGATGATGTTAGTCAAGATTTGGATTGAAAATTTCTGTAAGAATCATTTGTAAAAAGTACCTTAAGTTTGTTTTTTTCCACTTATAGGGCAGATGATGTAAAGGTCACCTGTTTCTATGGCGAAGTTAACAAGGGGGTCACGTGGCAAGCCAAGACAAACCACCTTTACTTTCCCCAACCTTAGCCAGCTACCCATTATAGTAGGGTAGTCCTAATTAAATATTAGCCTTAACAAGGATTCAAACCTGGGACCTTTGTTTTTGGAAGACAAGCACTTACCACTTAGCCATCATGCCCCATAAAATCATGTGTAGCCTTGCAAATTTATTTTACTGCTTAAATTTCCTACAAAATTACATTTTCTATAAGCTCAAAGACTGTTTAAACTCAAAGTCTGACTGTTTAGTTAAAAGACTGTTTTAACTCAAAGTCTGAATGTAGAGATCAAAGACTGTTTCAAACTTTTTTAGAATTTTCTAAAAGAATTTCTCTCTTTCATTAAGGAAAAATTTAATGATAATAAAAAATGTCAATTATTATTTAATACGGCAACAATGCAATGTAAAAAAAAAAAAAGATCAGAATCTAAAACTTGATCTTAAAAGTCTAGATGAAGAGTGGGATGTACAATCTACTTACATCAACTGGGGTTATGGCTTGACCACACGCTGCACACTTTGGAGCATATACTCTGAAATAAAACAAGCCAACATTGACTTCTTTCATTAACGTTTTAAAAAAATAATTCATAAAATCAAAATCTTAACACAAAATGTGTCTTCAAGTTTAAAATGTGTTGAAGAATTTTGTTACATGCATAATTCACATTATTTCTTGGCCTGTTTGGTGACATAGGTGCATTATCTGCACAGTAGCAGGGTTTCTTAGAGACTCTAAGCTATGGCTTTCATTGCTATTGGCAAATCCAAATCCAGCACTAATAAAGCCTAAAAATTGACTGGAAAATGTTACACAAAACAAAATATTAAGCAACATATTAATTTTCTGGATGATTTGTTACAGCAATAATTGCAAGCTACATGCATGTATTTTTGAGTGTGTTAAAAATTAGGCCCTTATTTTAACCTGAAAAGGTAAGAGAAACAAAATAGTTTCTGAATTCTTGTTTCATAGGCCTTCAAGAAAGTAGGCAACATTTCCGCAAGACACAACAATAAATTGCCTAATTAAAAATAAGAAATATTCTGAAGTGTTGCTTTCGTGAGATATATTTTGTATTGAAAGTTAATGCTAGTATGTACATTAGATTAATAGCATGCTCTCTTCTGGTGCATCCTTAAATTCCTGTGTAAAACTCCAAAGCTACAGAGAATTTTCTAAATTCTATAGTGATCAGTCACAACAAAACTAAATGTTATGAGCTCTATTTTACCTGTGGTAGTCAGCCCAAAACTAAATGTTATGAGCTCTATTTTACCTGTGGTAGTCAGCCCAAAACTTAATAATATGAAGTTTTAAGTTACCTGTGGTAGTCAGCCCAAAACTTAATGTTATGGAGTTTTAAGTTACCTGTGGTAGTCAGCCCAAAACTTAATGTTATTGAGTTTTAAGTTACCTGTGGTAGTCAGCCCAAAACTTAATGTTATGGAGTTTTAAGTTACCTGTGGTAGTCAGCCCAAAACTTAATGTTATGAAGTTTTAAGTTACCTGTGGTAGTCAGCCCAAAACTTAATGTTATGGAGTTTTAAGTTACCTGTGGTAGTCAGTCCAAAACTTAATGTTATGGAGTTTTAAGTTACCTGTGGTAGTCAGCCTAAACCTTAATGTTATGGAGTTCTAAGTTACCTGTGGTAATCAGTCACACAGTAGATTTTGTTGTCAACATCTATTGTAAAGGGGACACCATCCAAGCACTCATTGCAGACGTAACAGCGAAAACAGCCAGGGTGGTAAGATTTGCCCATAGCCTGAAGAATCTGATAAAGTAGTTAAAGTAGAAATTATTCAATTAACTTGAGAAGTTCATTAGTACTTGTTATCAATAAAGATATTTCCTATCTTGAGAAGCTTTTTATAGCATATAGCAATTATATATTAGAAACCAAAAAAATAACAACAATTCAAAATATTTATCCAGTCATTAGCAAACTTTTAAACGGGGGACCATATTAGAAAGACTAGGGCAAAGAAACTCAGACCTATTCCTAACCAAACTAAATCAGACCCAGACAACTCATTTAAATATAATAGTTTTTGAACGTTAAAGTCCTTGTTTGTCTACATAGACCATGAGAATGATGAAAAGTGAAAGAGTTTAATTTTTAACAACTCCTGTTGACTTCTGACACCAATTGTAATAATGTGATCCTTCCTAACAAATCATATTCCTATCAGTCCTCCTCATTTTCATTGCCATTCGATGTTGCAGACCGATGTAGCTATCATATATCATTAAATGAAATTGTCTCTTATGTAAGTGAACTATTAATCTGCCAAGTACTCACCATCTCCATGATGAGGTGACCGCAGACAACACATTTCTCGGCTGTTTGTTGGAAACCAGAATACTTTGAAGTAGAAAACAAAAGTTCATGTGAGGAACAGAATGGTTAAAAAAAACATTCACATGCCTCAAGAACTAAATTGACAGACAAAGGGACGTGAAGACAAAACAAATACTCTGTCTTACAAAACAGGAGAGAGACAATAAACTAACTAATAAACACAGTGAGAGAGAGACAGACAGGCAAAGAGACAGATGCAGACAGACAAAGAGAAAAAGAGAATGAGCGAGAGAAAGAGAGAGAAAAAGGAAAGAAAATGAACAAAAGAGAGAATCAGAGAGAAAGAATTAAAGAGATAAAGAAAGATATAAAAAAAGAGAGAAAGAAAGAGAGAGACATATAGAGAATAAGAGTAAGGGAGAAAGAGATAGAAAGAGAGAACGGAAAAGAGAGAGAAAGATACAAACAATAAAAAGAGAGAGAGTAAAGGAGACAGACAGACTGAAATATGTCTAGTACTTACAGAAAGAGAAAGAGAGAGCAAATGAGCGAGAAAGAAAGAAAGACAGAAAGAAAAATTAAAGGGAGAGAAGAAGCGAGAAAGTAATAGAATGAGAGAGAGAAAGAAAAAGATATAGACAGGCAGAATGAGAGGGAAAGTGAGAGAAAGAAAGAAACAGAGAACAAGAGAAATGAAACAAGATAAAGAAAGAAAGAGAGGGAATGGAAAGGAGAAAGAAAGAGAGAAAGGAAAAAGTGAGAGAGAGGAAAATAGAAAAGAGCATGAGAGAGAGAGAGAGAAAAGTACAGACAGAGGTATGTATAGTAGTTAGACTCACCAGATAATCTTCCTCACAGTAGACACGGCCATGGACGTTATAAAAAGCTTTCCCTCGCAATGTTCGACCTGCAATGAAACAAAACAAAAAAAGTTGAACTCAAGTCTGGGTTTATACATCTATTTGTTTTTCAACAAACTTTGTTGATTACCTCACTAATATTGATTACCTCACTAATATTGATTACCTCACTAATATTGATTACCTCACTAATATTGATTACCTCACTAATACAGACGCTTACTGCCAACGTGCGATCAAGTTCAATGTCAGCATTTAAGCAACAACAACAAAAATCTCAAAGGAATTTATCGGACCTTCAACTGTTTGACACATTTAGCATTGTAGGCCTACACTTTTTAACTTGGTGGTGGGGGCCGCCAAGGCCGGCCATAAGTAGACCCTACCCCTCCCCTCCAGAGACAGTAACGGGAGGGAGTGGGGTCTAATACTCTCAAGAATTTCTCATCAAACAAAGTTTTTTTTTCTTTCTGCTGATTCTCAGCATCGCAAGTCCACAAGTAGTGAAGAAATACTGGTGGAGTCTTTCGGGATACCAACATAGTCTAGTTGATGTCACCCTTATAGTTATTCAGGTTATACAGATCAATCTATCAGGCTACAGATATATCTATCAGGTTGCAGGTCTTTCGGGCTACAAGTCTGTCAGGCTGCATGTCTATCTGGCTATAGTTCTAACAGTTGCAGGTCTATCTATCAGGCTACAGATATATCTATCAGGTTGGTCTATCTAACAGGCAACAGGTTGTAGGTCTATCTAGAAGGCTACAGTATATCTATCAGGCAAAAGGTCTATCCAATTTAAATTCATGAGCTGTGTTTCCAGAGCCTGAAATTCAGCGTTCATAGAAACATTGTCGCTGGGTGTTAACTTTATTTCGTTCGACGTTCATAAGTCACGTCTGCCGCTTTGCAGCTGTAGACTATAAAGTACATGGGCACAATGGAGGTTTTCTTGGGTGTCGCCAAATAAATAAATAATAAAGCTAAAAAATAATTCCATATGATATAGCCTACAAAATACAAATTCTTACAAGTGCTCCTTTTTTCCCTACTATTGCGATTCGAGCATGGATTGGATTGTCTGAATCAGCCAGGAAATCCAACCGCTTGGCAGAGTTTCAGTCATTGATTAACATGTATGACTAGATTAACACAAGTATAAACAAATGAACCCAATTATTTTCACTTTTGAAGGTACGTCTGTATTCTGTAATTCATAACTTCTGACAATATACGCTATTTCAAATCTTATTATCGATTACTTTGTGCTGATTTATATATGACGTCACATCACGTCTGAATGAAATTTAGAAAATGAGTATAAAATCTTAAGGTCGCCTGATAATTGGAAAGAAAGTTGATACCTGGCAGTAACTTAGCATTGGTGTGGGTTATAGAGATGGTCGGTGACTGTAATCACAACAAAAAAACAATAATAACGCATGTTACGGTCTTACTGAAGTAGTAATACCGCTAACATAGCGGTAAGGCTGTAACAATACTGACATCAGCGCTGTCGAAGGCTAGGGTCAACAGACGGCAGCATTCAATGACCCTAGTCCTCTCTAAACTGTTGTGTCAACGAACTTAGGAGCTACAGATGCAGACAACTATTTGACAAGTGTGACAACCAGGGCCCTCTGACAGATGGCCAGTGACTACTAGTGACTGCAGTGACACGGAGCCTGACACAGGTGGCGCTATCAGCTGGGTAACTAGGGGTTAAGTCACGTGTCACGAAGTAACTTGAACGAAAACTTATGTATGGAATTGGCTCTCTCAAACCTTGGCTATTTCCAGTCCTGGATTTACATATAAGTAAAAAAAAAAAAAAAAAAAAAAGCTACAGTTTAAGGCCCATACTTGCCTTGCCCCTCCCCAATATTGTTTTGTATAAAAAAAAAAGCAAAGGAAAATATTGCCTTATGTTGACTACATATCTCCCATATCTCAGATAGCTTAAGGCAATGATGCCCAAAATACGGCCCTCGGGCCAGATCCGGCCCGCGTCGAGGTTCCATCCGGCCCGCCGAAATGTCTTCCAAAAGTGTAAAAATCCGCTTACCCCTCCCCCTAAGGTTGAAAAATATCTCTTTACCTACGCTAGGATCCTCAATTTTTCTCCGATTGATTAGTTCCATGACCTTTAACATGAAATGGGACACTTAATGTAGAATCTACCCCCCCCCCCCTCTCAAAAAAAGAGAAAGGACCTTTATTTCTACGTGGAACATGATAATAAGCCAACTTATTTGATTAGTAAATAAAGTGTGGCTGTTTCAAAGAACAACATATAAACGGCATTATAAAACAATTTGACGCCATTCTTGGCATGAGTCGCGAATTAAAAAAGATTGTTAAACTTCGTCAAGAGATTGGAAGATTAATGAGAATTTTACCAAAAAGAGACAAGAAAATGAGTCGTTGGTCATATTTTTAGTAGAGAAATGAAGCCGTTTTCTGAAGCATGATAATAGTGAACAAATAGATGCTATCTTACTAGATTTTTCCAAGGCTTTTGACAAAGTTCACCACCATAGTTTGCTTAAAAATTAAAATATTTCGGCATTAATGGTCCATTGCATCAGTGGATTAAAGATTTTCTGATAGGGAGAGAACAAACTGTAATAATAAATGGCTCTAAATCAACACCAATAACAGTAAACTCAGGTGTACCTCAAGGAACAGTCTTGGGTCCACTACTATTTTTAATTTACATAAATGATTTACCAAATTGCATTAGTTAAGGAACAAAAGTCAGATTATTTGCAGACGATTGCATAATATATAGAACAATAAAAACAATACAAGACACAGATATTTTACAAAGAGAATTAGATGAATTACAGAAATGGGAATCAAATTGGAGCATGTCTTTCCACCCAGAAAAATGTCAGTTGTTAAGAGTAACAAAAAAACTAAAACAAATTAATTCCACTTATCTTATTCATGGCAAACCAGTAACACAGACTAAAAACGCAAAATACCTAGGTGTTATAATAAATGAAAAACTGTCATGGAATCCACATATTGATGAAACTATAAAAAAATCAAACAAAGCATTAGGGTTTATTAAAAGAAATTTCTATAAATCAAATAAGAACATAAAACTAAAATGTTATTTAACCTTGGTTAGGCCAATAATAGAATATGCATCCACCGTTTGGGACCCCTCAACTCAAGAAAACATTAAGAAACTGGAACAAACACAAAATAGAGCAGTGAGATTCATAACAATCGAATATTCACATTTGACTAGAGTAACACCATTAGTAAAATCACTAAATTTCAGGACAGAAGACTCAAAAGTAAAGTAGCAATTATACATAAAACACTGAACCATAATCTTCAAATACAAAAACAAAATCTAATAAAATACTCTGAAAGACACAAAAATAAAGGCACATTCCTCGTCCCATATGCTAGGACAAATTTGTACAAATACTCCTTCTTCCCTAGTGCTATTAGAGCATGGAATGGGTTGCCTGAGCTAGCCAGAAAAACCAGTGACTTGGCAGAATTTAAGTCATTGGTTAATATGCATGACTAAATGCATGACGCGTAGGACGTAATCATCTTCTTTTTTGAAGTAACGTCTGTATTATATAAGATAAGAAGATAAGCATGAAAAAATGAATGTGAGTACTAGAATAACTAGATCCATGGATTTCTAATCAAATAGTTTAGGGCCAATTTCATTTCGTTTTTATACCTTTTCGTTTATGTGGCCCGTGACACCAGTGGCGGGAATAAAAAAAGGCCCGAAGGTCGATTTATGTTGGGCATCACTGGCTTAATTAAGGCCATATCAAGTCTAAATCGAGTCCTGGCTCTAGCTGTGTCAGAGGGCAGTATTGCTGCAGACCTGCCACTTCACTAGAAGATTTCTCAGGGAACACTGTTATAGAGACTACATTAAATTTTGTTTCCCTCTAACGAAGCTCGACCCTGGCAGTGCCAGAGAATGAATATTAGTTCGTGTTTATAATAATAATAACCAACATAGATCTAATTTCGATCAAGGTCCGACTTTTTTTAGTCGCGTTATCCGCCCCTGAAATACTAATGTGTATATCAAAAGCAAACGTACAACACTTTAAACAAAATCGCTGTGCTCATAATGTCAACACACTTATCACAACAAAAAAACATAGTCGACTATTGTAGCACAAAGGCCCCAAAAGGCATATCTCCTTGAACTTTCACCTCCACACAAACTCTACTGCCAACTCGACACCCCCCCCCTCCCTCGCCTCCCCATGTTACCAGTCATTCAACCCTTAAATCTTTTAACCAGGTATAATTTTTAAGACATGAGTCATAAATTCCATTTTTATTTAGAACTTACTAAGTGCCCCAATGGTTAGTTATTCCCCCCCCCCTCACTTTTTTTTCTTCTTTCTGTTTTTTTTTTTTTTCTGAACACATTTTCCTTTCTGCTTCTATTGCAGACGACATAACCCTTAGCCCCCCCCCCCCCCCCCCGTGTGTGTGTGCGTACTATCGGGTATTCCCGATTTCCGAACCGTAGTGTCTCTAGTAGCGGTGACACGCTAGTACAGTACAAGAAACTCGAAACGTCTTTTCAGATGGAAATGTATGATCTAGTTTTATTTTGTTATGGAGAATTTCGGTGACGCGATCACATGGTGACTAGTGGTTTAGGAATTGAATCTTAAAACCTTACGAAGAGATTCATAAGATATGGGAGAAGAAAAACATACAAATGCTTTCTGTGAGGAGCCGATCGCTCCATTAACAGTTACAAAAAACCTTGTCTTTGTCAACGCCACTGTATTTCCCGCCCATGTATAAGTCCCCAGGTTTCCCTTCTCCCTAAGACTTTGAACAGAGACATCAAGTTTTGTGGGAATCTACTTAATAGAGATGGCTTTTAGAATGAAATTCCATTACGTCGTGGGGGTAGCCTTGAGGCTACAGAAGCTATCAATCAACATTATGGCAGCAGAAGTGAGTTTCAGAGCGTTATTCCTCTTTGTAAAAATAATACTTAGGACTCCACTTTTGATTTTGACTGTTTATTATTTATTTAAAGTTCTTTCGGATTTTCTGTTCAGGTTTTGTTAATTGCCAATGAACTTGGTGAAACAATGTTTAGGATTATTGATATTTTATTTTAATGATCACGAGACCACAATTAAACAAAGCTTATATTAAGCGTACTTGTATCAATGAGTTTGGATCAGTCATGTAATTAAATTTGTGATAGATCTAGACTATCAATATAAAAAAAAATAAAGGAACGACCTGAATTCGAACTTCTGAGCTAAAGCCTTCTCAGGCTGCTCAAGGCCAACGCGGTAACCACTCTACTAGCGAAGAGTCTATGAGCATGGAAGATTGCATAGTTCTTTGTTTTCATTTCATGTTTGTGTTCACTAAGCCTGAGACGGGGGACTAAATCAACTTATATCACCACTTCAGTCAAGTACTATTTCACTCCCTTGTTTGAGATACCAAACAAAGTAATTTATTACCAAATATAATTAACTAATTGTTGTTGTTTTAATTGATTGTTGTGTTGTCAGGTAAAAGAAATAATACTGCGAAATTTCAGTTTGATCCAAGATTGGGTGTCTGAGAAATAACGCATACAAACTTTTGTCCAGACAGACAGACAGACATAGTGAGCTGATATAAACTTTGTAAAACTTAGATGTTAGGTTAACAAAACATTACAACGATTTTTTTTATCAAATTAAAAAAAGGAAAAAGGAGCACTTGTACGAGTTTGTCCTAGCATATGGAATAAGAAATGTGCCTTTACTTTTGGGTCTTTCTGGGTATTTTATTCTGTTGTAGTATTGTAATCAGTCAGTTATCCAGCACTAATTTATTTTCTTAAGTGAAATGTTTTGAGTATTTGTAGGCCTATATTCTCTCCCTTGAACTACTTCCGAATTCTTCCCCTTTTCTCAGAGTTTCGTCCTTTCGCTTTGTGAAACATAATTTTGATCATTTCTTTGATATGTTTTTATTTATTAGTGAAACAAAAAATATATCTTTGGATATTTTTAATGTTATTTATTTCATTGACCTAACAGTGATAAGGTCTATGTCATTTGAGAGCGCGCCAAGCAGAAATATATGGTCTGCAAAAAAAAAAAAAAAAAGTCCTTGTAATTACAACAAATTGTCGATCACGATCATAAAGCAGTCTTAGTCTGACGGAACAAAGAGCACAGACGAAGACCATTTGTATTTAAACCTATGCCATACTGGCATCAGAGGCGTCGCTAGGGTGGGGGGAGGGGGGAGAATTCGAAAACACCCCTTGTTTCACTTGAGGGGGGAGGGACAAATGAGGGGGGGGGGTTTAAATGAAATATGAAATATTACGCACAAATGAAAAGCCCCCCCCCCCCCAAAAAAAAAAGAGCAAATTACTAGCTACGCCACTGGCATTGTAACCACCCCCCAGGATGCTCCCGTGTTAGCAGATCTTAGTACCAGAATTCTGCATCGCACTGACCTACGAAAACAGGCTACTACAAATACTCTTTCACGGTAATTTTATAATAACAATTCTCATATTGCATAGTTAGGTGATCGTCGAAAGTACTTATAGATCCTACAAATGACACGTGGCCAAAAGGTCACCGCGTTGTTGTTGTTTTTTTCCTTGGATATGCCACTACGTGCTCCAATGCCTCGGGGAATTAAAAACTATACCCACTACCCCACCCCACCCCCCATGTACGCACAATCAGCGTGTATGACAGACGAGAAAGGTGAGTCAGCCTAAGAAGCACTTGAGAGTGTAGTCACTTGGCCACAAAGCAGGATAAGGTCTGACACGTACCAGCCACAGGTGAACTAGGTACCGACATAGTCACACGTTTGGAGTAAGAACTACGAGAGTAAAGAGACCTGTCACATTCGCCTTTACAGTCCACTTTACCCTGATCAACTTTAAAAATTTCACTTTACGTTGATCAATTTTGCAGTTCTCTTAACGCTAATCAACTTTAAAATTCACTTTACACAAATCAACTTTAAATCAGCTGATCAACTTTACAGTTCACTTCATGTTGATCAACTTTTTGATTAGTTTGTCGTTTTAATTCTCGTGTTTACATTTGTAATGTTATCACAGTGCCTTGAGCCTACATTTTGTTTGTTAACAGCGCTTTGTAAAAAAAAATTATTATTATTATTAAAATTATTATTTATTATTATTATGCTACGCCGATCAACTTTACAGTTCAATTTACGCTGACCGACTTAACATTTCAATTTACGCTGGTCAACTTTACATTTCAATTTACGCTGACCTACTTTACATTTCATTTTACGCTGACCAACTTTACATTTCAATTTACGCTGACCAACTTTACATTTCAATTTACGATGGTCAGCTTTACATTTTAATTTACACGCTGACCAACTTTACATTTCAATTTACGCTGACCAACTTTACATTTCAATTTACGATGGTCAGCTTTACATTTTAATTTACACGCTGACCAACTTTACAGTTAAATTTACGCTGAACAACTTTACATTTCAATTTACGCTGACCAACTTTACATTTCAATTTACGCTGACCAACTTTACATTTCAATTTACGATGGTCAGCTTTACATTTTAATTTACACGCTGACCAACTTTACAGTTAAATTTACGCTGACCAACTTTACAGTTAAATTTACACGCTGACCAACTTTACAGTTAAATTTACGCTGATCAACTTTACAGTTAAATTTACGCTGATCAACTTTCACATTGTTCTTTCGTTGTTGTAGTTGCTTTTTTTTGTACCAACAAAAATTTTGGTGGTCACGTTTATCTAACAGAGAGGTCTAGAGTTGGAATCCACCTGAAGGCTGGGGTTTGAAGCTTAGGAAATTTTATTTTACGCCTTTGAGTCTACTAGTTGCCTGGTAGTTATTGGAGAAAATGTTGGTCGTTGTGCTTACCTCATTAAACCCTCGGTAACCATCGTGTATAGGAATAACTACTACGATGATTGACTCCATAATAAGGACGATGCCTAGCTATTTTTGTTTATTTATCAGTGTAACTAAACGAAGCTTTCCATGTTCAAACCATTCATTAAAAACTTTCTCAGACACAATAGGAAAGTTAAGCGCTGAATATTTTACGGAAAAACCTATTGATTACCACAGTGTTTCTCAAACTGTGTTCCGAGGAACCATAGTGTTCCGCGAGGCCTGAATAGGTGTTCCATGAACTACTGGAATAATTAACTAGTAGGCCATGACGTTAATTAATCTCTCTAAAAAAATATGCAAAGTGGTCCTTGAGAAACACTGGGTTACACGAAAGTGTTTAGCATTCGTTTCGTGTCTATTGTATTGTATCTAAAGTGTATGATCAGGCTGTGGTATGACTCGTACAAATGGCCTTGAGGTACGCAAAACATAAGCCGCCTCAATCCGGCCCGACATGCACCATCTCAAAGACACCATAAGATGACGAGCTGCCATTAAGCCTTGCAATACTTCGAATAAAATGTAGGAATGTAATAATAATTTTTTTTATCAAGTTGGCCTTGAACTTTCCATCAGAAGTGAGAAATGTAGCAACTTCGAACAGGGCGTGTCACGTGACTAGAAATGTCCTGGTGGGCTAGGGATGACATCACGATTTGAAAACCCACAGGACTCTCCAATAGAATATTCTCCGCTGAAGCCTCGTCTGTTTGAAATGTAAAGAACCATCTCCATTGGACCTCATTCACCAATCGTAAACAGACAACATTTAGCCACGTGGACCTCTATCTCTTCTATATAATTTACGATCTAATGTTTAACTCATGATGGTTGTCACTTGACCGTTTTTTTCGTTGTTTTATCAGTAAAATCATGTGTCTAAATGTTGTTTGCTTACGATTGGTGAATGAGGTCCAATGCCGTGTCTGCTTATAAAGTGTATAGATTGTATGTCCTTGAATATGTAAAACTTAGACAGTTTAGTCTAGATACACTTAGTTAAAAAGTGTAGAGACGCACTGGAGTAGACGGACTTTGAACGCGACATTTTAGTGACGACACATGTAGTTGGTTAGAGATTATTGAGATAGACTTTAAGTTGAGCTATTCTCTCTCTCTCTCTCTCTCTCTCTCTCTCTCTCTCTCTCTACAACACATATTGGCGCATACAAAGGCGGGCGGGTCCGGTTCAAGTCTCCTAGCTACAATAGACTAGACTCTAGACCAGTGGTTCCCAAACTTATTTGTCTCCTAGACCCCTTGCAATGTTTTCTGATTTTCGGTAGACCCCCTGCTTAACTTATATTGCATATTTGCACATTCACAAACTAATTTTTTAAACTAATTTCTAACTGCAGTGAGTCAAAGAGTGAAAAAGTAATGTAAAGCTACATCATAAGTTAGAGAGATCTATCTTTTTTTACAGATATAATTTAAATTTAAACCTATTAAAATAACAATTAATACGTATTGCTGGAATCACCATGCACATTGCAAATGTTCTTTTTTTTTTTTTGCATGTTCATCATCCTTCAAACATTAATTATTAATTCATTAATTTGCCTTATGTATTATTGTAAAAGTTTTCGCAAAGAGTTTCTCGTGGATTTCTTGATCTTTCACGTTTGACTCAAATATTGGGCCTGCGGAGCTGTTTTCACTAACAGGAGAAGGGGCACAGGTGAGTTACTGGCGCCTAAACCAGTCAGCTTCGGGCAGGAGGGACTCATTAGCCTTGGCTCGCAGCCCGCCTAGCCGAAGGAAAATAGAATTCAAACCTCTGCTGCTTTGCAGCTATACACCCAAACATGGGATAGGTTTCGTGGGTCAGCCTTGGGGAAAAATATGGAGCTGAAGACCATTAGGTAGTTTGCAGCTTTATTGCTCATCCCACCGATGTGCCCTTGAACTCTAGTGTCGCTAAAAGAAATTCGTTTCATAATATCAGATGAAGGTTTGTGTAAAACAGTTTTTAAAACTACTTCAAGGGCTGGTAAAATCAATGTTTTATCTACAGTGTTTTCCGTATTTGGCTATAGGTAAAGAGATCTTGTAAAATGCTCACAAACCACCATCTTTTCTATATGATGTTGAAGACAGATTTTGTGAGTCTATTCAGAACTTTTTTTCTCACTGTTCTCTTTTTATCAGAGTGGCATCGTCTCAAATGATCCTCGAGTGTCATTGGTGGCATATGGTCATAAAAAGGCTCTTATTATAGACAATCGCTTATTTAACAAGGAAAAAAATAATCAACGCTTTAAAATCAAGATTTCTTTTTGTTAAGCCTTGGTTACATGTAGACAAAATTAACTATTTAAATAAGTATTTCAATTAAATACAACTATTTTACTTTTCAACAGGAATATAAATATTTATAACTAGGGTACAAATCATTTATAAGTGTTTGAAATAGTGACATTAATGGGGTGTGAACATTAAAGTCATAGACCCCCATGGACACCTCATAGACCCCCATGGACATCTCATAGACCCCCGTGGACATCTCATAGACCCCCATGGACATCTCATAGACCCCCATGGACATCTCATAGACCCCCCATGGACATCTCATAGACCCCCATGGACATCTCATAGACCCCCATGGACATCTCATAGACCCCCATGGACATCTCATAGACCCCCATGGACATCTCATAGACCCCCATGGACATCTCATAGACCCCCATGGACATCTCATAGACCGCCATGGACATCTCATAGACCCCCATGGACATCTCATAGACCCCCATGGACATCTCATAGACCCCCATGGACATCTCATAGACCCCCATGGACATCTCATAGACCCCCGTGGACATCTCATAGACCCCCGTGGACATCTCATAGACCCCCGTGGACATCTCATAGACCCCCGTGGACATCTCATAGACCGCCATGGACATCTCATAGACCCCCATGGACATCTCATAGACCCCCATGGACATCTCATAGACCCCCATGGACATCTCATAGACCCCCATGGACATCTCATAGACCGCCATGGACATCTCATAGACCCCCATGGACATCTCATAGACCCCCATGGACATCTCATAGACCCCCATGGACATCTCATAGACCCCCATGGACATCTCATAGACCCCCATGGACATCTCATAGACCCCCATGGACATCTCATAGACCCCCATGGACATCTCATAGACCCCCATGGACATCTCATAGACCCCCGTGGACATCTCATAGACCCCCGTGGACATCTCATAGACCCCCGTGGACATCTCATAGACCCCCATGGACATCTCATAGACCCCCATGGACATCTCATAGACCCCCATGGACATCTCATAGACCCCCATGGACATCTCATAGACCCCCATGGACATCTCATAGACCCCCATGGACATCTCATAGACCCCCGTGGACATCTCATAGACCCCCGTGGACATCTCATAGACCCCCGTGGACATCTCATAGACCCCCGTGGACATCTCATAGACCCCCATGGACATCTCATAGACCGCCATGGACATCTCATAGACCCCCATGGACATCTCATAGACCCCCATGGACACCTCATAGACCCCCATGGACACCTCATAGACCCCCATGGACACCTCATAGACCCCCATGGACATCTCATAGACCCCCATGGACAGCTCATAGACCCCCCATGGACATCTCATAGACCCCCATGGACATCTCATAGACCCCCATGGACATCTCATAGACCGCCATGGACATCTCATAGACCCCATGGACATCTCATAGACCCCCATGGACATCTCATAGACCCCCATGGACATCTCATAGACCCCCATGGACATCTCATAGACCCCCATGGACATCTCATAGACCCCCATGGACATCTCATAGACCCCCGTGGACATCTCATAGACCGCCATGGACATCTCATAGACCCCCATGGACATCTCATAGACCGCCATGGACATCTCATAGACCCCCGTGGACATCTCATAGACCCCCGTGGACATCTCATAGACCCCCATGGACATCTCATAGACCCCCATGGACATCTCATAGACCCCCATGGACATCTCATAGACCCCCATGGACATCTCATAGACCCCCATGGACATCTCATAGACCCCCATGGACATCTCATAGACCCCCATGGACATCTCATAGACCCCCATGGACATCTCATAGACCCCCATGGACATCTCATAGACCCCCGTGGACATCTCATAGACCCCCATGGACATCTCATAGACCCCCATGGACATCTCATAGACCCCCATGGACATCTCATAGACCCCCATGGACATCTCATAGACCCCCATGGACATCTCATAGACCCCCATGGACATCTCATAGACCCCCATGGACATCTCATAGACCCCCATGGACATCTCATAGACCCCCATGGACATCTCATAGACCCCCATGGACACCTCATAGACCCCCCATGGACACCTCATAGACCCCCATGGACATCTCATAGACCCCCATGGACATCTCATAGACCCCCATGGACATCTCATAGACCCCCATGGACATCTCATAGACCCCCATGGACATCTCATAGACCCCCATGGACAGCTCATAGACCCCCATGGACATCTCATAGACCCCCATGGACATCTCATAGACCCCCGTGGACATCTCATAGACCCCCATGGACATCTCATAGACCCCCATGGACATCTCATAGACCCCCATGGACATCTCATAGACCCCCATGGACATCTCATAGACCCCCATGGACATCTCATAGACCCCCATGGACATCTCATAGACCCCCATGGACAGCTCATAGACCCCCATGGACATCTCATAGACCCCCATGGACATCTCATAGACCCCCATGGACATCTCATAGACCCCATGGACATCTCATAGACCCCCATGGACATCTCATAGACCCCCATGGACATCTCATAGACCCCCATGGACAGCTCATAGACCCCCATGGACATCTCATAGACCCCCATGGACACCTCATAGACCCCATGGACATCTCATAGACCCCATGGACATCTCATAGACCCCCATGGACATCTCATAGACCCCCATGGACATCTCATAGACCCCCATGGACATCTCATAGACCCCCATGGACATCTCATAGACCGCCCAATTTACTTTTTTTCACTTTCGAAGACCCCTTGGAACTCTTCGTAGACCCCTGGGGGTCTATATAGACCACTTTGGGAATCACTGCTCTAGACGATGTCGTAACGTAGACGAATTCGAACACATTTATGATAATATATACACTGGACGGTAAAAAATGTAGATGTAGAGATGTAAGATTCTAGCTTTAGCTCTAACTTCAGGTGACGTAATCTAGCTAGTGTGGACAGGGTTGTCTACTTGTAAGCTTTGTTTTTATGTTATTGATAGTAGGGGAAAAAAAAAACAACACTATTAAATCAACGCTATGACCTCTCATGCCCCGCCCCCTCCCACCTTTGAACTCCCTTTCTTCACACCCACTAGATCCTCGGTCCTGACACCGTCGGTTACACCCCCCCCCCCATATTTGTTTAATCCCCGCGTGGAAACTATCCTGACTTTTACTATCCTTTCTGAACCTTTATCCCGCATTTTTCCCCCCACCTGGTTTTGCACTCCGCTCCTCCTTTAGCAACACTGTCCCGCCCCCCACTGGCCTTATTCCGTATTTCTATGTCACTTGGTAGTGGTTATAATTTAAAGGGCCTCATTGGTTTCACCGTCATTTGAAATATGAAAATAGTGTAGATCTAGACATCTATAAGTAATCAAAAGTATGTTACAATGATTGGCTAATTGGTATGATTATTTGGTAGATCTACTAGATCTAGAAACCACAGGAAGATATTGCCATTGTTGTCATGTGTAAGACATTAACCACGTGACTTAGTTTAAAGTATGTCAGAGATTCGGAACAACCCCGGTGACTAGAGAACAGATCTGGAATCGAACTGAAGCATTTTAGATCTAAACCTAGCAGAAGTTAGCGTGTTGCTAAACAGTTAGCTGATATCATCGAGCGTTGTTTGGGTAATCAATGTAGGCTAGATCTATTATCACAAACGAATGACAATGATTGCATGTGAAATAATAAGGATCACTTTAAAGTTTAATGAGGCGGGAAAACCAAGTCAGTTTGGAAGACAGAACTACAGACTGCTTCAAATCGCCAGCTTCAAACTGCCTGTTTCATACTTTCAAACCACCTGCTTTTTTTTCAAATTGCTTGTTTCGATTTGCCTATATCAATTCGTCTGCTTAGAACTGTTGGCCTCTAATCGCCTGCTTAAAACCATACACTAAATATGATATTTTTAATCAAATTGATTGTCTAGTAGATCTAGTTCCAGTAGCCCAGTTTTTCTTCCCTTCTAGAGGGTTGTCTTTAAATTTACTAAAATCTTGCAACCAACCCCAGGGGTTGACCAGGCACAGTGGACGTCCGGACTGGTACGCAGAAACGTCGCGTCTAGATTTTTTTGTCTAAAGAACATAACAGAGGTGAGGACAGGTGACTTTATCAGAGTGACTTTAAATACATGACTTAAAAACAATGAATTCAAGCGAGACCAATCGTCATAGTAGTTCTGACCACTAACCTATTGCTATTGGTCTCCACTGACCACAGGTTGCCACATCAAAGGTCTGTGTTTAGGCCTATTATGACGATTGGTCTGCTTTAAGAGAGCGATTTTGTCAAAGTGATAGTAACAAAGTGACTTTAACAGAATTACTTTAAGGCAGTGACTTTAACAGAATGACTTTAAGGCAGTGACTATAGGAGAGTGACTTTGAGGAAGTGACTTTAGGAGAGTGACTTTGAGGAAGTGACTATATGAGAGTGACTTCAGGAAGTGACTTTAGGAGAGTGACTTTGAGGAAGTGACTATATGAGAGTGACTTCAGGAAGTGACTTTAGGAGAGTGACTTTGAGGAAGTGACTTTAGGAGAGTGACTTTGAGGAAGTGACTTTAGGAGAGTGACTTTGAGGAAGTGACTATATGAGAGTGACTTCAGGAAGTGACTTTAGGAGAGTGACTTTTGGGAAGTGACTTTAGGAGAGTGACTTTGAGGAAGTGACTTTAGGAGAGTGACTTTGAGGAAGTGACTTTAGGAAGTGACTTTAGGAGAGTGACTTTGAGGAAGTGACTTTAGGAGAGTGACTTTGAGGAAGTGACTTTAGGAGAGTGACTTTGAGGAAGTGACTTTAGGAGAGTGACTTTGAGGAAGTGACTTTAGGAGAGTGACTTTGAGGAAGTGACTTTAGGAAGTGACTTTAGGAGAGTGACTTTAGGAAGTGACTTTAGGAGAGTGACTTCAGGAGGTGACTTTAGGAGAGTGACTTCGAAGAAGTGACTTTGAGGAAGTGACTTTGAGGAAGTGACTTTGAGGAAGTGACTTTAGGAGAGTTAATTCAGGAGGTGACTTTAGGAGAGTGACTTTGAGGAAGTGACTGTAAGAGAGTGACTTTCACAAACATTGGGACTGATTTGGAAAACATTCGCATTAAGGTCAAAACACACACCGGAACGATTAAACTTTAAAAACACACACACACATACACTTTAGAGAGGAAAGAGCGGATCACGTGACTAGCACTTAAGCAACAATTCATTTAATCTTCCAGCTCAACAAGGCAACTCTTTCTTCTGGTCCACACACACACACACACACACACAAGCACACACGCACGAATACACAAAGACAGGAATTTTTCTTTAATGTCTCATGGGGTCGAGAGTAAACCTTTGTGTGTCTGCGACGATATAGATCTTAAGATTTAGGTTGGAAATTAACTGGGTTTTTTTTCTCCTAACTTCTAGTGGTACAGACGTTTGTATTATAGAGTTCTGCCAGAGAAAGAATTCCATTCACTTTCGCTTTTTATTTATTTCTTTATCTGATTATTTGAAAATGTGAATTATAAAAGTTAGATCTACAAGTCGTGCTAGTAATAAACAGTGTCTGGGTCGTTTTACAATTGGTACAACAAGTGTAAATATTGATGTGACTGACTTAATTCTGTGCACTCCCAGGGGAGCATAGGGCCGCATATATTATATATTGCCGCACGGGGCATCACGATGTGAGGGGCGGGGCATCAAACTCAGATTCACGACTCAATAATTTGTAAATTTAGTACGTTTAACAAGAGCTGACGTGAAAAAAAACTTGATAAAAAATGATTGATAGCAATAAAGCACATAACATTTATTTGTTTTGTTTTTATTTTTCAAATTGCTTTTTGTGTATAAGCAATACACTAACATTGAATAAACCTTAGTTTGGAAAAAAGTCTTTTCGAATTTGTTTAAAGGGCATCACCAGGGTCTGCCGCACCGGGCATCATATACCCTAGCTACGCCACTGCTCCAATATAATAATGAGGACGATGAGGAAGAAGAAGATGACAATAAAACTTATTTCAGTCTCACGTTCTGAAGTTGTCTGTTCTGATTAAGATCGCAGACGACAATGGCGTTTCTCGTGCATCATTCAGAGCCAATCGCGAACATCGTCCGTCACCATGGAAACACACACACGCAAACTCACACTCCATAACAGTAAAATTCCTTTTGATATGTTATTCCTCCTCTTGCGCCCCTTGCATTGTTGCAAGCCCTTTGTACCTGATATAACGTTGTCTTTATTCTAATAAACGCTGACTTCAAGAAATACGCAACACTGGCCTAGAAATTACAAATGGTGTACAGCAATACGAATCAATGGATCGTCTTCTGTACCTACTAGCAATAGCATAACTTATGGATTTCAATTAACACGCAAAAACAATTTTTACATTAGCTCTATATATATAGACTCTAAATCAGCGATTCTCAACCTTTTAAGCTCGGCGGCCCCTTTTTACAATCCCCTACTCTGCCGCGACCCCCTCCCACACACACACACATACAGAAATAGAAGAGTAGACAATAACAATCCATATTTTCGATGGTCTTAGGCGACCCCTGGCAAATGGTCAATCGACACCCAAGGGGGTCGCGACCCACAGGTTGAGAACCCCTGCTCTAAATGTTAATTTCTTTATTTTTTTTTTATGACATTCTATTCTGTTCTTATTTATAAATGTGTAATTCTTTTTTTCATGTAAATAAAGATAAACATAAGAAATAGTGTTAATTTCATATTTTTTACAATTATTATTTGATAGATTAGAGCAGTGTTTCTCAAACATTTTTGTCTGGTGGCACTGTAAAAAAACTACAAAAATTTCGCGGCACACCACGAAGAGCAACAAATGTTTTATAATAAAAAGAACAACAAATTTCACCTGTTTTTAAGTATTACATTTAATGTGAAGGGTGTGCCTGTTTTTGAGAGCCAATGCGATCTAATTGAGGCTCCAGAGTTGACAAACAAACTCGCATTTCATCGTCTATTGTAAGAAGTCTCTCTCTTTTCTTAGACTTGATTTCAATCAGTGCTGAAAGTCCAAACTGACAAAACCATGAAGTTGCAAACGGAAGAATTATTTTGATTGCTTTTAAACTGATTGCTGGATATAATTTAAGTTGTTGATTGAATTCCAAAACACTTTCAGGCTTTTCTCGGCATAACTTGACTGAAGAACTGCATCGTTTTTTTAAATCGATGAGCTGCTCTTCTTCTTCAGTTGTAAGATTTATAGTTTCATTGTTTCCAAATGGATAGCTGACCCATCCATATTCATTAATTCCAGCTGTTGGGAAGTACTTCTGTAATGCCGACTGCAGGTATGTCAAAGTGTGCAGAATTTCTGGGGTGATTTCTTTAGTTGAAGCACATTCGTTGTAAGTAGGAGAAGACGCCTTTCGCGATCTTTACTTTGCCACAAAGACAATTTTTCACCAAATGACTTTCAGTTTTGAGGATGCAGTGATGATTGTTTCCGATGGTCCTTGAAGACTTAAATTCAATGAATTTAATTTGTCAAATAAATCAGAGAGAAATGTCACCTTAACCCACCAGATCTCATCATGAATAGAAAATCCGAAAGTCTTTTTTTTTTCAGCTTCCAAGAATGAAATCAGCTCAGCCTTGAGTTGGACGACACCTTTAACACTTTTCCCCTGGAGAGCCAACAAACGTTGGTGTGATACAGGAGACATTTGTAGTCTGAATCCATTGCTTCACAAAACTCTGAGAAAAGTTAGGATGCAAGCAGTCGAGATTTTATGAAGTTGACAATTTCAATCACTAGATCCAGAACAGACATCAAATCTTTCATCAAAGAGCTTCTGATTCAGCATCTGTGTGTGCTTTCTTGCGTTTTGCTAATAACTGAGCAACCTTATAACTTGCAATCAATCCCTTTTCTGGCAGCTTTAGGTAGTTCGTATGTTTCTTAGCTTGTTTATTTTGTTGAGCCCTGATGTTTTCCAAGTATTCCTTCGGTTGTGCTTTTACAGCTCGATGTTTTGTTCCCAAATGTCTCTTCAATTTGCTTGGAACAAGAGCCTCATTCGACAGAGTTGCATTGCAGATCAGACAGAATGGCAATGGAGATTCTTCAGTTCCAGAAGATATGAAACCATATCTGATGTAATCTTCTTTGTACCTTCGTTTGGTTCCTTGCTTTTCATTTAACGCTTTCGCAGTTTCATTCTTGCTAACTTATTTCTCCATGGATAACAATAAATAACGCTTATTGATAATTTGTTATTATTAGCATACACCTAACCAATTTACATAAAACACATCGCTTATTATTATCGTTACCGATTCAAGAACTGCTGTGCTTCTGCCAAGGCGGCCAACATTTTAGCAATTATAATAATACATATATAGTGGACAATTCCATAACCTGAATAGGTAACAGCCCTTTCCGTCACTATGGAGCGCTCCACTACTATAACTGGTCGTTGTAAGTGGGGATGTTATCGCATCGTAAAAAAAAAATTCGATAGTAGACAGACCTGTGTAACGCTGCACGTATGGCGTTCTGAAAACTCCCGCGTCACACCAGCAAACTAGTGTGCCGCGGCACACAGTTTGAGAAACACTGGATTAGAGTATGAAAGGGCCATAGGATGAAATGACCGGGGATGAAATGACCAGAGAATGAAAGGACCATAGGATGAAATGACCGGGGATGAAATGACCAGAGAATGAAATGACCAAAAATGAAATGACCATATGATGAAATGACCAGAGAATGAAATGACCAAAAATGAAATGACCATATGATGAAATGACCAGAGAATAAAATAACCAAAGATGAAATGACCGGGGATGAAATGACCAGAGAATGAAATGACCGGGGAATTCAGTGTCCAAGTATGATATGTTGTTGTTATTGTTTTAACATTACATACTACTGCCATTTTTCCCACAACATCAAGTCAATCTAGGTCTAGAGTAGAGGGAGCACATTTGATCAGCGCTCACCTCTAGCATCGATACATACACACACACAGATACACACACACACCGTCAACTTTACACCACTTTCATCCCCTCCCCACCCTGTGCCTCAGTTACCCCGCCCTCCCCCCCAGGTCGACGTGGACCCAAGCTCTGCCTAGACCCAGCATAACGCGACCCGACTTTTCCTCTGTCAAGATCTGTCAAAGTCCCTCCACTCTAGAGATTACGTAAAGACAAAGAGATAAACTTGTCTCCCTTGATTTCGAATTTATAACTGGCACTTGTTTTATCTTGGGATTAGATTAAGAGTTATCTCCCTCTTTCCGCGTTCGTGTTGACTAGCGTCAATGCTGACAACAGAAAACAAAACCTTAAAATGTATGGCATGACAAAAACAGTTCACTGTTACTACACAATAGATAAACAGTCAATAAATATATTTTAAAAAAAAATAATTTTTAAAGCTTATCTAAGGGGAAGAACTCCGCACTTACAACTATAATTCTCAATGATGTAAAAGATTTTTCCCTTATTCGATATCAAACAAATTAATTAATAACCAAATGTTTATGACTAATTGTTTTTTTTTTTTTTTAATTTATTCATGATTTGTTAGGTACAATAAATAATTGTTTAAAGTTTCAACTTGATCCGAGAATGGGTGTTGGAGAAATAAAGTGTATAATTGTCTAAGGAGACCTAACCTTGAAATAACAAAGCCCGAGATTTTCCGAGATGTTCAGAGTTCCATGTTATTCATATGTAAAAAAAAATATTCTAGGTCAGTGAAGACTCGAATTTTTCGGCCATGTCAACTAAATTTCCGACACACCGCGTACAGGCTAGATATAACCCGCGAGTCGTGGGTTGGACATCGCTGAGCTAGATAACAAAAAAATAATCACATTTCTGTCCACGGGACAAAGGCTTACAGCTTTACAAGAAATGACTAGCCTACTATGTTGGAAAGAAGAAAGGTCTCAAATTTCGCACACAACGAAACACATACACAACGCACACACACACACACGCACGCACGCACTACAATAGCAGCAGCGAGTGGTCGATCTGTTCAGTCAGTGTTGTGAACACGGTGAGTGTTTTATAAAACCCTCGTCCCATATGCTAGGACAAATTTGTACAAATACTCCTTCTTCCCTAGTGCTATTAGAGCATGGAATGGGTTGCCTGAGCTAGGCAGGAAAACCAGTGACTTGGTAGAGTTTAAGTCTTTGGTTAATATGCATGACTAAATGCATAACGCGTAGGACGTAATCATCTTCTTTTTTGAAGTAACGTCTGTATTATATAAGATAAGATAAGTTAAAAATCCATGTGCAACATCTAAATCTAGATCCAGAAGTAAGTGTGGAGTTTAAATTGTTTGTTTGTAAAATGTTTGACATGTTTCGGATGTTCCTTCAGAGTTGAAGATAGTTTACTTCTTAGTCCAAACCTCCCGCAGGACGACGGGGGATGGGAGTGGGCAGGGTTTGAACCCTCGACCGTCGATAAATCAGAACGACAGTCCAGCGCGCAAATCGCACGACCAGGCAGCCATCCCGACCAGGCAGCCATCAATTCAAGCCAACAACATGCCCGCTAACTCCTTCGAATAATTTTCTCCTCTAGAGAACAAAGAATAACATGAGTCAGATTTTAGATACCCCCCCTCCCCTACATCTAAAAAAAAAAAAAAGCAGGTCCCAGAGAATCGATTCAAAGAACAAACTAATGTTCTAACAAATAACAGAACCCGCCACCCAGAAACTGCTCGAGATTCTTCCTCCCTGTCTGGCTCTGTTCATACTGGACACAGTCCCTCTCACAAACGGCCTTTCATTAATCTCTCTCTCTCTCTCCTTCCACTCTCTCCCTCCCCCTTCCTCCCTCCGCTCTCTCCCCCTTCCTCCCTCCGCTCTCTCCCCCTTCCTCTCTCCCCCCTCCCTCCCTTCCTCTCTCTCCCCCTCCCTCTCACCCTCTCTCCCCCTCTCTCTCTCCCTCTCCCCAATCTCTCTCCCCCTCCCTCTCCCTCCCTTCCTCTCTCTCCCCCTCCCTCTCTCCCCCTCCCTCCCTCCTCTCTCTCCCCCTCCCTCCTCCCTCTCTCTCCCCCTCCCTCTCCCTCCCTCTCACCCTCTCTCTCTCTCCCTCCCCCCTCTCTCTCTCGCTCTCTCTCTCCCTCTCTCTCCCCCTTCTCTCTCCCCCCTCTCTCTCTCCCTCCCTCTCACCTCCCTCTCTCCCTCTCTCTCCCCCTTCTCTCCCTCCCCTTCTCCCTCCCTCTCTCTCGGAAACCTGTAATGATAACATATTCTTTAAATTGAAAATTCTTTGCATATAAGTATTTTCGACATCAGTGGTCAGGTCTACATAAAATACTATATCCTACTTATTTGACTGTACAAAATATGTAACAGGGGACAGACTTCAATCTATAAGGTGGACGAGTTTCTTCCCTAGAAAACGAGTAACTGCTTCCAATCACGAGATATACTCTCCAACCTTCTGTACATGCCATTGTCCCCGCCAACACGTAATTACACCAGATCACGTACCTATGAAAACCCCAGCTCTCTATAACAATATCTAATCAGATGAAAACCATGTCAATAGGCCAAGCGGAACCAAGTCATTCGGCCAGTCGAAATCTTTTATAGCTTTATGATTTACAGAGATCGCAGGCATTCTGTCGAGCAGCGAATTAAAAGAGTAATTTTGGTTTTAAGTTGTTTTCCTTTTTTTTTAAATTTAAGACAAGCGATGGAATCCGGGATGTTATAGAGTTTGTGTGTGTTTCTATGGTCATGGTGGGAAGAGATAATCCATGCAGTGTGAATGATGCAAGATATGCGGCATTGTCGTCAGCGGACATAGGTAGGAGAGACGACTTCAGAACGCCTCAGTGAAAAGACGTGTTTTTTTGAAGGGATTTAGAACTTGTTCACAATACTGTTTTATATTTATGACTAAAGTCTAGTACATTGATTTCATTTCTAGTTGATTTTGTTTATATTGTTATAAAAGTAATAGCTAATATTGCTCACAAAGAATTTATTCAAGCTATTTCCAGTTTTACAAGTTAGCTGCGGTTTAGTGCCAGCAAGTTGGGTGCTACGAGTCAGCACGGGGGGCAGGAGTGTCCACGGGGTTATAGACAGCCAGGTGTTTCGCTATCCAGAAGAACGATTGCCATTACTAGAGTTAATACTTGCCTTCTAATGGGGTATTATATATATATATTATAGATAGTATTATACTGTCTCTTAATTTGTAGTATTATACTGCCTCCTAGCTTGTAGTATTATACTGCCTCCTAGTTTGTAGTATTATACTGTCTCCTAGTTTGTAATACTATACTGCCTCCTAGTTTGTAGTAATATATTGTCTCCTAGTTTGTAGTATTATACTGCCTCATAGTTTGTAGCATTATACTGCCTCCTAGCTTGTAGTATTATACTGCCTCCTAGTTCGTAGTATTATACTGCCTCCTAGTTTGTAGTATTATACTGCCTTCTTACTTGTCGTATTATACTGCCTCCTAGTTTGTAGTAGTATACTGCCTCTTACTTTGTAGTATTATACTGCCTCCTAGTTTGTACTATTATACTGTCTCCTAGTTTGTAGTGTTATACTGTCTCCTAGCTTGTAGTATTATGCTGTCTTCTAGTTTGTGGTATTATACTGCCTCCTAGTTTGTAGTATTATACTGCCTCCTAGTTTGTAGTATTATACTGTCTCCTAGTTTGTAGTATTATAATCGTAAAAGCATTCAGACATAATGACACGATACAGCGACTTTAAGCTGCGTGACTTGGGCAAGGGAGGTAATCTTCTGAAAAGTGATACTATATTTCATTGTATATTAATTGTATGCTGGTTGCCTGGCAACGGTGAAATGGCGCCCCTTTTTTTTGTTGTTGCTGGCACGACACAGACCTATATGAGACGGTTCGCATAGTGACATTCCAGCGCAGACGTGTATGTGAAGGGTCAGCACTAAATCTAACAATGACCTGGGTCAACAGACTCTTGAGCGGATACCAGGGATGTTCATCACCAGGCCAGAGAAGTGGTCACTTTACACTGATCTTATTAAGTACGAGCTTGTATCCCGAATTCAAATGCAACCTATAAAAGTAGTTACTTAGCATCTAATTCAGGGGTTCTCAACCTGTGGGTCGCGACCACCTTGGGGGTCGATTGACGATTTGCCAGGGGTCGCCTAAGACTATCGAAAATATGGATTGTTATTGTCTACTCATCTATTGCTGTATGTGTGTGTGTGGGGGGGGTCGCGTCAGAGTGGGGATTGTAAAAGGGGTCGCCGAGCTTAAAAGGTTGAGAACCGCTGATCTAATTGGACCTGGTCACTTCATATCATCGTTTTAAATGTCCCAGGGAGATTTTCATAAGTGGTGTATCCGGTGTACAAAATAGCCATGTATTTCTAAAGTATATAAATAAAAAAAAATATTTTTAGCACTTTCCAGCACATCAGAATCCAACTTCTAGCTCTTTTCGTAGTAGCACAAAGCAATTCTTATTTTTTAGTTGGCAACGGTGAACTTTCAATATGGCGCACTTGGCGTTGTTTATTTAGCATATTTGCTTCCAAGTCATAATTTTCTATTATATTGCCCCCGACGTTTCGCCATATCAATCTCTCTTCTTTTTCTAATCCTACTGTATTCTATTGCCTGAACCAGCGTTTCCCAAACTTGTTCTCTAACGGAACACTTCGCACATTCTGAGTATTTAGCGGAACAATTTTTTTTTTTTAGAGAGATTAATTCAGGTGGTGGCCTACTAGTTAATTATTTCAGTAGTTCGTGGAACACCTATTCATGCCTCGCGGAACTTAAAAACATTTTGAGAAACACTGGCCTAAACCTAAAGAATGTAAGCTGGACATTAAAACATCAGAAATGTAAGCAAAGAGAAGGTAACTGCATTTAACGTAGGCCTACTTATGAGAATTCTATATAGAGCGATGGTTAGTATTAATACTAGTCATATACCCGTCAAAATGGAGGTGAAGAAATAATCAAAACCACATGGCGGCATATCACCAAAATGTACTACTATCGAGAATGGGTATCCCTATACCAAACAATGTCGCATAAACAGCCAAACTCAAATCGACAGGCTTTTTTTTTTAATGGAGGGACTACAAAATGATCACGTGATGTTTACGGCGACATTCTCTACTGCTCGGTATCTGGGCTGACCCGACAACGACGGAAAACTGTTCAACTTATTTGTACGTATTGCAAGGCCGAATACATTGAGCTGGATCTATATCCGGCATTTTAAACATGAATATATATATAAATATGTGTACGCTTTCTATTATAGTACAGGGGTTACATCAGTGATATTTAATATTATAACGCATAAAAAAAACATGTTTCGGATATTCTACTCAATTGAAGATTATTACAACCTAGCCTTAATTGTCGAAAATCTTTGAGACGACAGCCCAAAGCGCTGACCACACGACCAGACAAACGTTAAAATATATCTCGAATCGTTGTAAAAGATCATTCTAAAAGCTGGAGGAGACGACAGAAAACGTGTCTGTGAGTAGTTGGCTGATTGGGTACACAGAAAATAACAAACAGAATACTTTTAACAATAAAGCTTAGCTAAGGGGGGATAACTCCATATCTACAGCCACAGCTCTAAATACTGTAAGATATATATATATTTTTTAATGATTTATTACCACTCTTTAATTAACTATATGGTTAATTTTTTTGTGAATTGAGTCATGTGTTGTCTTCGACAATGAATAATTGTGCAAAGTTCCACCTTGAGAACTAACGTGTTCAGAATGTGTATCCGTCAGACAGAGTTAGTTGATAGAAGCTTTTTTGAAACAAAGAGAAGGCTAGAGAAGAGTAAGAGAGATTGAGCCGTCAACTGAGGGACAGAGAGACAAACCAAGAGATATCGAGTGATGAAGAGAAAAATGGATAAACCGAGAGAGAGAGAGAGAGAGAGACCAAAGAGAGAGAGAGAGAGAGAGAGAGAGACCAAAGAGAGAGAGAGAGCAAGCCGTCAACTGAGAGACAGAGAAGAAAGCAAAGAGATATAGAGAGATGGAGAGAGAGAGAGAGAGAGAGATCAAGCCGTAATCTGAGAGTGACAGAGACGCAATGAAGGAAACATCCAGAAAGTGGAAGAAATTAAAAGAGAAACAAATCAAATAGATTCCGACACACACACACACACACACACACACACACACACAAATACCGCCCTACTTTGTAGCTGAAGACTTCATCCCAGATGAGGCTAGACAAAGTGTTTCAATCATTACTGTCTTTCGTAAAGATACACTAGTAGAAAAGGGGAGAGAACAATTAACTTTTATTTTCTCTCGTAAATCTTTAAACCTTTTTTCTGTCTCTCTCTCTCTCTCCCCTTTCCATTTCGCTGTTATCTTCTATCGCGCCGAAGCCCTGAAAAGTGGGTCAAGTTCAAGGTTAACCCTACCGCTTTCTAACCAGGTGAGTTCTTTAACGAAGATGAGTTGAGGTGACGACCCCTTTTAGTATCCATGGTAACAGGAGCGTCAGCAACTTTCACTAACAGACGATACCGCGTACCAAGTCTACAAAACTGGATCCAATATTACTTGTTTTTTTCTTACATAATTTTCTTCATAATATTACATAGTTTTCTTACATTAAAATCAGAGGCGAAGCTAGGGTGGGGAAGGAAGGGGGGGGGAATTCGAAAATCCCCCAGGGCCCTTACTTGAAAGGGGGGGGGGGGGCGAATGAGTATTTTTTATATCAAATATTAAATATTACCAAAATGCAGAGACCCCCAAAGAGGTCAAGCCCCCTCAGGGCCCCAAAATGATGGCTAATTCCTAGCTACGCCACTGATTAAAATGAATACTTTTATATATCTCTCAATACAAATGAGTTCAAATTTAGGCGGGAAAAAGAAAGAAAGAAAGGGAAAAGAGGAAAGACATGGATATTGGACGTTGGATGGTTAAGAAAGAAGGAACAGACGTTTCAGGAGTCGGGTTCGAATCCACAGATTGTATGAGGTAATTTGTAAACAGCGTGTGAACGCCTTATCTCTGAGCTCCCATTCCTCTCTGTCAGGTCGAGCATATCACGCACTGTATTTACTAGATCTAGTCTGGGAGTCTATCGATAACGCCCATATCGTGTCAAACATGATTGACCTCGCCACGTCATCCCGTAGTGATAACCGTGACCTAAACAAAAGCCAGTCACTCGGGATAGAAAAAGGCATGCTCTAAGGACCACTACATTTGCAGAAACGTGAAATGCGTTAGGACTTGCGGGTGGCAAGTGGCGCCACAAGGAAGCTTAGCTCAGGCTGTCAAACAGGAAGTTATGGAGATGAGCTTATTCAGGCGAGAGACCAATCGTTATTGAAGGCCTGAACACTGATCTGCAACGTCACACACTACCTGTGGGTAGCTTAGACCAATAGCTCGTCGCACAGACCTGTAACGTGGCAACGAGCTATAGGTCTTAACTGCCCACAGGTTGTGACGTTTCAGGTTAGGGTTCAGACCTTCTATAACGATGGTCTCGATTCAGACAAGCATGTTCGGTCTAGTGCTTCTCATAGATGGCCTTTGATTAACTAGAGTTGTTACTAGAGAGTAGAACTGAAGCGTCCAACCTTCTTCCGGCCGGGATTAAAGGTTAAATAGCCTACATTTCTGACACACGTAGCACAGGCCTCATCACCGCCAAGTTCAATGGAACTTTTTTTGTTCATAATACATGGTTGACTGACGTTTCAAAGGACCGGATACCACATGATCACGGATATGACCCAGGGCCGGATATGACCCAGGGCCGGATATGACCCACGGGCCGTAGTTTGTGCATCACTAATGTAGAGAGCTTAATGTTGGGCAGTAATAGAGGCAATAGCAAGGGAAGTGGTGTAAATCGGTGAGGCGTAGTGGTACATAGGAGAGGACTACATTTTTTTTGGTCCAAGAAGAACCATTTTGTTGAGTCAACAAGATTAGCACGTGAGCTGGGAGGGGGGGGGGGGCGTCTGTTTGGGGGCCACCTCTTGGCATTCAACAAACTGTAACGTACTCACTGCAGGTGGAATAACTGCTCACACTCAACTTGATAGGTAGGAAAAGGTGGGGAGGGAAAATGAGAGAAAAAGAAAGAGAGATAAAGAGAAGGAGATAAATATAGAGAGAAAGAGAGGGAGATAAAGAGAGAGATAAAGAGAGGGAGAAAGGGACAAAGAGAGAAAGAGAAAAAGAGGGAGAGAAAGAGAGAGAGAAGGAGAAAGATAGAGGAAGAGAGAGATTGAGAGAGAGAGAAGCAGGAGCAAAGAGTGAAAGAAAGAGATAAGGAGGAATAAAGAAAGAGGTAGAAATTGGGAGAAACTTATAGCGATAAAACAGAGGAAGACGAAGAGAGAGAGAGGAGGAGGGCTGAGGAAAGTGAGTGAAGAAATAAATGGAGAGAGTGGTACGGGGTAAAGGGAGGGACGTACAGAGTAAGCAAGAAAGAAAGAGAGAGCCTGTAAGATGTTAGCATTCAAAGAGTATTAGACGTGAGGCTGCTCTTTCATCCACCTCACAGGTAGACAAATCTGTGACTTGTGAGGAGCACAAACTACAAACACATGAGTCGCTAGAGGGAGTGGATTAGACTCAGGAAATAGGTTCAGGAATAGGTTCAGCAATAGGCTCGCGAAATCTATCAAATGGTACCGAAGTGTCTTCGACTCTCTCTCTCTCTCTCTCTCATTCTCTCTTTCTTTTTCTTTCATTCTCTCATTCTCTCTCTCTCTCTTTCTCTCATTTTCTCTCTCTCTCTCTCTCTCTCTCTCACTCTTTCTCTCTCTCACTCTCTCACTCTCTCTCTTTCTCTCTGTATTAATAGCATACATTGTACTGAAAGTAAAATACAACCTCCCACAGTCGATTTAAGAGGAACACTTCACTGTATAATTCGTACTCTATTGGCCTACATTACACTGGAACAGGGCGACAAATAACGTTGGACGGATTTATACAGGGCTGGACTTAAGTATGCTGAGGCCATGGGGCAGGACTTTTGTGGAGGCCCCAACACTTTTTTTGCAAGATTTAAAAAAGATCCACTTATGAATAATAATACTTATGAATAATAATACTTATGAATAATAATACTTATGAACAATAATACTTATGAATAATAATACTTATGAATAATAATACTTATATTTAAAGCATGCATTGAGGCGCGGTTGCTGAGCGGTAAAGCACAGGTCAGTGCGGCGTAAAAACGAGCTATAGGTCTAAACTGCCCACAGGTTATGATGTTGCAGGCAATTGTTCAAGCCTTCGATAACGATTGGTCTCGTTTAGATCTACATAGACCTACACATACCAAAGCCACGTTCCCTTATCTGCAAATGTTCTTCAAACCATGAATACCGTCCCCTGGCGTCCACTATCAGATTGTACCATGGGCTCAAATAGTTCCCATCACTTATCGCTTGTCAAATTATGTCATGCATGTATTGTGGCCAGTGACTTATCTGAACTAAAACACTGCTCTTAGTCAATCAGAGTAAGGTCAGTTAGAAGATAGAGGAATGTACCACTGTGTGTGTGGGCGGGGAGGGGGGTGAGTAGATCTCCCCCTCCCTAGTAATGTCCAAGTAATGCTTGTGAGTCTCGGACGCTGACTGCATAGCTAGAGAGGAGAGTCCTAGCAATGGAATTGAGATGCTACAGAAGGATCCTAGGTATCACATTCAAAGACCGCATCACAAACCAAGACATTAGAGACAGGATTACTGCAGCGACTGGACCCCATGATGACCTGCTAACTATCGTAAAAAAAAAAAAAAAAACAAGCTAAAACTCTATGGCCATATTACAAGATCTTCGGGATCGCTAAGACCTTCCTATAGGGAACAGTACCAGGAAAAAGAAGTAGAGGCAGACAAAGAAAGCGATGGGAGGACAACATAAAAAAATGGACGGGCATGCCACTGAATGAGGTTCTAACTAAGGCAAAGGATACAGAGGAATGGAGAATCGACGAATCTTGAGTGGCGCCCCAACGATCCAGCAGACTAAGGGATAGGTAAAAGTAAAGGTAATGTACTCACCACATGAGCAGCATACGAAACACTTGGTGTGGTAGAGATTCCCCATGGCCTGACACGCCTCATTGGCTCCGGTCACCTTTTCTCCGCACGTGACACACTGACCTGGAAATGAAACAAGAAAATGGCTTACACGATCCGTTAGCCACTAACAGTAAATACACTCTGGACAACATGTCACACGCGCTATAGTTAGACCCCCTACAAATACAATAAGGTAAGTTTTCCTTTTCAGACCATGCAATGTATTTGGCAGATTCTGTAAAGGCCATCTGTTTCTATGGCCCACGGCTAGCGAGGGTACCACGTGGCCAGCACACCGACCAACCGCCTTCACTTTTCCAAACTAATGTCACGTACCCATTAGAGCTGAGTGGACTCAGATTCCAGTCTTCATCGAGATTCGAACCCAGGTCCCACGGTTCGATAGCCAAGCGCTTTACCACTCAGCCACCGCGCCTCACACAAATAAAAATAATGCTGGTGATTTTAAATTTACAAAGGTGAAACACATAAAAAGTGATGATTAATTATATTATTATCTATCCTGTCGGACTACGGTGATAGTTTGATTATAATATAGAATATATTTAAAACACAAACAGGAAAATCTCAAACAGCGTAGTTACAAATTGAAAATATCTTCCTTTTTTTTTATAAAACTTAAATTTAAAAAAAAAATGGCGACTATCATTCATGATGTCTTTTGTCTCACTTTGACATCATCTTCCATTACGTCATCCTATTAGGGGATGTAACTCTTGGTTCAGAACATTGACGTATGATATTTAATAACAAAGGGGATTAATTTTTGTAGCGTAGGGCAATATTGTATGCCACTGGTTCAAAAGTCTTGAGTTTAAAAACGCGCACTCAAAAACACACTGAAACTAATTTTTGTTTTAAAATTATGTTAAGAAATTATTCATGGCCTCCTTCACCCGTTAAAACACTGGTTCATCTCGTGGAGCGCTTTTTCTAAGAAATTATTAAATTACAAGTAGAAACAAGAAAGAGGATGTGTCTGACCCACATTTCTGAGGAGATAAAGCATATTTACATAATGTAATGCTGTAATGACTGTTTTCAAACGAGGCTAGGGTCACAACTAAAGAACAAGAAAATAATTAAATACAAACTCATATTAAACGTACTTGTATCAATTAGTTTGGATCAGTCAAGTAATTAATTAAATTTGTCATATATTTAGATTCTAGATTTACAATAAAAAAGCATACATTTTTTTTAAAAAAGGGGCTAACACTCTGCTATAGGAGAACTTGTAAACATGGAAGATTGTTTCTATGGTCTCGTCCTATTTTTCAGGTTTGTGCTCACTAAGACTCAGGCGATAAAGGGGACTAATACCAATACCTCAGTCAAGTTTAATTTATTTCCCTTGTTCGAGTTTATTGCCAATAGTTACTTAACTAATTGATTATTTTTTAATTGATTTTTTGTGTTGTCACGTAATTAAACGAAATTTCAGCTTGATCCCAGATTGGGTGTAAGAGAAATCACTTTTACCAATTTTTTTACCAGATAGACAGACGGACAGACAGACAGACGGAGTGAGTTGATATAAGCTTTGTAACAAGAACTTTTAGCATGAAACAAATTAATTAATTCCTCCGTTATTAAGCTGGTAGTGGTCTATAATTTCTCATTCTATCTAGTTCTTCTATTCCAGTCCAGCTTATTTCAACATAAGAAGGTGCGCAAAATCTTTATGAAAGTCTGTCTATTGATTCATTCAACACTCTACTGATTCCAATGAAACACTCGAGTCCAGTGCGGAAATTCCCGCTGAAGCGTATTCAAAATACAAAACATCTGAGTCAAGTGCGGGAATTTCCGCTGATTTAAATTTTAAAGGGAAACTCCGATGGTTTTTCAAATTTGAGCTATTGACATATTTAAATTCTGCGTAAAAAGTTGTCATAGTAAACTTTTTTGTTTTATTTAAACCCTTAGAAACATTTATATTTAATAAACTAGTCAGTAAATCCTTGACTTCTCAAAAAAAAAAACTCCAAAAAACGGGTTCTTTGAGATTTTGTTTTTAGCTTATGCAAATGTCACTTCCCTCAACAATACTGAAAGGGAAACTAGATTTGACCAATCGTATCGCTTCATTCTTACAGTAGCTGTTAGGCTGATAGGCTGTTAGGCTAAGAAACGACCTAGCCCAGAGATATGGTACACGTATATATATATAATATAATATATATAAAAGCATTATGATAACCAACTCGAGAAAAAAAGTTATATTTTCATCCAAGCCCCTCCCTGTCCCAAAAAGTAAATAGATTGCAGGTCAGACTGATTCGAACAAACTGGTCAGTGTAAGGCTAGTCTAGACTACGTGTAGTCGGTCATGACAAGACAACCAAGAGATAGTGTTTGTTATGTGTTGAGTGGTCAGGCGAGAAAATACACACTGCCGTGGTTAGTCATACATGTAAATCTTTTTTTTTCGTTGCATACAAGATCCTAGATCTAACTGCTTAGACGAAGATATATTTCTTTTACAAGAATGTAAACTTTACTAAATGGTTTTTTCGTTATATTAAATTAGTAGGTTTGAATGACGTCACATAGCAACCCGGTGAAAATCTGACCATTTTGGATGCGCGGGAAAATTACGTCAGAAAAACATCAATTACTAAAGTATTATTGCAAATATAAAAAAGAACAATATATTCATTATGTGTAAATCAAAACACATATAAAGATTTGTCAAAACCATCGGAGTTTCCCTTTAAGTTGGTTCTGTTTTTAAAAAATACAACAGCCAAACCAAGAGTGTTCACTGTATGGCCATAATCAATCGAATCATTCAGGTTCCACACAGTGCTCATCAAATTCAGTTTGTGAACAAAAGAAGATGTTTCTGTGGGTCAAGCCGGAATTTCGTTTAAATCTAATTTCATGTATTTTATTTAGCGTTCAGCGACTTATTCCGCTGTAGTTCAAATTCCTGATCAGTAGGCCTATGACGCTGCATTATTGATTTATCAAATCAGTCTGTCCGTTCGAATTATCACTGATGATAACTGACGCCTCAACCCTGACCATATCACACTATGAACAAGTCAACGCCCTGACCATATGACTTGGAATTGAAAACATAATCGTTGTATGATTGGAAAGTATGTTTTTTAAAACAAGTGCTGAATAAAAGCGAACGAAAGTCGATGCGAGAGAGAGATGGAGAGAGAGAGAGAGAGAGAAAGAAAGAGATGGAGAGAGAGAAAGAGATGGAGAGAGAGAAAGAGATGGAGAGAGAGAGAAAGAGATGGAGAGAGAGAGAAAGAGATGGAGAGAGAGATGGAGAGAGAGAGAAAGAGAGAGAGAAAGAGAGAGATGGAGAGAGAGAGAGAAAGAGATGGAGAGAGAGAGAGAAAGAGAGAGAGAGAGAAATAGATGGAGAGAGAGAGAGATGGAGAGAGAGAGAAGGGGAGAAAGAGATGGAGAGAGAGAGAACGAGAGAGAGTGAGAAAGAGAGGGAGAGAGAGAGATGGAGAGAGAGGGAGAGAGAAAGAGATTGAGAGAGAGAGATGGAGAGAGCGAGAAAGAGAGAGAGAGAAAGAGAGAGAGAGAAAGAGATGGAGAGAGAGAGAAAGAGATGGAGAGAGAGAGAGAAAGAGATGGAGAGAGAGAGAAAGAGAGAGAGAGAAAGAGATGGAGAGAGAGAGAGAGAAAGAGAGAGAGAGAAAGAGATGGAGAGAGAGAGAAAGAGATGGAGAGAGAGAGAAAGAGATGGAGAGAGAGAGAAAGAGAGGGAGAGAGGAGAGAAAAAAAAGAAAGAAAGAAAGAGAAATTGAAAGATAGAAAGAGAGAGGAGAGAGAAAGAAAAGGAGAAATACATTCAAAAAGTTGTGTTACACGATATAACCTATATATAGCAAAATATAGATATAGATTCTAGATGTCTATATCAAGGTCGAACTCTAGACTCTATAATATCGCTAATAACGAATAACCGAAGTAAAATTCTCTCTTGCTGTTTGATTCGCTACAATGCACACACGAGAACATATTCCAATCATTTTCTTGCAAGACTAATATCTAAATCAAATAGCAGTGATCTCGGGATGTCGGGATATGTTTGTCGCAATTTTCAAGGAAATCATAAACAATTAAAAAATTTATTGCTAAGAACTTATCGCTGCTTCTTATATATATATAGGCCTATATTTATATATCTGATGTAAAACAAATCTCGGGAAATATTCACATTTGACTAGGGTAAAACCATTAGTAAAATCACTAAATTTAGAAAGCCTTCAGGACAGAAGACTCAAAAGTAAAGTAGCAATTATACATAAAACACTGAACCATAATCTTCAAATACAAAAACAAAATTTAATAAAATACTCTGAAAGACACAAAAATAAAGGCACATTCCTCGTCCCATATGCTAGGACAAATTTGTACAAATACTCCTTCTTCCCTAGTGCTATTAGAGCATGGAATGGGTTGCCTGAGCTAGCCAGAAAAACCAGTGACTTGGCAGAATTTAAGTCATTGGTTAATATGCATGACTAAATGCATGACGCGTAGGACGTAATCATCTTCTTTTTTGAAGTAACGTCTGTATTATATAAGATAAGATAAGATATGGGAATTATTTTTTTACTTTTCGTATTATTTATTCTTAAACTGAAGATAAGTTGGGTTTTTTTAAGTTATTGAATTTACAGAATTCTTATCCATTTTTTTCCCCAATTAGCAGTGCTGGATTTAGCTACAATATCATAAGCTAGAGCATTATGCCCACAGTTCTGTGAAAAATCTCTCTAAGGATAGTTGCAATAAATTTTGAAGAAAAATTGCCTAATGTTGAATACAAATAGCTTACGGCCTTATCGAGTGTAAATCCGGCCCGGCCCATCAGTATAGATAGCTGTATATAGTGAACGAATTAAAAAATATCTCGTTGACCTACATACTTTAATGCCCGTGGCTGCTGGTATTCATTCTTTCGGAAAGCCATTGTTACAATCACAACCCAGATGGTTAGAGAGTAGAATTACGAGATGGCGTCATTCCATCGTCCTGTTCAGCCTGCCAAAATAAAATTCCCTAACTCGAGAAGAAAAAAGAAGAGGCGTCGCCTCCATGGATACTAGATTTATTTATAGACCGTTAACCTCCTTCCCCCCCCCCTTTTTTTTTTCTTAAATTTTTTCTTTGTCGTCTGCTTCTCCCGTTCACAGAGCTTCGCAAAGAAAAAATTTTAACTCCATCCCCGGTAGACAATGGCCACGTCTGCGTCAGATTTGTTCAAAAATGTAGGTTCACAGCCTCGTGAAATACTGCATTCTTTATTAATCTTCAGACTCGAAGACATTCGAATCATTGTTTTAGTTTTAACATACCTCACTTCCTTCCAAAATCCCACAAAACAGAAAAAATGAGAGAGAGAGAGAGATGTAAAAATGATTGCAACTTAATGTAAATAACCAAATTATTGTAGTATATTTAAGTTCATCTGGTAACAAAATTGCCGGAAATCTGGGTTTATATTCAGAACGAGATTGATTAATAAATACTTAATGACCTCATAGTACATAATAGACCTATCACAACGACGTCGAGCGTATGTCCAGAGAGTATGGTTTAAAAGTATGCTTTTGATTTTTTTTTCTATGATTTATCTTTGACATACAAAAAAATACCGACTAAAATAAACAGCAAAATTTTTTTTTTAAATATAGATTATATGGGAGATAACTCTTAAGCTACGCGTCGAGAAAACCTTGTCACGTGACAGAAAAGCAGACGTGAATAAAAATTATTTTTTTTTAAAAAGGTCATGACATAACATGACATAACAATAACATGACGTAACAAAACATACAATAGCAGCACTAAGGTACCAAGTTTATTAAGAGAAAGCGAAGAAAATATGGAGAAACATTAGAATAGTTCCAAGGAGCTACTGTTAAAAAAAAAAAAAAAGATTTTTTTTAAAAGCTAGCATCACACCTGATAGACTCAGAACATAATAAAAACTATGTTGAAAAAGTTGGTAGACTATTGGTTAGAAAGAAAATATTTCAATGTCGCTATTAATGACTGAATAGTCGTAAATTTTTAAAATTGCTTTTATGTAGAGCAACTTTCATGCTTATAGTAAACTCAGAGCGCTATGGTCATATCTCTTTTGTGGACAAGAGAGGGTTCTCAGGGACAAGGTTTTCCCTACTGCCTTTAGGCAATCAGTAAACACAACTCTGATCGAGTCGGGTGTCGATCTTGAGCTCTCTAGAGGTAGCCAAACTCCCTTGATAGATAGCCAAGCGGTTTAAGGCTCTCAGCCACATAATCTAGGGGTTGTCAAAACTACGACCAGGATTTCATTCGGTTCGAATCTTGCATTCACACACACACACACACACACACACAAAGATCTCCGACACTTAAATATGCTAACAGTACAGAGGCTAGTTTTGTCGTGTTTATATGGAGGCCGTTTTGGTCCGGGCGAGCGTATAAAAAAAAAAGTATCAAGTGGGAAATGCAAACGAGGCTGGGCTGGAGGATCACGTGATGCGAAGTTTTGAAAGTGATTTGTCAGGACGCAATGTTACAGACAGGCGATGATCTCACCACGCCTGGACGCTCGTCACATAACACATTACAGGTAACAGGGCTAGGTGGCCAAGTGGTAGAGAGATACGCTTCTGGGCCAACAACGAGAGTTCTAGCCTTCGTGATGGCTGACATTATTATCAGACGTTTAGGTAAAGTTTCCCTTTCAGACCTTCCTTGTGGTCTATGAGTCATCTGTTTCTGTGACCTACGGTTAACGAGGTGTCATGTGGCCAGCACAATGACCAACCGCTTTTACTTTTCCTCAACTAATGTCAGGTATCCATTAGTACATAGAAGAGTCCTAAAATTCTCGAAAGTAAAAATTCCAGTCTTCACGGGGAATCGAACCATAGACCCGCGGTTCGGAAGCCAAGCGCTTTACCACTCACCCACCACTCCTTCATTAGGACGTTTAAATTACCTAAATGGGATGGTGGGATAGTTGTTCATGGCACAAGGCACTCTAGTTAACCATGGGAAGAGATTAAGTTTTAAATTATATGAACCACAGAGCGCTAGCCTCGAAGTGAAAAGGAGTTTCGTTACGCAAATTTAGTTTTCGATAGAATGGCGGAGTGATGGACAAATCAACGTTGGTATCGTCAGTCTGGAGAGAAAAAGTTAAAACAACGAACAAGTATTAATTAGTACTTTTGTAGATGCACTTTTTGTAATGTGAACATCAGGAATAAAATTTGTGACCCTAACATTGAACTTATGTGTGTCACACTTAGGCCTTACTACTTGCCTAGAGAATTCCCCCAGGTGTGTGTTGTTGTTGTGTACATACCACCGACGGCTGACACAGAGACAGCGTCGGAAATAATTTTTGAATTGCTTCACAATGTACAATCAAAACACCCGGACTCTGTTTGTATCGTAACTGGAGATTTCAACAACCTAAATATTGACAACACACTGCCAAACTATTGCCAGTATGTCTCCCTCCCCACAAGGCAGGGTAGAACGCTCGACAAATGCTACGTAAACATTAAGCAGGCTTACAAATGTAAAAGTTTGTTCCCACTTGGAGAATCTGACCATGTATTAGTCCATCTTATACCAAATTACAAACCTAATCTTAAAACTACAAAGAGAGTTATAAAAACGGTCAAGATGTGGTCTGAAGAGGCTGTAGAAAAACTACGAGGATGCATTGAGAAAACTAACTGGGAAATCTTTATTGAAAACTGTCTAGACATAAACGAACTAACAGAAACTGTTAACTCATATCTATCATTCTGCGAGGAGTTAACAATTCCAACAAAAACAATACAAGTCTATGGAAACAATAAGCCCTGGATGACCAAAAAAATCAAACACCTTATTACTGAAAAGAAAACAAAGTATAAGGCTAGCAACGAAGAGTTTATAAATGCTAAACATAAACTGAGAAAAGCAATAATTGAAGGGAAAAAAACATACAAAGAAAAAATTGAGAATTTCTTTGCAAAGAACAACTCAAAACAATGCTGGGAGGGATTAAAGAAAATAACAGGCTGCGCCTCAAAACGAGAACAAATTTCAGTGGCTGATGATGAGAAATTCGCCAACGAACTAAATTATTTTTATTCTCGTTTTGACAAAGAAGATTTTGTTGATCTACACAAAGAACTTTTCAACACTGTCCAAAGGAAAACAAGAGCCCTATGTCAATTTTGTAACTGAGGATGAAGTGACCTTGTTATTTAAAAGAGCAGACGTAACAAAAGCTTCTGGACCAGACAAAATTAGTGGCAAGCTGATCAAGCTATGTGCGGAGCAAATCTCTTCTATCTTCTGTCATATCTTTAACCAGTCATTGCAAACGTGCGTAATTCCACACATCTGGAAAACTTCAGAGATCATACCAGTGCCTAAGAAACCAAAAATAGATTGCTTAAATGATTTCCGCCCAGTAGCACTAACACCTATTGTTATGAAATGTTTTGAAAAATATATGCTAAAACAACTTGTAGCAAAAGTCAACAACAGCCTAGACCCTCACCAACTTACATACAAAGCAGCTAGAGGAACTGAGGATGCCATTCTATTGCTTTTGGAGCAGCTTTATAAGCATCTCGATATACCCAAAACATACGCACGAGTCCTCTTCGTAGATTTCTCCTCGGCTTTCAATACCATACAGCCACATCTAATGATAAACAAACTGAGTAACTTAAATGTAAGCCCTTACTTACAAGCATGGGTTCTAAACTTTTTAACCCAACGGCCCCAGTATGTTAAAGTCAACAACACCAAATCGTCAACTCGAGTACTATGTACGGGTGCTCCACAAGGTTGTGTACTTTCTCCTGTACTATACACTCTTTACACTAATGACATAAGAAGCATCTATGACTCAGTTAAACTCATTAAATTCGCTGATGATACTGCCATAATCGGTCTTATTTCAGGAGACGAAACTCAGTATCGAAGCTCGATAGAAGAGTTTACAAACTGGTGCACCGACAACTTTCTAGAACTGAATGTAGCAAAAACTAAAGAACTTATAATAGATTTTAGAAAGAAAAAACAAACTATACGTGAACTGCAAATAAACACTGCATCTATAGAACAAGTAAAGGCATATAAATATCTAGGTGTTAACATCAACAACAAGCTTTCATGGGAAGACCATCTTGGAACTCTGACAAAGAAAACAGCCCAGCGACTCTTTTTTTTCTATACAAACTCAATAGGTTTAAACTAAGCAAGAAGATCCTTGAGACATTTTACCGCGCGACTATACAAAATCTGCTAACATACGTAATAACTTGTTGGCAAGGCAACACCTCATCTAAACTGTTGCGACGTCTAGAAAAAATCATTAAAAAAGCATCTAAAATTACACTTACAACATTACCACATTTAAAGGAACTGTTTGAACAAAAGTGCCTAAGAAAAATCGAAAAAATCTTGGAAGACAACGGCCACCCGCTCCATCAGAACTACGACAGGTCGTCGCGAAGTGGGCGACTGCTGTCAATCAAAACAAGAACAGAGCGGTACAAAAACTCGTTCGTACCTCACTCGGTCAGACTCTATCACCGCCACTCATTGATCAGGGAACATGAAATGCACCAAGATACCTGTGTGTAGTCGCTGAATGAACTCTTTATGTTGTCTGTTGTATTTATGTGTATTTTTCTGTTGTGTTGTCTTTATATGAGAAAGGAGTCCTTGAAATCACAACAAATTTCCGTAAGGATCAATAAAGCAGTCTTAGTCTTATAGATGCTAGGACATATGCTAAGACAAATTTGTACAAATGCTCCTTCTTCCTTAGTGCATGGAATGGGTTGCCTGAGCCAGCCAGGAAAACCAATGACATGGCCGAATTTAAGTCATTGGATAGCATGCATAACTAGATGCATGACTCGTAGGACGCAATCATTTTTTTTTTGAAGTAACGTCTGTATTTTATAAGAATGGACGGGCCCGCCATTTAAAGAGGTTTCTAACTCTCTGTCAAAAGACAGAGAGGAATGGAGAAAGACGGTTGACGAATTTGTGTTCTATAAAAAGAGCATGCATTCTTCTATAACTCTACACCTAATATAACATTTCCTGATTGCAAACGAAAAAGTTATTGAAGTTTAATCATAACAGGGTAGTGAAACACATAGGTAAACAATAAACAAATTGGAGACATAGTACTGGATTCTCAGACAATAGACCAAGTAGAAAATTTTATATACCTTGGGAGTGTAGTCAGTATATCAGGTGGAACAGATGAAGACATTAAACGCCGTATAAATCTAGCGCGTCAGACATTTACGCAGCTCAAACCAACCTGGAAATCTCACATCTCAAACAAGACTAAAATAAGAATCTTTAACTTTAATGTCAAGGCTGTCCTACTGTATGGTTCTGAAACATGGAGAACAACTGAAGCAACAACACAGACCTTCATCAACAGATGCCTGAGAAATATCCTAAAAATACACTGGTACGACAAAGTAGAAAACACCAAACTGTGGGAGATGAGTGGACAGAAAAATATAGAAGTGCAGATCTTAGAGAGGAAGTGGAGATGGACTGGTCACATCCTTAGAAAAGATACCAGCAACAGAGCTAGGCAGGCCTTAGAGTGAAACCCCCAGGGAACAAGACGCAGAGGAAGACCAAAAAGAACATGGCGACGCAGTGTACTTGAAGAAGCAGAGAAGACCGGGAAGAGCTGGGAAACCATAAAAAAAACTAGCAAGAGACTGTGGAGAGTGGCGTGTTTTTGTCGAGGCCCTATGTTCCATGAGGAACTCATGATGATGATGATGAAACACAAATGAACAAAATGAATCGGAACGTGGCAAATAATTATGGAAAGAAAGAGTTAATAATAAGCTAATAGTCTCACAACTGACAGAATCGAGTTAAATAGATAGGCAACATTACTTGTCTCCCTCTTTTGTTATCAAATCGTGTTCAGAATAACGGCAGCCTTAGTTCAATTCACTCACAAAGCTCTACTGGGAAGGGGGGTGTCGTTTACATTTGTTATGTTTTTCTTGGGGAGGGGGGGGTGAAAAAAGTAAGAGGCTAAGGAAAACTAAAGGTCGAGTTTGAAATGAACCGAGTCGAGTGTTGCGATGTCATTACAAGATAACTTCCAGTTCCATGGGAAAAAAAACAAGTCACGCTTGACGTGGTAACGGGCAGAGTTCACTTTAGGTAAAGAGGAAAAAGGAAAAGGGGCGGGCGAGGAGGAAACTAAACTTAGCAGTGACTCGAGACATGGAGTGGGGGCGCTGGGGCGTGACGAACAGACCTGAGTGTTACTGCAGTCTTCCGGGTAGCAGTCTGTACTGTTACTACTACACTGCAACATCAACAACATGACATCAGCTACAAAACAGCTCGTCTTTTTTTTTTTTTTTGTGTTTGTTTTTACCGGTACCTATGCGTAGGTGCTGAGTAACACGATACAATGAATATATTGTACCTGGTTCAGATGTCCAAATGGTTCGAGGCAAGCTCGCCCCTTTTATGTACCATGTGACCCGAGAAAGGCTTTTATCTCGTGGCCAGGATGAGAAATTGGCTCTTCACCGATCACTCTGTCAGGAGGCCCCGTACCCGGGTACGCTGTTCTGACTCACCGTGGCACCCGGGTGGAAACGGTTGTTTGAGGGGGCAACTAGGCTAAATGAATGGCGAAACATAACTCCCGTGGGGATGCCCACGGGTAGACGAGAGTCCACCTCGTGCACGGGCGGATTTGCAAAAAAGTCCCCACAAACCTGTCACACATCCATGCGCTGTTCCTCATTGGGACCGTTACATAAATGGCGAGTCCACCACGGTTAGCTTGGTATAACGAAGGAAAATGGCGGAGGCTCCCGGTGTCCTCGGCCTTCGGCCATATGCAGCCAAGCATGCGTCGGGGGCCAAAGGCATTGGAAACAGTAATGCTTTACATAGGCATTGACTCGGGTCTCTTTCAAACAGAACTGTGTTCTCACAGGTTTGTTGTTGTTTTTTTACTGTTTGGCGTCCAAACAGGGTTTTTTTTTCAAACTTTGAGCTCGAAGAGCCTTCGGCTCAGATCATAAGACGATCAAACGGAGGCCCCCGTTGACTAAGTGATCATTTATTCACACCCGTCTTGGCATGTTGCACGTTCTTCCGAACCCCTGCATGAATTCCTCCTTTCATGTGTGGCCGGAAGCTCGAGCCCCACGTGGGGGCCATCCTTATGCCTCTGCTGTCCCATCGTACCATCACCATCAATATATTGTACCAGATTTGTTCTAAAAATGAAATATGTAAAGCAATAAAGATGGTAGATTCTCGCATACTGATTCAATACAATAAAAAAAAAAAGAAATGAATTATTTTTTAAACAATGAGACAGGTCAAGAGATCTGAAACTGGTCAAATAGAGTTAAGCTAGACAAAAGGACTTCAGACAAGTCAAAAACACTCGTGACTAACTAAAGAATATGTCATCCAGCTTTCTCTACAAAGATCGAAAATAGGTGTCACAGGTCTGAATGACGTGGCGATGAACTATTGGTCTAAAATGTCCACAGGTTGTGACGTTGCAGGTCAGTGTTCAGGCCTTGTATAACGAATGGTCTCGCTTCCAGAGTCTCACAGAAAGATTAAACTTTCTTCGAGATATAAAATTAAACATTCAAATGAACAAATAACAGAAATACATCTTCTTATCTTATATAATACAGACGTTACTTCAAAAAAGAAGATGATTACATCGTTTAACATTATCACAAAACATTATAACGGGAGGGAAGGGGGAGTGAGCGCCGTATGATTTTATAATAAAATAATATTAATTTAATAACCAATGTAAGAAAAGATTTCCTGTGTCTGTAATCGTAATGTGTGACTTAAATCTTTGGGATTAACAAACAAAACAAAAAAAAAAAGATAAAAATTGAGATTTGAATTCAAGAACGACAAGAAACATTTCTAAAGGATAGCCAATGACAGAGGGCAAGATAAAAAGTAATAAATCTGTCCACACGCTACCCAGGTGACAGATTGTAGTGATGTCACGAAATAGAAATAAATGACATCTGCAGTTCGCAAGGGAAGCAGACCGTTGAATCACGTGGTTTGTTTTTTAAAAAAAATGGCCACAATGGTGGGCGAGATGTTACAATAGGCCTAATTTTACGGAGGGTGGCCCAGATTGTGTCATTTTGGACAGAAACATGTATCACACAGTGGGGAAAAAAAAAGGGGGGGAGGGGGGAAGAATTGTTAGCATAGAAACATAAATACCCCCTCCCCACACACACACACACATGATAAAAGAAAACAAAAAAGAAGAAACTTGACGACAAATTTATTTTACCTCCACTCACCCCCCCCCCTTGTTGGCCTCCTTCAGTAAAAAAAAAAACGAAACATCTTACACTTCTACGTGTGTGTGTGTGTGGGGGGGGGCTTTTCTCGAGGGGAATTCCCTTTCACCTGGCATCGGCTGCCTGGATGGCTGCCTGGTCGTGCGGTTTGCGCGCTGGACTGTCGTTTAGGTTCATCGATGGTCGAGGGTTCAAACCCTGCCAGCTCCCATCCCCCGTCGTCCTGCGGGGAGGTTTTGGACTAGGAAGTAAATGATCTTCAACTCTGAAGGAACACCCGGAAACATGTCAAACATTTGACAAGCATCGCAGGGTTGATGTGCCCATTCGCTTTGGTGGTTAGGATGGATTGTTTGAAGAGATAAGAATTCACTTTGTCTCGGAAATTAAAAGTTCAAAAAGATGTTCAAGCACACAAAAAAAAAAAAAATGTTTCTAAATAAAGATTTGAATCTTTTAACCCTTAAAGTGCTGAGCTGTTTTACAATGATTGCATACAAAATGGAATGACAATTCTGATGTTTAGAGGCTAAACTACCACACGCGTTTAAAGGGTTTACCATCGGGATAATAATTTAATAACAGGACATTAAAAACAAACACAGCTTCGCTTCTTTAGCGAAGTCAAAAGACGAATTTTAAAAAAAAATTCACTTTGAAAATGTCTGAATGTGATGTATGATTGCATTGCATGCACTACAGTGTTATTTTTAGATATTGAATGTTGCTGCTTTGTTCTGTAAAATATATAGATGAAAAACAAATGTCTTTTCGGATAATAAAACTTATCACCAAACCATCGGTTATATGCTGGAAATAAGTCACCAAGAATATAACCAATACCTACACGATAATAATTATTAAATAAAGCGTTGTCTTTTAGCTTAGAAAGTAACACAATACATATCATTTCCCACATCTGATCAATGTTTAGATTCTAGCAGCCTACGACTCAGGCGATACAGCAGAAACGATCGAAAAGATTGTCACAGAGCGGCAGCCACTTCTCACTAGCAAAGGTGGACCTACTAAAAAAAAAGTTTGCATTGACAGTCAGGCAATGGAAAAAGCAAACTGAGAACCTCTCTAGCAAGGCAGTCCTGGTTTCAAAAAGCGTCTCAACAAAAAAGTGAAGTTATATTTTATATGCAATGTAACAACACACGCCCAGACAAAGCCGAAGTTCTCATGGCGGTAATCTTTCGCTCTCTTCTTATCTTATCTTATACAATACAGACGTTACTTCAAAAAAGAAGATGATTACGTCCTACGCGTCATGCATTTAGTCATGCATATTAACCAATGACTTAAATTCTGCCAAGTCACTGGTTTTCCTGGCTAGCTCAGGCAACCCATTCCATGCTCTAATAGCACTAGGGAAGAAGGAGTATTTGTACAAATTTGTCCTAGCATATGGGACGAGGAATGTGGCATCTGCGCATTTCTTTAGCGGAAGTTTACTATAGAGTAACAGACGATCTGTTTCACGCCAGCCATTTATTTAATGACATCAATTAACTACACATAACATCTTTTAACACTTTTCAAAAATGAAATCATGCCGCCATATTTGGGCAACTCTCGTTGCTCGACCCCCCCCCATCCACAAACCGTTGACATACACCCCCCCCCCCAAATCAGCCCCTTAGTACGACATGTGCTGCTCTAGTTTGTGAGAGTGTGTGTGTGTGTGTGTTCTGGACACGCTGGCCAAACAGGACTACTTTTCGTTTTCTCAGGGATCATCTAACAATGCAGGGAGAACGGGGGGAGGAGGGTGGAACGCATGGAATGTCTGACCACCGGGGATTTCTCCAACACGTCAAGAAGTCGAAGGTCAGCGGCTGCCGATACCCCCCCCTCCCCAACACGCGTTAGTAAAGCGTGTTTCAAGCTAAACAAAAAAAAATCCGTAATTGTTTTTGTTTATTTCTAAATTAACAGATGCATAGTCCCCAAGCTAATAATTTACTGTATGACCTACTTTCACGATGGCTTCCTGGTCGTGCGGTATGCGCGCTAGACGTCGTCTCGATGGGTCCCGGGTTCGAACCGTGTCCGCTGCCCTTCCCCGACGCCCCTCGGGAGGTCTGGACTAAGAAGTAGATTTTCTTTAACCGTGCAGGACCATCCGAAACATGTCCAACTTTTTTTTTACAAACATGTGATATGTAAGTGGGAGACGACCCATTACTCTGATAAGAAATTTATCTTATCTTATATGATACAGACGTTACTTCAAAAAAGAAGATGATTACGTCCTACGCGACATGCATATTAACCACTGATCTAAATTCTGCCAAGTCACTGGTTTCCCTGGCTAGCTCAGGCAACCCATTCCATGCTCTAATAGCACTAGGGAAGAAGGAGCATTTGTACAAATTTGTCCTAGCATATGGAACGAGGAATGGGCCTTTATCTTTGGGTCTTTCTGAGTATTTTATTATTATTTGTTTTTTATTTGAAGATTATGGTTCAGTGTTTTATGTATAATTGCTACTTTACTTTTGAGTCTTCTGTCCTGAAGGCTTTCCAAATTTAGTGATTTTACTAAAGGTGTTACTCTAGTCGAATGTGACTTTTCGTTTGTAATGAATCTCACTGCTCTATTTTTGTGTCTGTTCAAGTTTCACACACACACAACACACTACTACCAAAGTTAAACGATTTTTTAACAAAAATGTCTCAGCAAAAAGGGGGAACAATCTTAGAGGACATCCGCTTCACTATGCCTACGTCAAGTCGTCGCAAAATGGGCGGCTTCTGTCCATCAAGGCTCGAACCGAACGGTACAAAACTCGTTCGTCTCTCATTCTGTAACCGCGCTAACCGTTGACTAGGGAAGCGTGAAAAAGATCAAGACTTCTGCCATTCGATGAACTTCTTTTGTGTTGTGTCTGTTTTTTGTAAACTCTTTCTCTCCGTGATTATTTTTTCCACATTTCGATGGAATTCTTCATTTTGCTTATTACTATTTCACTCCCCTGTAATGATTAAGCTTCAAACGCTTTGTTGTTTGTTATCAGAAAATGTTTTATTTGGTATAGATTTAAATGAATGAGGTCAAATCTACGATGGTATCGTCGATTAGGAGAGAAAGAGTTAAGTAGAGTGTCGTTTTCGTTTAAAATTGAAACAAGAAAATATTACAAAATACGTTTTTTTAAAAGACAATACCTCCCTTAAACAGCTTATAGAGTTAGCTTTTTTTTCTTAATAATTAGTAAATGTTAGATTAAAATATCAATGGAACATTTTTACTCTGCCCCCCCCCCCCCTTCATCCCTTCGAGAAAGAATCCTGGTATGTATAGATAAATATACGACACTTTAGAATAGTCCAATGATAGGCTCTTAGATCTAGACTAAGAAGACGATACTCGAAATTCTCCTGAACATTAATTTATTGAATCAATAATGCAAATTCCCGAACCTGATAGTCCTTCCAAGAACGTCATATTCATTTCAATGCCGATGTTGAATCTAGATCTAGACCTAGTATTTCTAGCCAAATTTATTATTATTATTATTTTTAATATGAAAAATTACATTGTTCAAACTAGAGTTTTCCCAGTAGCTAATATTTCTTTTCTCGGCAATATACATCCACTGCTAAATTTGTAAGAAAATCGTTTGGGCCGTTGTTTTAAGGTCCGTGTCCAGGTGACACCAGGTTCATCAACGAAGTTCTGGCTTGAAGTATTGTAAAAAATAAATAAAAAAAAATAGGTCCTTGTAATCACAACAAACAGCAGTCTTAGTGTCGATGTGGACAACGAAACTATAATTTAAGTTTGACTCGAGGAGCTAGGTTGTATTTGATAAGCACCTCAAGTCAGCACGGAAGCCTCTCATGTGGTATACCCCCCCCCCCCCCCCGTTATCATTATCATACGTCCATAAAATAAACTGGACCAGCGTGCACCGAATAAAGTGCCCTTTTCAGACTTTCTGGTCAGCGGGGCAGATGATGTAAAGGTCATCTGTTTCTGTGGTCAACAGTTACCGAGGGTGCCATGTGGCCAGTACAACGACCAACCGCTTTTACATTTCCCCGACTAATTTCAGGTACCATTTAGAGCTTGGCGGACTAAGGGAGGCGACCTAAAGGTAAAAATCCGTCTTCACCAGGATTCGAAACAGGGACCCACTGTTCGGAAGCCAAGCGCTTTACCACTCAGCCACCCACCTCCAAGCATGCTAGTATAATAGCATCAAATACATGATCAATTTTAATACTAACAATATTTGCGACAACTACAGTGTCACGAAGTGAAAGACGCTAAGGCTTACAAAGCATGGGATGTTGTTGTAATAAAGCTTCCTTTTAATGGTCTTTATCGTCTGCAACACAGGATGACGTCAACACCCCCTCCCCCGCCCTCCCCATTAGTAACCTCGTCCCGAAACTATTTTGAAGCACAAGTCGTTTTTAGGTTGAACTGTTTCAAAACTTTCACGAGTTCTGTCACCGACACCAGCGTAACCCGAGCCTGTAAGCGATATTCGAATGGCGATAACGGTCCCTCGCTATTTGCAGACGACATGCCTACACTGTTTGGCGTTAAATTCTGGGTAAACACCGAGCGTGTCAGACGGATGTCTCAAAAGAGTGATCGATAAGACGGTGAACTATTTATAGATTGCATCCCAACAATCACCTGATGACATCACTCTTTTGGTGTGACCTCTCTTACTAGGCAGGGAGAGAATGTTCGTCTGCTGTGTTGACCAGAACTACATTCTTAGCCTATGAAACAACCACGTGACCAGGCGAAGATGATTAAATTTATCATCCGTGATTGATGCTCTAATTCAATAATTGTAGGGCTTAATGAACTAGTGTAACTTTTAGAGACAGTTTACAAGGACATAACAAAGCAAGAAAAACATAAACATACCTTTTTAAAAACAAAGCTAATATTAATTCTTTCTCTCCTAATTAACGATGCCAACGTTGATTTGACCCCCATTGAACTAAATTGAATTTAAAAAAGGTAATTCGTGTTGTGTGAAAAGAGTATGCATTCTCCTATAATTCAATAATAATAATAATAATAATTTTATTTATAAAGCGCTGTTAACAAACAAAATGTAGGCTCAAGGCGTTGTGATAACATTACAAACACGACAGCTAAAATGACAGTTAATCTAAAAAAGTTTTAAACAATACCAAATATAACATTTTCTGATAACAAACAAAAAAGTTATTAAAGTTTAATCAGAACAGGAGAGTGAAATACAAATGAGCAAAACGAATGATACTATCGAAACGAGAAAAATATTTACGCAAAGAAAGAGTTAATTGTAATTGTATTTAATTAGTTTGGATCAGTCATGTAATTAAATTTGTAATAGATCTAGATTAACAATAATGATTCCGTGAGATTAGAAATATTTTTACCAATGTTTTGTTTTGTTTTGCACAATTTCATGTTTTTAGCTTTCTCAGTACGCTATGATCATACCGTTTGTCTGGACTAATTGAGAAATGGGGAGGGCACGAGAAAGGAGTATCTGTGTCAATGATGCCGTGATCGATTTTTAAATGCATTGAAAATAAAACGCGTACGACTTGAATGGACCTCATTCACCAATTGTAAACAAACAACATTTAGCCACGTGATTCTCTATTTCTTCTTTACAAATTACGATCAAATTTTAATACACAGTGGCTATCACGTGACAGTTTTTTTTTTGTTTATCAATATTATCACGTGACTAAATGTTTGTTTACGATTGGTCAATGAGGTCCATTAGAACTCGAGGGCTCAAGCCTTCTCAAGGTGACTAACTCAACGTATACAACCACGTCTGTCAAGTACAATTTATTTTTCTTGTTCGATACCAAACAAAATAATTAATTACCAATATTAACTTAACTAATTTGTTCATATTTTTTAATTGATTCTTGTCAGAAACAATAAATAGCTGTGCAAAATTTCAACTTGATCCGCGATTGGGCGTGACAGACAAAACGTGTACATACTTTTTACCAGACAGACAGACGGACAGAGTGAGTTGATACACGCTTTGTAAAAAGAAATATCTGCAAACTTAGTGTGATCGCGGAAGCCGACGAGTTACAAAAAAGAAAAAAGCGAGGAGCCAGCGCAATGCAGTGCATTGACCTTTGTTACTGCGCCTCACAAAGAAACCTTCCAGTACGTTCACTCGGAGAAAGAAACGTCCCCTGGTCGCCGTGATGATTTTGTTCTATGATTCCATTGCAGACATTTGTGCTGGTCACAGCCGTTATTAATTACACTCTCTCCCGTTAAAACTCGTATTCGAGGGTATTAGTAATCTATACATGTGTAATTAGCACCTTTAGCCTACATTATCTTATCTTATCAATTGCAAGACGTGCTTTCAAGATAAAAGATAACTACGTCCTAATCGTATCCATGTCTCAATCCTTTTGTGAATTATGTTTGTCAAGTGAGCTGTGCAAATTAAATTGTTAGAATCTACTATCAATTATTTTATCCACTAGTAGGCTTAAGCTTAATAAGAATAGCCTATTGACTTTTTTTTGTGTTTAATCAGATTTATTTTTAAATTATTCATTTTCGATAAAAGTTAGAAATAGTTCAATAAAAGTTTTTATTTTAAATTTTGTCTTCACCATTTACATTTCTTGTACAAATTGATACTCTTCTTCAGACAGATTTATTATCATTCTCAAAATATTCATTCTCGATAAAAGTTAGAAATCGTTCAATAATTTTTTATGTTGTCTACACTTTAAACTAGAGCTGATCACTACAGATCATAGACTATCGAACACTTTCATTGGACATTTTATCGTTAAAAAAAAAAAGAACATTCCGCCCGGCTTTGTGACTTTCTCCGCCGTGACCTCCTTTCCGTTGAATATTGGGGTCACATTTGGTCCATCCATAACTGCAAATGTGCAGTACAGACAGCACACAACAGCCCCCCCCCCTTTTTTCCTTCACCCCCCCCCCCCCCCCCACAACGCATCTGCCCAGCCTAACGATTCCTGTGAACACGCGCGGGCTGCCCACGTCTGCTACCATTGACCTAGAACACAGGAGTCGATGATGAAAAGGAAAAAGCAGACGACGGAGAAACGGGAGAGAGAGAGAGGGGGTGGGAGAGAGGAGGCTGACGCGAAGGGGAGGCGGAGTGAAAAGGATTTGTTTACATCGTGTAAAGCAGTACTTCTAACAATATATAGATCCATACAGTCATGCAGCAGACGTCATTAAGAAACAGTAAACATTTCGTCCTGGCCCAATGGTATTTGTTCAGATTACCGTACACACACTGTACAACAAGTCAAACGGCTATAACAAAAGGTCCACAGTTAAACTTAAAAGACAAATGTCTCTTTCTAGCTATGTGAAAAGAAAACGCGGATAAAAGGGTTCTGGTGTGAACATTGATTGATATTGACCAGTACACAAAGGCATGACGGGGCAGTGTCAACCAAAATAGATGTTCCTTCAAGATGTATACAGGGTCAGAGGTTAATGTACTCACACGATTAATGTGATGGTTGCTCAAACGATTAATGTGATGGTTGTGCTCACACGATTAATGTGAAGGTTGTGCTCACACGATTAATGTGATGGTTGCTCACACGATTAATGTGATGGTTGCTCACACGATTAATGTGATGGTTGCTCACACGATTAATGTGATGGTTGTGCTCACACGATTAATGTGATGGTTGCTCACACGATTAATGTGATGGTTGCTCACACGATTAATGTGATGGTTGCTTACTTAGACTTGAATGAGAGGACCAAATAAACTTTTAAACAAATAAATTGTGTACACCTAAAAGCAGCAGGCAGAACAAGGCCGGATTTACGAGAGTGCATATTTTTTAAGAATTTTGTTTTATGAAATAATTTAAATGTAAGAAGACAAGAGAAATGGGGTTAAATTTAACAAATACTCAATTTCTTCACGCATATGACACGCTTCTAGAAATATTAATACATGTAATTGTAAGAGTATTTATATTGAGGCTTGACGAGGAGAGAGGCCTCCAATTATTAAAATCTGGCTCTGAGGCAGAATATATCTACAAGAAGCAGGAGATTTTAAAAAAATGATTTCGAGTGTTTCCAAATGTGTCTTTTTATTGATATGAGATTTACACGAATTTTCAAAGTGAAGTGATTACACTTACACACTATCAAAGTGAAGTGATTACATTACACTTACACACTATCAACGTGAAGTGATTACATTACACTTACACACTATCAACGTGAAGTGATTACATTACACTTACACACTATCAACGTGAAGTGATTACACGTACACACTATCAACGTGAAGTGATTACACGTACACAAAAATGTAATAAGCGAGAAGTAATAGAAGCAAGTTGTTATATACACGAAGACAGGTGGAGACATGTCTAGCAGAAATAACGTAACAATGGATAAATTATTGCTAAACAAAAAAAAACGATAACAGATTTCGATGATCTTATTATTCTTTTTTTATCCTAAGTCCTAGCTTTTTTTTATATTTACAAGAAAAGAGTTCCCCTTTCAGACTATGCTGTTTCAGACTATACTGTTTCAGACTATGCGATTTCAGACTATACTGTTTCAGACTATGCTGTTTCAGACTATGCGATTTCAGACTATGCTGTTTCAGACTATGCGATTTCAGACTATGCGATTTCAGACTATGCGTTTCAGACTATGCGATTTCAGACTATGCTGTTTCAGACTATGCTGTTTCAGACTATGCTGTTTCAGACTATGCTGTTTCAGACTATGCTGTTTCAGACTATGCTGTTTCAGACTATGCGATTTCAAACTATGCTGTTAAAGAATGCTGTCTATAGGGCAGATGATGTTAAGGTCATAGTTTCTTTGGACAGCGGTTAACGAGCAGGGTGTCATGTGACCAGCACATCGATTATTCACCTTTACTGTCCCCAACTAAAATCAGGTACTCATTAGAGTTGGTTGGACTCAATGGAGGCGACCTAAAAATCCCGAAATTCAAATTTCCAGTCTTCACCAAGATTGGAACCTGAGACCTCCCATTCCCACGTTCGGAAGCCAAGCGCTTAACCACTCAGCCACCGCGCCCCCATGCTAGCATAGTATTACTGAATTATTATTTTTTCTAATAAAAGGGGAAGTTGTATTGTGTATTTAAATTAATCTCTGACAAGATGGCTATCACGTGACCTTAATGTGAGGGATCTTAGTTACACGTCTATTTATAGACCAAATGTAACTATATTGGATGACTTACATAACAACTCAAAATTTCTTACCAAAGCTATTTAACATAAACATGTGACGATAAATAACCTAGATGTAGAACCTAGATCTGTGTGAAATAACTTACCAAAGTAATCACCGGCAGCTATATCCATTTCTTCTTCTAGTTGCTGTGTGAGGGCGGCTAATTTCCTTTCAGCATCGGAGGGACCCTTGTTTTTGGGTGGGGTCACCTGAAACGCCAACTGAGACTTCAAGCCAGGGGACAAGGCTGATGCACTCCTGGAGGGCCCCGGCTGAACTTGGATGCCCTGAACTGGGGCCACCAGTTTGACATTTGATTTCTGTGGCTGATTCTGGTTGAGATGTTTGACTGATGTTTGAACGTCGTGAGGGCCGTGGTAGGGCGGAGGGGGCTCCATCTGAGGTCCAGGGGAGTCTGGACTCTTCTTGGCCGTGGTGCCGGAGATGCTCATGTCACGCTCCAGTTGTTGGGTAAGAGCAGCGATTGCCTTCTCTGCATCTGAATTCTTGTGTGTTGGTGAGCCATTGTAGTTCAGTGGCACCCTCGCAGGGATAGACGGTGGTCCCGAGTTCACGGCCGAGCTTGTGCTGATGTAAGAGACAGATGTGCCGGGGGTGGACGACACCACCATTTGAGGACCTCCGTTCTGCATTATGCCATTACCGTTGACGCTGGTGGCGTACGTGGATGTGTGAACACTTATAGAGGCCTGCGGGGGCAGGGTCCTCTGGCGAGGATCGGTGTAGATGTGAGGCGGCGCAGCCTCGTTGAATCTGTTGTCAAGTAAAGGCCCGGCACGGGGGGCCAGGCTCAGAACGGAGGACTGTGACTGGGGCCCGTGTGCATGTGATCGAAAAACATCATTATCCAGGCTGCTGACAATACGCTGAACAGATATCCTATCCTGTGGCCCGGACAGACTAGTTCTGGGACTAGGATGCTTGGAGTCAAATCCAGTCGAATTCCAGCTGGGGCGAGGGCTGACTAGAGCCAGGCTTGACCTAGGGCTACCGAATTTCTGCTCGTACAAAGCCGGGTTGGTTAAGCTAGTACGAGGACTCGAACTCTTGGAATCCCCGCTGCCAATGCTCGAGCGAGGACTTGAGTAATTCGAGCTACCATTCGCTGACGTCAGACCGTGATGGTAGACAGTCTGATATTGAACAGGCACATTGATCTGTTGTGATTGCCCTGGGCTGCTGCTTCGCGCGGTGGGGTTAATTAATGTGGTCTTCGAGCCGGGGTAGCGCGAGCTCCCGATCAATAGATTTATATCCGGCGACGGTGGAGCCATGGACACGCCCATGGGGGGCATCGTCTTCCCGCCGCCCTGCCAAGACACAGACTGGTGGTGAACGGGTGACCCGGTGGAGATGGTCAGCCCCATATGCCCGCCAAACATGGAGGGGGGTATAGGCGGAGGCTTCGAATCCCTGACGTTGATGCTACTCACAAAGGTAGCACGCTGATCGGTGCTGTGCATGTTTCCGCTGTGTATTATCTCACCTTCACCCCTTACCTGATGAGGAGAATGTGTAATCCTTTGTTCTTGAAATCCAGGCGAGTACAAACCGTGTTTATGCTGTGCGTTATCGGAATGATTCTGATAACCACCGTTAGCCCCGCCTACTGGATTCGAAAAACCATTGGCCGAAGAATTATTATCCACAGGTTTCGAACTCAGAACATTAATTTTCACATCATGCCACTGTTGGCGCTGACTAGCAGGGCTGCCACTTTGAACACTAGAACTACTCCCAGAACTGCTAAAACTTGTTATACTATAAACATGGTTTCCTTCCCTGAAAACATTAACATCTTTCTTAGCCTCGCCAGTGTAGAGTGCCATAACCCTCGACAGGGGCCTCAGATTATAGAGACCACAAGTTGAATTCCGTAAATAACTACACAGGTCGTCAATAAAACCCCTTCGCGTCGACCACAATGGAACGGCGGCGTAGCGATATGCCGTTCGCATTTCTCAGCGCAGGTGCAAGCCGCTTCACACAGCCCGCGCGCGCGGGACTAAATATAGTTCCCTTGATTGGCAAACCAAAACAAAACTCCAGGAAACGGGGAAAGGGGGGCTTTGATGGGTTTCTTTTCATATTCACACAAGCGTGAAAGAAAACATCTTTCCAAACAACATTAAAGGGAAATTTTTTTCATCCCCCAGTCTAGATCTATTTACATCATCAGTCCTATAGAGCGTAAGGTCTGAAAGGGGAACTTTACTAGATCTAAATAGGCTTACATCAATAACTAGATCTAGAGCTACAGGCGGCTTATTTAAAATCTTAATGTGGAATCTGTCTAGCGATTAAAGAAAAAAAAAGTTTAGATCGAATTTAGATTCATATAGATCTAGATTTTGCAGCAGAGATTTTTTCAAAGTATAATATCATATCTTATATAATACAGACGTTACTTCAAAAAAAAAAGAAGATAATTATGTACCTACGTCCTAAACATTTCATGTCAATCTAGTCATGCTAAGTCGTTGGTTTTCTTGGCTGATTCAGGCAACCCATTCCATTCTCTAATGGCACTAGGGAAGAAGGAGCACTTGTACGAGTTTGTTCTAGCGTATTAGCAGGTCGTCATGGGGTCCAGTCGCTGCAGTAACCCTGTCTCTAATGTCTTGGTTTGTGATGCGGTCTTTGAATGTGATACATATGATCCTTCTGTAGCATCTCAATTCCAATTGAGAAGGGGAGGGGACACATGAGTGTCCGAAATGTGTTTTTACATTAAATAATGCGCCACTATCTCGTGTCATGATGTCGAATGTCAAAAATGCAGGGGCCCCCTCAAGAGATCAAGCCCCCCCCCCCCCAAATCCCTAGCTACGCCACTGTCTGTAATATATAAGATGATAAGATAAGATAACAGAATAATCTTTCTCAAGCCACTTTTAAATATTGTACGGCTTTATATATTTTCAGTAACACCCCCCTCCCTCCCAGCAATGATTAGAAACCCAACCCCTGTGGCATTAGGCCTTAGGGTTTAACAAACTATACATAACTCAAGGGAGACTACTCCAACAAATAAGCATCAATTTCAGCATTAGACTTCACGGTTTACTAAAAGAACTTTTTTTTTTTTCTTCTGCAAATCAAATAGGGACATAAAAACTAAAATGGTGTTTAACTTTGGTTAGACCAATACTAGAATGTGCGTCTTCTGTTTGGGTCCCCCCTCAACTCAAGAAGACAATGAAACCATAACAGACGCAAAAAAGAGCCGTGAGATTTATACAAAAAAAAACAGCAATGAAAAAACAAAACAAAAAAAATGAATATTCACATTTAACACAAGTAACACAAAATAGTACAATTACTACACTTAGAGACACTCCAGGACAGAAGAATGGAATTCAAAGTATTCCTAGGCCTTGAAATAAAAATAGCCTACATTAAAAATTGAAAAATAACTTAAAAATCAACCTAATAAAATACCCAGAACGATGTCTAGATAAAGGCTGCTATCACATTTCTTAGTCCGTAAGCTAAAACAAATTCATACAAGTACTTCTTCCCAAGTCCAATTATAGCATGAATCAGCTAGAATCATCCCTTAGTCTGTTGAACCGTTGGGTGCCATATGTGATCTGTTGACCGTATTTCTCCACTCCTCTGTCTTTCGCATTGGATTGAATCTCTTTCAATGACAGGCCCGTCAATTTTTTTGTGTTGTTTTCCCATCGATTTTTTTCTGTCTGCCTCCTCTTCTTTTTCCTGGTACAGTTCCCCGAAGGAAGGTCTTTGTTAGCCCCGAGGACCTTGTGATCACGCTATAAAGTTTAGGTTTGCGTTTCTTGACAGTAGTTAGCAGGTCATCGTGGGGTCCAATTGCTGTGTTAATCCTGTTTCTAATTTCTTCGTTTGTGATTTGTATTTTGTATCTAATACCATTGCTAGGATCCTCCTTTCTAGTTCTGCATTCAGCGTCCAAGATTCGCAAGCATATGAATATGCAGGAAGTGCATCTGTCTGATTTTAATGTTGAGGACTATGTCTTTATTTTTCCAGATTGTTTTGCGATTTGTAAGTGCTGCTGTGCCTGGCTACGGCCTACTTCAGCAGTTATGTCTTATGCTAGGCATCAAAAGGTGGGGGTACAATGGTCGCGGGGCAGTATGGGATAGAGAAATACACTTGGCGGAAGTGAATGATGCAGACGGCCTCTTGAATTCACGATGATAATAGTATTATGTCAATTATGCATGCTGGTACTTGTATATTTGAGATTTGCGAGTCTTATAGAAATATTACAAGTGATCGCGCTTTCTCCAGAATAGCTGATTTTTAATAAGATGAACTGATGTCGTTCTTTAACTTTTATGAAACAATTTATAATTTGATGTAGATCTTATCTAGTTGATGTAATCATTATTATTTTTTTTGGAAGTAACGTCTGTATTTGATAAGATAAGATACAACTCCCTTCCCCTAATCCACAGCAATGATTAACAACCCATCCCCTCAAATTCCCTGTGGCATTAGGGTAGGCTATATTAAAAGAACTTTTTTTGCTAATAAAAAAGGAACATGAAACTAAAATGACCTAATAAATCTGCTTTATCTCCTTATTTAACGGTCAATTGGCTCTAGACTATCACCCCTCCATGGTGCGTCTTTGACCTGTTTTTTTTTTTTAGTTCAAATATTTGCTTCAATCTTTTGGTTTATGTTATAGTGACTATAAATTATGTAAACATTATGTATGAATTATTGCTCGTACCCACTGAAGCTTCTATATGTAATGTGTTTATGTTGTCCACTTGTCTTTGTGAGAGATTGTGAGAAATTAGATAGAGCCATCGTTTGTCTAATGCATGCCTAACGGCTTTCTGTGTCGGCTCTATCGAAGTTATTAGTGAACGGATGCTGCGAGGGTGGGGGAGGGGTTAGCTGGGGCTTGTGACCTTTGACCACTGGGATGGTAATTTGCATACGGGCGAAATGACTCTTGATAAGAAGAATGTATTTTTAGGACATTCCGATGGTCTAGATGCTAGTTTCGCTTGGTGCGGTGGTGTCGAATCCAGAGTCACAGGTTCGAGCCTCGGTCGGCGCATGCCCTTAGTTTCGTAGCATTTCAATTCACTACTTTCTCTCTAAAAACTTGGTCCCTGGTGCTGTTATTTATTTATGTATAATATATGACTATAAATTAGTAACTATTTCATTAATTGATTTTAGAAAAAAAAACAAGTCTTTTTGAATATCGCAATTCAATTGAATTTTCAACCGTTATAAAATGTGCTCTAATGTACTCATGAGAAACACTGGACAGCATATACAATGCACTTTTCAGTTACTCTCATGGAATATTTATACAGATTTAGGCCTAAAATTAAAAAAAAATATATATATATACATATGTTTAGTATCGCAATTACCGACAAATATAATGGATGCACATTCCTCGTCTCATTCGCTAGGACAAATTTGTACAAATGCTCCTTCTTCCCTAGTGTTATCAGAGCATGGAATGGATTGCCTGAGCTAGACAGGAAAACCAGTCACTTGGCGGAGTTTAGGTCATTGGTTAACTCTTTCTCTCCGTAATTATTTTACTCGTTTCGATAGATATTATTCGTTTTGCGTTTCACTCTCCTGTTAGGGTTAAACTTCAACATTTTTTTGTTTGTTTGTTATCAGAGAATGTTACAGTTGGTATTGAAGTCTAGGAGAATGCGCGCGCTCTTTTTTTGCAGAACTCAAATTAAAGTTTATACATCAAAAAAAAAAAATCCATTTAGTGTAATGGAAGTGAAATCAACGGTGGCATCGTCGATCAGGAGAGAAAGAGTTAATATGCATGACTAAATGCATGACGCGCAGGACGTGGTCATCTTCTTTTTTTTTTTGAAGCAACGTCTGTATTATATAAGATAAGATCTGTAAAGCCAATGGTTGTATGGTGTGATCATATATATATATATATGATGATCACATATATGTATATATATTGTTGATTGGCCTACCTTGTTTGATGTTTATAACAGTTATTGGCGGGGATTATGTGGCAGTGATGCGATAGGCACCCTTTCCATTTCTAACATTCTTTACCTTAAAACAGAAATATTTTTCCACATTGTTATCCCCCCCCCCCACACACATGACAGACCTCCCCTGCCCTTCTTTGTTCCCTTTCTCCCCAAAGAAACCCTGCTCTTTTTTTTTTCTCTGCCCTGCAGACTACTTGAAATCGTGGGAATAAAATTCAAACGGGAAAATATCCGAGACAAAAGAAAAGCCGCGCCACTCTCCCCCCCCCCCCACACCGGTGCGCGCTCTTGCGTTCCCCCCGGGGTCCGCTCGCGCGCCAAGTGACGGTCAGTTTCTTTGTAATAAGAAGACATCGGAATGCCTGGTGACAAGCTGTTAAGTGCTAGGAGGCGGGGTGGGGCGTTACTGTAAAGAGGAATGGAAAAGGGGGGTGGGGGTGGGCTATTAAAAATGTGGACCTGCATTTCCAAGGTGGGGCAGGGGGGGGGGGAGGACACATTCCAGTCAATGATGATACGACTTTACTTACAACCGCGGTCTGGCCAACTCGCTCATGAGTGGCTATTGTATTATTATTATGAAGTTGGTTACTATAAAGTTAGTATAAAGTATAAAGGGCTATATTGAATGGAAGAATGGGTCTTTATATGCCTATAACTCTGGAGATAGGATATTGTCAGCTATATTATTAATTTCGCTTATCAATACTTTCATATCCTGTACACCGGATACACCAAAATGCTTGCAATGTTGGAAATGGAAATCTTCAATGAAGATTAGAAAGAAAAAAAAAAGATTAGAAAAAAAAAAGAAAAAAGTCAAACGAATTTTTAATGTCAAAGTTAAAACAAAAAAAAAAACTGTCATTTCCAGTGTCCCCCCCCCCCCGGGCGCCTTTTCTATTCTGGATAGTTTCCAAAGCCCATCCACTTATCTGTCTCTGCGATTTGAAGTTACATCCACCCCCCTTGCCCTAGATAGAATTAATCAATATACTACTTATGATGTGTGTGTGTGTGTGTGTTTCTAGGTAATGGTGAGTGTAGCTTAAGCGATTGGTTGGTGACTGTGTAGCGTCGAATGATGAGTTATGAAAAGATCTGACGTAATTTTTGTTCAGAATGGCCGACGATTTAGATTCGATAGAGTAAAGACATCATTTTGTAACGAGTTAGATTTTGTTTAAATATCAGTTTTGCTCATTACTATTAGGTCTATATCTCATTTCAAGTTAAACACTTGAATATTGTAATACATGTTTTGTTCACAAGAGAAGTTGGTTGATATATTTAAAGTTTTTTTTTTAATTCAGGATAGGCCTATAATAGACAACATTGGCTTAGTTCTAGCCTGTTAGCTGTTTGGAGCTGCAAGCCAACGACCGATCATTAACAACACCCTGAAATGAAGGTTGTGGGGAATTTTAATAAGATACAGGCACATTCCTCGTCCCATATGCTAGGACAAATTTGTACAAATACTCCTTCTTCCCTAGTGATATTAGAGCATGGAATGGGTTGCCTGAGCTAGCCAGAAAAACCAGTGACTTGGCAGAATTTAGGTAATTGGTTCATATGCATGACTGAATGCAATGCGCGTAGGACGTAATCATCTTCTTTTTTTAAGTAACGTCTGTATTATATAAGACAAGATAGGGTCTAGTTTTTTTTATTTTTTTTTAGCTGGTTTGTTGAAATGTTAGCTCTTATTTGTAACTTATGTAGCTGGTAAAGAACATTTTACCCATCTTTTCTAAAACTTTTCGGGTTTAACCTTTTCAAAGTTGGCATCCGGCGAGCTGCTCCTGAAGACGTCTCACGTTCAGTCAGGGGCGTAGCAATATATACGAATTTGCCATCATTTGGTGGCCTTGACCTCTTTTGGGGGGCCCCTGCATTTTGCGTAATATTTAATATAATAAAATACTCATTTGCCGCCCCCCCCCACATCAAGTGGGGTCCGAGGGGATTTTCAAATTCTCCCCCCCCCCCCCCACCCTAGCTACGCCACTGAGTTCAGTGGTGAATATGCTGGGTGCCTGGCGTCTCTGTTCACATGTGGCCAAAGATGTTAGAACACTTGGTATATACTCCCAAGATATAATATGTTGTCTTCCAAGATCGAAAGCAATATTAAAGTTAAACTTAAAAAAATCGAGTGTTTAAAGAACGATTTTATATACAAGTTATAGTCCCTTTGTTAAATTAATCTTATCTCTCCGGGGTTAATGCCCTTGTTTGGTTTCATATCTATAAATATCACATCGACACTAATTAGTTTATATCGATCGATTCCATTGCGATCTTTAAATTCCTTTGTACCATAGACTTTAAAAAAAAATACATTATAACCCGTACCGCCCATCCCCAATTTTTTTAAAATCTCAACCCCCCCCCCCTTTTTTTTTTTAAAATTCATATTTTTAACTATAAGATCCGAGGCTATTTAAGACGAATCCATTTGGAAGTAAGACAGACCAGAGGCTATGATGAATCCATTTAGAAGTGTTACAGACCAGAGGCTATGATGAATCCATTTAGAAGTATTACAGACCAGAGGCTATGATGAATCCATTTAGAAGTGTTACAGACCAGAGGCTATGATGAATTCATTTAGAAGTCTTACATACCAGAGGCTGTGATGAATCCATGTAGAAGTATTACAGACCAGAGGCTATGATGAATCCATTTAGAAGTGTTACAGACCAGAGGCTATGATGAATTCATTTAGAAGTCTTACATACCAGAGGCTGTGATGAATCCATGTAGAAGTATTACAGACCAGAGGCTGTGATGAATCCATTTTGAAGTCTTACAGACCAGAGGCTATGATGAATCCATTTAGAAGTATTACAGACCAAAGGCTATGATGAATCCATTTAGAAGTATTACAGACCAGAGGCTATGATGAGTCCATTTAGAAGTATTACAGACCAGAGGCTATGATGAATCCATTTAGAAGTATTACAGACCAGAGGCTATGATGAGTCCATTTAGAAGTATTACAGACCAGATTCTATGATGAATCCATTTAGAAGTATTACAGACCAGATTCTATGATGAATCCATTCAGAAGTATTACAGACCAGAGGCTATGATGAATCCATTCAGAAGTATTACAGACCAGAGGCTATGATGAAACCATTCAGAAGTATTACAGACCAGAGGCTATGATGAATCCATTCAGAAGTATTACAGACCAGAGGCTATGATGAATCCATTCAGAAGTATTACAGACCAGAGGCTATGATGAATCCATTTAGAAGTATTACAGACCAGAGGCTATGATGAATCCATTTAGAAGTATTACAGACCAGAGGCTATGATGACTCCATTTAGAAGTATTACAGATCAGAGGCTGTGATGAATCCATTCAGAAGTATTACAGATCAGAGGCTATGACGACTCCATTTAGAAGAATTACATTTCAGAGGTTATTTAAGACGAATACATTCAGTATTTTAAGACGATCCTGACCTCTCCACACTTGAAATTTCATGCAATAACAACCTTGAGGGGAGTTAACACATAATAAAATAATTACAAAAAAAAGAAGAGAATTCTCTCCCCTTTATTGCAGAATCACAATCACTCATAATAATGTAGTTTTAACAATTCTGTTCCATTTTCCAAGTGTTTCTAGTTATAAAATCAGTGGCACTTGTCGACTAGTATTACTGAAAAGGGTTTTGTGTTGCACAATTTTTTGAAAATGTCTTTAATTGACAATTTAATAAATCTGGGAATGTAATATAATGGGCTTGCTCTGAATGAGATGCTAAGGCTAACAGCAAATATGAATATAGAGAGGTATCATTGGTATTGCCCCAACATGAGTCTTGATAGGTGAAAATTCAAATTAAAACAGTGAAGTATTATCAAAACCTGTTAAGTCTTGCCATCACTTGACAATAAGTAAATGGAAATCAATGACTGTATTTGTACATCTGGAAATGTTTTATTTTCATCTTTCAATTGTTTCAAGCGAACTGCTTTTTCTGAAGTCCATAAAAACAAAAACAATTGAGACTATGACCTAAAGCTTATGAGGATCAATGACAGACGTTACTTCAAAAAAAAAAAAGATGATTACGTACTACAAGTGTTTCTAGGTCAATCTAGTCATGCATGTTAAATAAATTCTGTCAAGTCACTGGTTTTCCTGGCTGGCTCAGGCAACCCATTCCATGCTCTAATAGCACTAGGGAAGAAGGATTCTCAATCATGCTCCATAAAGAGATCATCCTCAATACGGACCACTTCACTTTTCTGGGAAGTAGGGTTAGCAAAGGCGATAGAGCTGACGACAATACACAATCTAGGTTAGCCTTCAACACTCCTCAAACTATCTGCCACTCCAAAGCACTGTCTTTATTGAACAAGATCCGAACACAGTCAAACTGTTCCAAGACTTGGAGAGTCACAAAACAAATATGGGAAAACTCCAGACCTTCACAGTGGCCTACGCTGGATATTGGGAATCAGGTGACCCAAAAAGATATCTACTGTCAGCTTGTGGTAAAGAACTAGGACAAAAAAAACCCATAGCCCAGGATAATAAAAAGCAAAACTGGAGCTGAGTAGGACACACCTTGTGAAAACCAGCTACCATTGTTGCAAGGCAGGCACTTGATTGGGATCCACAAGGAAAGTGGGCAGGCCAAAGCAAACCTGGAAGAGGTTGGCCATCAGAGAAGCTGAGGACACTGGAATGACATGGGAGCAGATGAAGAAAGCTGCTCAGAACCGAGTTCGGTGGAGAGGTGTGATTGCCGCCCTATGCTCCCCAGGAGGGTTCAAAAGATTAAGTCAAGTAAGTCATGACCTAAACTATTATCCCTAAAACTAAACCAGATACCCAAACTATAGGCATAGAAAGAAAAAACAATTCTCCACAATTAAAAGGCGAGAGAACTTATCCATATAGCTGTATTACTAGACTTTGAAGAATTCATTTACTCAACAAAAAGAATCAGTTAAAAATAGGGCGAAATATACGAAAGCCAATTCATGACATTACTATCCAAGGAAGAAACATACAAAAAATAATACAAATTCAAATTTTTATTTACATGAAAGACTACAGTTAAATAGGCAGTGCTAGATCTATATTACAGAAGTTAAATCTAACATATATTACAGACTAACAACATTAACCACACTATACTTCATACATTATTGGTATCAGATTCATTCATAACTCTCTGATGTTATTTTAGAACAAAAGGATAAAAGACCTCCTGCCATACAAATGGAATGAGGCAAATAAACCTCCTGATGTTAGTCTAACTCTAAAGCATGTACAACTGAACTAGATAGATCTGTGTATTATCCAAAAGTCTGAAATTGGTACATATTTGGTCTAACATTATACAAATGTTTGTGGCTGGTATACCTTTGGTCTGATATTAACCAAATGACTGTTGCTGGTATACATTTGGTCTGACATTACCCAAATGACTGTTGCTGGTATACATTTGGTCTGACATTACCCAAATGACTGTTGCTAGTATACATTTGTGTTGCTGGTATACATTTGGTCTGACATTACCCAAATGACTGTTGCTGGTATACATTTGGTCTGACATTACCCAAATGACTGTTGCTAGTATACATTTGTGTTGCTGGTATACATTTGGTCTGACATTACCCAAATGTCTGTAGCTGGTATACCTTTGGTCTAATATTATCCAAATGTCAGTAGCTGGTATACCTTTGATCAAACATTATCCAAATGTCTGTAGCTGGTATACTTTGGGCCCCTTCTTCAACAAAAATCCTTGATTGTTTAAAGAGCTGACAAATCCTTCAAAATCTGGAACATTTAAACCCAAGTCCTGAAAAAAAAAGATAGATTATTACAGTCCTAGGATTGATAATGGCTTTCCTCTAGTTTCAAAACCTGATAAAATAAATGGGGTCAAGGTGACAAGAGAGGTAAAGCACTTTAGATTTGATTCCCTACGACGGCTAGTATTTTGAATTGTGAGCTTTTAAGGATATCCTCGAGTCCAGACACAGCTCCAGTTTGTACCAGACATAAGCAGACATGAAGAAAGCTGATGGGAGAAGGACACTACCATGTATTTATTGTCACAGACACAGCAAGAATGAGACACAGTGATAATTTTAACTTAACTACCAAAGATTGTAATACACCTCAGCCTATTTTACAATACAAGAAGGATGAACTTGATGAGTCAGTTTCTTTTTAAATGATATTGTTCCCTGATTAGTGCTACTGTTTTTCTTAAAAATCAGGATTCTGAATAATGAGACACTGTGATAATGTTGACTTTACTACCAAAGACTGTAATACACCTCTGCCTATTTTTCAATACAAGAAGGATGAACTTGATGAATCAATTTCTTTTTAAATGATGTTGTTCCGTGATTTGTGTTACTGTTATTCTTAAAAATCAGGATTAGTATTTTAAAAGTAACACCCTGCATTTTTTTTTTAAAGTTAGAAATATGAGCCACCATTAGATCTCAACCAAAAGTTAGAGAACATGACATTCATTCATGGAAACTTCCCTTTGGAGATTTGTCTACAATGTATGCCAAGTAATGACACTGAACATGCTTATACTTTGTATCTTTTATCTCTTTAAATAAAGTAAGTTCCCCTTTCAGACCTTGAGGTCTACAGGGCAGATGATGCAAAGGTCATCTGTTTCTGTGGCCCACGGTTAACAAGGGTCAGCACAACGACCAACTTAACTTTTCCCCAACTAATGTCAGGACTCCCGGTTCAGAAGACAAGCACTTTACCTTCCAGCCACCCTGCCTCCACCTCGTTAAATAAATAAAAAAAAAACCAGTAACTTTCATTCAAAACAGATTTTCATACATGGCAGAGAATCTATTAATAGGTAGCTTATTGGTGTATCCGGTGTGCAAAAACATTTCCCATTCTAATATTTTTAGTCTACATTCCAAACCAGATCTACTAGATCTTGTGACTTTGTAATGGGTTCAATTTGTTTCACAATTATAAACCAATGTAAATCTTTTTTTATGGCATTCCTGATATGTTTTTTTTTTAGCATCTGGTATCATGAGACAGTGTCACAAAAATGAGATTGTGCTATTGAAAGAAGGGGCGCTTGGCTTACGAACATGAGGTCCTGGGTTCAAATCCCTATGAAGACTGGGATTTTGAATTTCAGGATTTTTAGGCCGCTCCTGAGTCCAGCCTACTCTAATGGGAACCTGACTTGAGTTGAGATAAGATTTCCCTTTTTTTCTTTCCCTTCCAGATGATTTGATCACAGCTTATTGAGAAAGCTAAAAGAATGAACTAGCGCTAAACAAAAACAACTTGTACAAATATTTCTAATCATACAGATTTCTTGTTGTTCTAGATCTATTACAACCTTAATTACATGACTGATCCAAACTAATTGATACAATTACATTTTGTATATTTATTTTTTTTTTAAAGTATTTTTTATGTTTTTTTTTATTGAAAGAGCTCCAACCTTAGCCACTTGTCTCATCTGTTGAAGTGTGAAGATATTGTTGTACGTCTGCTCTGAGATTCTCTGAAGTCCAGAGATAAAACGTTTGGGCTGTGGAACAGACAATACAATGATAATCAATGTCTTTAATAATCTACAATTGTTTAAACTTCAATCAAATGAATCCTAGCTCCCACACTAAATATTCTTTAATAATCTACAGTTGTTTACACTTCAATCAAAGGAATCCTAGCTCCCACACTAAATATTCTTTAATAACCTACAATTGTTTACACTTCAGTCAAATGAATCCTAGCTCCCACACTAAATATTCTTTAATAATCTACAGTTGTTTATACTTCAGTCAAATGAATTCTAGCTACCACACTAAATATTCTTTAATAATCTACAGTTGTTTTCAATTCAATCAAAGGAATCCTAGCTCCCACAATAAATATTCTCAAGAGACTTAGTCTGTAATGCTGTAGTACCTGAGCTCTACCGCTCATTCCTGAGCCATGCATTGATCTGTTAAAATCGATGAAACCAAACTGATCAGAGAAAACATCCTGCATGCTGGAGAGAGAAACATTAACACTTTGAGCACAAGATGTTTCTATTAGATCATAGATCAACATTACAAAAACATCTCATTCATCAGAGGTTCCCCCTTTTTATTTTTCAATCATGTACAAATAGGATAAATCTGTGATCCATGAAAATTTAAATACTACGTAAGGAAAAAAACCACAGATGTCCTGGTATGCCTATAGTTTATAAAAATCTATATCTCTGAAATAATTTTTGTCAGGAAATATACTTTTTAATGTCATTCATCTTGATCACTTTGTTCTTGAATTGTGTCGTAGAATATGTGTGTGTGCATCGACGGGGTTGGGTGAAAGCTTGTGTTGGCAATGTTCCAACCATTAATTCTTTTCAACGGAATAACCTTTTTTTTTCAATACCTGCAGAAACCTGATTCCAGGAACCTGGACAGCTGATATCAAAAATGACAAACAATTTTTCTAGAAATTTAACAGTTGATGTATATTGCTGAGAATAGAAGTACTAGCTTGTTGATCACACAGGGAAAACTCTAGTTTGACTGTTATAAATTTTCAAAGTACAAAATAAATAAATGTACATTTGGCTGGAGACTATATCAAGGTCTAGAGCCAACATGGTGTAGGCAGCCGTATTACTGTAATTATGCGACAAAAGTAAATTTAAAGCTGCTTCAATTTTATTGAAGTTTATAAGCGTTGCTAATATTTTTATGTAAATCTGATATAGACTACATCTAGATTCTAGATCTAGAAGTAACAGTTCTAAATCAGAACTTTAGGTCTAGTGTTAGATCTAGATGTCAATATAATGAACATACTAATAAATAATTGCAAAAGTATACCTTGCTCGCTAGCCAAATGAAAAAATGTGTACGTTTTAGCAGCTGACGATGTTACAGGGTTCAATACCCGAATTGTATTAAAAGATTTTTACAATTACTTTATTATATTTCAAGTTTAATAATGAAGGTGGTGTCTTTTGAAAAAAAAACATTTAAAAAATGTTTTTCTTGTTTAATTTCATGTCACATCTCTAATCAATTGGGACAAAGTCTGATCTATGACTGATCTTTTGTGGTCACATTTGAGGACCACTGTATTTTTTATTGTTTTGTATTGTGCATCTCTCATGTTATGGCATGTTCAGTATTCTACAGTGCAACTTCTTTAGTGGACCTGTGGGGAGGAGGTTCTTGTGCTGCCTTTAGGCAAACTCAACTCAGCTAAAGTCAGGATTCAAACTACAGCCCCCCCACCGTTACCAAGCAGTTGTTTGTTTTACATGTTTCGGATGTTCCTTCAGAGTTGAAGATAATTTACTTCCTAGTCCAAACCTCCCGCAGGACGACGGGAGCGGGCAGGGTTTGAACCCTCGACCGTCGATAAATCCGAACGACAGTCCAGCGCGCAAACCGCATGACCAGGCAGCCATCCAGTTAAATAAGGCAACTCAGCCACACAAGTCAGCCTTACAGAATGATGATCTATTGAATACATATTTTTTAGTGATAATCCTTTTGTCCCAACAGTTTTTCAAGTTATATACAAAAGTTGTTCCCAAATTGAATTGAAACAAATAGAATGTGTTTATCCATAATTATCTAATTTTCTAGGACCAAAAACGATGCATGATTTTTTTTTTATGTTTACAGTAAAATTGTGGGCTGCAGATCAACTAATGACTCAACTAACTTAAAATGTTGATAAATCTTGAACCATATGATTAACATAGGCTATGTGTATGAACAACACATAGTTTGTATTATGCAATGCTATTTTTAAAGAGGATGGATTTCCAAGTAATGTACAGACTTTCCTTATGTATCTCATCTCATCTCTGCCTGTGGTCCCTTCTGGGGCATAGGCCACCAACTAGCTTCCTCCTGGCATCTCGGTTCTGGGCGAGTCTCTCCAACTGTACCCACATGAATTCCTTATGTATGGTCATTTATTAATCAAGCCATTCATTGGACTAAAAACTTTTATGAAGTTTTAGAAATGGGGCTGCTAACAAAAACATTAACTCTGTTCAGAAGCAAAGTCAGTGTTATAAGATAATCTTATCTTATAGAATACAGACGTTAGTTCAAAAAAAGAAGATGATTACATCTTACGCATGTTCCTAGGTCAATCTAGTCATGCATGTTGACCAATGACTTACATTCTGCCAAGCCATTGGTTTTCCTGGCTGGTTTAGGCAACCCATTCCATGCTCTAATAGCAGTTAACAAAAAATGAACAGGACAAAAGATTGCTTTAGCTGACCACACCGCAGAAAGGAAGGTGTATACTTATTAATATTCTGAAGGTGTATACTTATTAATATTCTGAAGGTGTATACTTATTATTAATAAGAAGTCATTAACTGTGTCCTGGCAACCAAGGCTATTTAATACAGTGGCGAAGTGATCATTTTGGTCCTTATAACCAGCTGGTCTGTTTAACTGAATTCGACTGTATAGTAATAGTTGGTACTTTAGGATTAGGTCAGAAAAAGTGTCTGTTCCAATTAGCTGGTGGTCTAATTGACCAGATTTGACCATTAGTGGTTACAAACTGACCTGTATTTCATTATCTCCACTACATCTTCAGCATCTGATTTAGTAGCAGTCTCTCTCAGCTCCAATCGAGCTCTGGCTTCTGTCAATCTAAACAAACAGAAATTACCCTTTTTTTTTTTGATAATGCAGAATTTAAATATTATTACTATCAAATAATTTATATTTGACAGTCATTTTTCTAAGTACGGTAATACTAAATCTCATTATGAGACTTTAAAAAAAAAAAAAAAAGCTTTACATAGTGTTATTCAATTCATTTTGAATAATTTAAAATAGTATCGCTTGCATAGTTGACAGTAAATTAACCCTAACTCTATCCCCCACTTTAAATTAGAGTCAGAAGAGAATTTGTGATGGATGAATGGTAAAAAGCTTGTCTTCCAAACCGAGGTGTCTCTGGTTCAAATCCCGGTGAAGACTGAGATTTTGAATCTCAGGAATTTTTAGTTTTTAGTTTCCTGAGTCCACCAAACTCTAATAGGTACCTGGCACTAGTTGGGGAAAAGTAAAGGCTGTAGGTTGTTGCACTGTCCACATGTCACCCTTGTTAAGTGTGGGTCGCAGAAACAGGTGACCTTAACATCATCTGCCTTATAGATCTCAAGGTCTGAAATGTGAAGTTTCCATTTTGTTTTTTTAGTCAGAAGAAAAAGACAGAAAAACAAGGTAAACTATTTTATGCAGTGAAAATATACAAAAAGATTTTTATCACCAACATATCAGAAGTAAAACACCTTTCAATATATATCAGCTTGAGTGGTTCCATGAACCATTAGAAAAAAACAAAAGAAATGAATAGAAAAAGAAAAGTAAGAATGGAAAGATATATTGATGTCAAACCCTGGTAACTTGGTTGCCATAATGCAAGTCTGGGGACAGAAGATGGGCAGTGATGTTGTGGTCATTGAATGGCTTAGTGCCCGTAAAAAAATGTCTTTGAATTTTGGCTAGACAGATACACATTCCAATCACAGATTTGGGTGACAAAAAAATTTCCCAAGTCATCAGGGATGGATTTACGGTAGTGCCCAGTGCAGCCTCCCACTGCTTCACCCTTAAATCAAAAAACTTTTTAAAATATGCATTATAAATATGAAAAAAGATGAGATTATTGCACAAATTCTCTAATGTGTCATTAACATTAAGATCATGAAAATCTTCCAAAGCAGGTAGGCACAAAAACAATGCCCACTACATGGTTAGTGACATCAGGTATGGATGAACTTGTTACTTTGCCAACTTACAAGGAGGCCAGTAATTTCTACTGGTCATATAATTTCTTTGTACTCCATTAGACACTGGCAAAAATAAAAAAAAATGTACCTGATGAGAGACTCCAGTTGTCTGGTTGTGATGGGGGTACTGTCTCGACTCTGATGTTTGAGACGTAACGTCAGATAAAAATCCTAAACAAAAAGGTGAGATACCAATTTACTAATTATTGAGACAAAAACAAGCCAAAGAATGGGAGAACGTTCAAAACTTTTTATTATTTCCAAGAGTACGTCTGCTGGTTCAGTTTTATTATCAAAAATCAAAAAGCTTATAAAATTAACAAAAACCATGTAAAAAAAACAACAACACACAGTGCATTCCCCCAGATTTGTTCATTACAAGACAAAAGTCTTGATGATATTTTATAAATCATATTGTAACCTGGAGGGGAGGGAGATGGGTATGGGGGGCAACAAATGGAAAGCTTATGGCTGCTGAATCACAGAGTTTAAAAATCTTGGATACAATCTGTGATTAATTATTAAGGCTTTGGGACTTCTTTGTTTCCATTCAGATCTCCTTTAGTTGAGACAAGGCTAATGCTCTTAGCGCAAGTTATTCTATTCAAGCATTAAGGATTAGCTGCAGGAAGAAATTAACATCTCCTTAACCCATTAGTAGGTGCAGAGGCTGAGTGTTAAGACACCTGACTTCCGAACCTGGGGGTCCTGGGTTCAAAACCTGGGATTTTTAATTTCAGGATCTTTAGAGCAACTCTGGGTGAGTTTGCCCAGCTCTTATGGGTACCTGACATTAGTTGGTGAAAAGTAAAGGCGGTTGTTCGTTGTGCTGGCCACATGACACCCTTGTTAACCATGAACCACAGAAATAGATGATCTTTACATCATCTACCCTATGGATCGCAAGGTCTGAAAGGAGGAACATACTAACCCACTGATTTCCACTTTGAAAAGCTACCGTTTTGTCCTAAGCAAAGAGAGGTAGTTCTGAATTTTTTAAAATTCTAAAATAAAATATTATAAGAAGGGTTGCCTGAGTCAGCCAGGAAAACCAATGACATGGCAGAATTTAAGTCATTGATTAACATGCATGACTAGATTGACCTAGGAAAGGTTTTTCTTTATAAAAACTCAAAACAATGTTTTAACATTACCCCCCCCCCCCCTCTAAAAATGAAGTAAGATAAAAATGATAGTGAGGTAAAACAAAACTCAATGAGAAAATATGTTTATAAAAGCACTGACCTGTAAAACTGTAGCAGCTTCTGGACCGATTTTGGGATGAACATATTTCCTTGCATAGCCAACATACTACACAAAGTCAATGACAAAATTGTAACAAAAGATTGACATTATTAGATTAAACAATACTTTTATCTTTTTCACACACACAAAAACAGCAAAAGAACAAATATAATCTAAATATGGTTGTGCATTAACAAAAAGAGACTGCTTATTTTCTGTAACAGCTGGTGAGGTATGGTTGTGTATTAACAAAAAGAAACTGCTTACATTACATAACAGCTGGTGAGGTATGGTTGTGTATTAACAAAAAGAAACTGCTTACATTACATAACAGCTGGTGAGGTATGGTTGTCTATTAGCTAAAAGAGACTGCGTACTTTACATAACAGCTAGTGAGGTATGGTTGTGTATTAGCTAAAAGAGACTGTGTACTTTACATAACAGCTGGTGAGGTATGGTTGTGTATTAACTAAAAGAAACTGCTTACTTTACGTAACAGCTGGTGAGGTATTGGGTCAGTGAGCTCAGATCTGCACACCTTCAATCTTTCACTAAGAGGTTTACCTTGTTCCCACTGAGCTCTGGACGCATCTGAAGGTTCTAATCTCACAGATGATGTGGACCCAACAGTTCTGTCACAAGAAATATGCCATTCAATAACTTCATAGCCATATTTGAATCAGATACAGTACATTTCATACAATCATATCTCTTAGAGGATTTCAAAACAAGGCTCATTTCTACACTAATATTACCGTAATGAACCTCATCACTAATAAAGAAACCAACTAGAAATTTGTGCTTGGTGAGCCGGCAATAAATACATTTAAAAAAAAAGTAGTCAACCTTACCCAAGCCATTATTATTTTTTCAATTTTTTTTTTAAACAAAAGTTATAATCTCAATAAACACGCCTTCAAAAACATGTTTGCTTTTTCACTCAGGGGTCCGTGGACAAATGTTGACTAAAAATAGGGGTCTCTGAGTAAAAAAAAAAAGTTTGAGAACCACTGCTCTATCTGTCCAACAGATTTAAACATAGGGGAAAGAAAAGATATAAAAAAAAGAGTGTCCTAAATGGAAAGTAATATGTGATCTAAAAATAGAGAAAAACAAAACTTATCCAATCCTATCCAATGTTGGATTTACCTTGATGCCCCAGCATGCAGTGCCATCACATGTTCAGAGAGAACACAGTCCAACTCCTGATCATCAAACAAAAATATACTCATGAAACAAGAGAGTGTAGACAACACAAAGGGTAACAGGAAGTTCAATCACATAGGCGATAATAACATGGTCTCTATTTGCAACTCAATAGAATAAACTAAAAGCATGCTTGTTTATTTATTTTTTTGAGGCAGCTGTTTCTTATTACACAAGGTAGAAAGACTCAGTAAATGAGTTTTAACATGACTTTCAATTCAGCTTGGGCATTAATTGGAATACAATATTCATTCAAAACCTGATCAAAATTTTAAAAGTCTTATTTAATGTGGGGCGTTGTGGCTGAGAGGTTAAGCGTTTGGCTTCAAAACATGGGGTTCTGGGTTCAGTAAAGACTGGGTTTTTGAAATCTAGGTGCCCCTATGTCCACCCGGCTCTAATGGGTAACTGGGGAAAAGCAGTTGGTCGTTGTGCTGGCCAAATGACACCCTGCTCGTTAACCATTAGCCAAAGAAACAGATGGCCTTAGCATCATTTGCCGCATGTATTTCAAGGTCTGAAAGGGAAGCTTTACTTTTTTAAAAATTTACTTATTCTAGAGGATGAATACAACACATCTATGAGACTGACATATCAATAAGTCTATTGAGCCCTCCCCTATCAGAATAAATACAAAGATCATACATTCCAAATGGTTTTTGAATTCAAATCTTGGTGAAGACTTTAATTGAACTTCAGGATTTTTAGGATACTCCTCAGCTCTACTCTATTGATACCTGACATAAATTAATGTGGTAAAGGCCGTTGGTCATTGTGCTGGCAACATGACATCCTCATAGATACAGATTAATTTTACATTAACTGCCTCCATAGATTGCAAAAGGGGCAACATTTCTTTTTTTTTAATAAACAATTCCAACCATCAAGGTTGAATTGAGAAAAAAAGAAATGCCCTTAAATATGAATGAAGTGTGCATGAGCTTTTTCATCATCACCATCTAAAACAATCTAAGGCTAGGCATGATACTCAAAAAAAAAACTACAATGAAAATTATTATTAACCCTTTCTCTCCTAACTGACACTACCAACGTTGATTCCACCAGAATGTGGTAAATAATTACGGTGCGAAACAGTTAACAAGGATGACGTTAAGAAATAATACTGCAGGGGATATACAAATGTTGTTGGAAATCATGATCTCATAAAGAAATTTTAAAAATCTTAATAAATGCACTGCAAATTGCATGATAAATTTAGTAACAAGGCACGCTGATTCAACGCTTCAAATGAACCCAATTGCTCCTATTTCTGGTTTGAAAAATCCTTCCCATATACTTTAATTAACGTAGCAACAAGGGGTAACACTGAATGAAAAAATTCTTAAAAAATAAAAATTCTTTAAAAATAATCAAAATTTAAGATCTAATACTAATAAATAAAGAACTTTAAAAAAAAATAGAATGATACGTCTTGTTTCAAAAAAATATATACTTTTAATACCATTAGAATATAAAAAAGCTTAAAATATACTCATTTTCTAAAGTGGGGGCTTATACACTGGGACTATGAGCCTGTTGGTTTGAAAAATACTTTAAAGGATAATAAAAAAAAAATAATCATCCGGTCTCTAATAATAAAAAAAATAGTAACCACGATCTAGCTCTCATTTTAAATGAGACATGATGAGCTCTTGATATTGGAAAGTTAAAAAAAACTGTTGCTAGCATCCCAACGCATTATCCTGCTGTAGGACATCTGTTAAAGTCGCACTGTGCCGGGGTAGGACCTATTGGGTTAAAGGTCATAAAGTTAAGTTTATATGACATGTACCTTTTTTTTTTTTCCACCCATCCAATGGAACATACCTCATCTGGTTTATCCAGCATAATGAAAACCAAATCAAAGCGAGACAGCAAAGCACTACCCATTCTGTGATGTAACGACAAAAATTTTTTTATTTTAGTTGAGCAGCCTTTTAATATTCGTTCGATACCTATGAAAAATATTAAGATACTTTAATATGTTCTAACAAGAATCCTGTTTGTTCCGAGTGATTTATTTTCATCTTACTTGAGATTTTCAGAGACAGTCTTTGCCTTATTGTAGTGGCCCCCAACAGGATTAGCCGCAGCCAGGATAGAAGTTCTTGCTGGAAGACTGAAAACAGTCAAAAACATATATTTGTAATCAACAGAATATTGTGAAAAAAAAAAGTTTCATTAGTGGCTTCTTGACAATGGACAAGATACATCTAAACTAAGAACAGATTAAGTTTTGTAATAGACAGGATATATCTAGGATAGAACTCTTTTGTGTTAAAGACTAAAAACAAAGTGTTTCATACCTACAAACAATGCCTGCTTTAGCTATGCTGATGCTCTGTTGTTCCTGGAAACAAAAGATATAAACAAGTTTCTCCCATTGCTAATAATCTACACTATTCTTCAAGTAAGTGGGTAAGAAAAGCAGGGTAATCAAAATCAATTAATCATAACAGCAATAAAGATTCAAGACACTGAGACACATTTGTAATAGATATAAATAGTTAAATTCACATTTTTTAAAAAGTCTTTTGATTACATCCACAGTTATTTAAACAAATTATATAATATTATATAAAGACTCTTTTTTGTATATCCATGTATCCATGTGGGAAGCATGGTTGAGAGGCTAAGTGCGCTTGAATTTGGCTTGGCTACCTATGAAGGGGGCTCGAGATTCGACACCCGACTTGGGCAGAGCTGTGTTTACTGAGCGCCTGAAGGCAGCACGGAAAAACCTTCTCCTAGATACCCCCTCCCCCCACTGGTCCACAACTGAGTTTGGACCACAGCGCTCTGAGCATGCTATAAGCATGAAAGTAGCGCTATATAAAAGCCATAATTTAATTTAATTTATTTAAGACTATAGCCTTTACAGGTGTAAACCTTTGTATTCAAAATATTTTTTTAAGCCTTATAGTTGCATCAACAATTGTTTAAAATGTGAGACTTCAAAAATAATTAAACTGATAGTCATTAAACACAAGGGAGATGAACTGAAGGGTCCTGGGTTCGAATCCTGGAATATTAAATTTTTGGATCTTTAGGGTTCCTTTGAGTCAGGGTGTCAAATGGCCAGCACAACGGCCAACTGCCTTTACTTTCCCCAACTATTGTCAGGTATTCATCAGGTACCCATCAAAGTTGGGTGGACTCAAAATTCAAAATTTCAGTCTTCACTGAGATTCGAACCCAGGACCCCAGGTTCAGTAGCCAAGTACCAAACACTCAGCCACCATGCCCCCACCTTTTTTTCCCCAAAAACTGAAATATGTAAAAGGAAAAAAATTGAAATATCTACCATGGCCTCTAACAATGCTTGATGCTGTGCCCCCATCTTGTCAAACTCATCAATACAGCAACAGCCTTGGTCCGCCAGTACTAGAGCCCCAGCCTCTAGAGCATAGTCTCCTGAGCCCCCTTCTTTAGATAGAGTCACCTGAGGACAGAGAGGCACACAATTATACACAATGATATCCAGTCAGACGTTATTTTCTGTGATAGCTGAAGTGATAAAACTACCCAAATACAACAGTGGGCAGAAATCTAATGCAAGACTTATACAAGGCAAGGTCAATAGTTATGCAAATGAATTTGGAAAAAATCAGATATCACAGGCAAGTATGAAAAAATTCAGCTTCTGATACAGCGATTGAATCAATGGGATGAAACTAAACTGAGTTGTTAATTTATCCCTCTTTAAAAGATATTCTTAATGTCATAAGCTGTGCAGCAAAGAAGAGCTCATTTCCAGAATGTTATTTGACTGTCTCTTTGAAACAGTCTAACACATAGTCAGTGCTGTTTTTAGATTCAAAAAGGCCCTAAGCTATTCCAGATATTAAAAGGAGTTTTTAGAAATCAAACAAAAGCATAAACCTAAAATGCTATTAAAACTTTAGATATGCTTTTATTAGAATATGCGTAATCAGTTTGGGATCCCTCAACTCAAGAAAACACAAAGAAACTAGAACAAATACAAAATAGAGCCGTGATATTTATAACAAACGAATATTCCAATTTGATTACAGTAACGCCATTAGTGAAATCACTAAACTTAGAGACACTTCAGGAGAGAAGAATAAAAAGTAAAGTAGCTCTAATACATAACACACTAAACTATAACTTACAAACAGAAAAACAAAACCTAATGAAATACTCAGAAAGACTCAAAGATAGAGGCACATTTATTATTCCATATGCTTAAAGTGCTCTTTCTTCCCTAGTGCCATCAGAGAATGAAATGGGTTGCCTGAATCAGCCAGGAAAACCAAAGACTTAGCAGAGTTTAAGTCATTGATTAATATCATGACTAGAAATTTCTATAAATCAAATAAGAACATAAAACTAAAATGTTATTTAACCTTGGTTAGGCCAATAATAGAATATGCATCCACCGTTTGGGACCCCTCAACTCAAGAAAACATTAAAAAACTGGAACAAACACAAAATAGAGAAGTGAGATTCAAAACAAATGAATATTCACATTTGACTAGAGTAACACCTTTAGTAAAATCACTAAATTTAGAAAGCCTTCAGGACAGAAGACTCAAAAGTAAAGTAGCAATTATACATAAAACACTGAACCATAATCTTCAAATACAAAAAACAAAATTTAATAAATACTCTGAAAGACACAAAGATAAAGGCACATTCCTTGTCCAATATGCTAGGACAAATTTGTACAAATACTCCTTCTTCCCTATTGCTATTAGAGCATGGAATGGGTTGCCTGAGCTAGCCAGGAAAACCAGTGACTTGGCAGAATTTAAGTCATTGGTTAATATGCATGACTAAATGCATGACGCGTAGGATGTAATCATCTTCTTTTTTGAAGTAACGTCTGTATTATATAAGATAAGAAGATAAGGTTTATTATTACAAATTATTTGATGCTTTTTACTAAGAAAAAAAAACAACAGCTTTCTCATGAATGAATGTAGAGCTTCTTTACCAGAGAAGCATTTATCTTACCAGGCCAATGCATGATCAAAATTTTATTTGACTAGTGGAATGTTGAAACATCTCTATATTAGTTTGTATGTATTTAAAGAGTAAAATATTTTAAACTCATTGAAAGACAACAATCTATTGATGGCACTTTACTGAAATGAAAGGGAGACAACAGAATATTTCCCTCACCACTGGGACATTGCAATGTATGTAAAGACTTGCAGACTACTGAATTCAAAAATTTTAGTCTAAGTAATGAAGAAAAGCATTCATAATCAGAAATAATAAGTTTTTGAGGTTCAGGAACTTGCACTGTTATATGTTTTTATAAAAGCTATTCAGCCAACAGTATTGTTTAAAGATTAAATTATTCTCATAATTATGAGTCAAGTCAATATCTGGCACTGCTAAAATCGAGATGCGTATGATGTGGCAGTTCTATGGTATTATCATCCAGTTCTAAGCCTTATCTAATAGGCTATGTCCCCTTAACTAAATGATTGTTCTTGATGTGGTCTGAGTGTTTGTGCATCTCAAGCAAACTATTTTTAATAGAAACTTTTAATAACATTCATATATTGAACTAGTTTGATATATAAAGAAAGATTATACAAAAATTCAATGTGAAACTTGTTTGACTGCTTACTGTTAGACCAGAAGTGGTGGTAGTGTTTCCACAGACATATACACTTCGAGGTGCCACTGATGCTACAGACTGCAACATCTGACTCTTGCCAAGACCTGGGTCTCCCACTATCAAGAGGTGGGGATCTCCTCTCACAGGGACACGATTCTGTCAGATTTAGAAACATCACAAACATTGCTAAGTTAAAGTAATAAATGAACATCACAAACATTGCTATGTTAGAGTAATAAATGAACATCACAAACATTGCTTTGGTTAAAACAAAAAATTCATTTTCCAATGTTATATTTAATCAGCATCTCTATAGCTTTCTAAAAATTATTTTTTTTTAACTGACAAGTTGAAAAATAAATAAACTTTAAAATAGTGATGTAATTTATCAGAAGATGTTGACAAATGATGATCCTATAATATTAAATGGCATTTTGAATAGAGCAGAAAAAATGTAAATCAGGAGGATGGCTGTTTAATTCAAGAGTTATGTTCAAATGCGTTTGTATTAGACTTAGGAACATTAGAGTTTACCCTGCTATATGTCTAGACACACAATTTTTTTTTTAACTGCTGGTCACAGAGGATGGAATATTACTTCCCTTTATGGAAGAGGCATGTTGGCCCAGTGGTAAAGCATTGGCTTCTAACCCTAGCAGTCTCAAGTCTGAATACTGGTAAAGGCTGGAATTTTTTAAATTCTGGATTTTTAGTCCACCCACTCTAATGGGTACCTAACATGCATGGGGGAAGTAAAGGCAGTTGTGTTGTTGTGCTGGCCATTGAAACAGTGGAGCTTCACATCATATGCCCCCCCCCCCCCCCCATGGATCACAAGGTCTGAAAGGAGTACCTTTACTTTTTTCACTTAATGGACCTATATGTTTGAATAAATAACTGTCTTTATTATGGGTTACTTAATGGCTTGATAATGTTCTATAAGACTCTACCTAGTCATTAGTAAAGTACAGGACTCTACCTAGTCATTAGTAAAGTACAGGACTCTACCTAGTCATTAGTAAAGTACAGGACTCTACCTAGTCATTAGTAAAGTACAGGACTCTACCTAGTCATTAGTAAAGTACAGGACTCTACCTTGTCACTTGTAAACTTCTGACTGCTGCCAAACAAGCAAAGAATCAGAGCTGCTTTCACCATCTACACAAACACAATGTATTCTTATTTAGACATTATATATATATATACATACATACACATAATGTCTTTAGATTATTGAGTATTTCATAGGTGAAAAAAATAAATACCAAATAATTTCATCTTAATCATTATGAAAGCTATCAGAAGTCGAAAATTAAACAAAATTATATATTGAAACATAACTTATCTGTCAAGTGGTGTAGTGTTCTTTTTCTATTGTTACAATCAAAACACTTCAATAAATCTACTTTTTAAATAATAACATGTTTCGACATGTTGGACATTAAGTCTACAAAGTCAATCAAATGGTTATTACCTCATGGCCAAAGATACTAGGGCACAGTGACCTAAAGAATGGATAACATAATGATTCAGTACTTAGTGGAATTGAGTTAAGATACTAGCAAAAAAAACAACTAAATGACTACATTTTGAAATATTTTTATATAAAAAATTAAAAGACTACTTAAATGAAGATAGAACCCAGAATCTCAAAGATTCTGAAACTTGGAACATTTTTTATTTCACTAGATTCCAGAAGGATCTAAAATAAGAAATTCTTTATAAAAGTGTTAAACTTAAAAGTGGTGAAGGACACTTGCCCTACAAGCAGTCTGAAGAGGTTCTCCTGACTTTGAATCTCCTGAATGGCATACAATTCTTTCATCGTGAAGTCCATGGCTAGGCCTGAACCAGATTCCTCATCGGAGGCCTTCTTGTTGCCTTTAGTGTTGTTGATGCTGTTACCATAGAGATAGAGCAGGAACATACACTTGTCTTTATTTTTACCTCGACCTGTACAATTTAGTAATAGAGACAACATTCATCAATTTGACGAAACAGTTTATGGTTGTTACAGAGTTCTTTCCCCTAAATTTAGATTTAAGCAAATGTTCATACTGGTTTTATTTAATTTTTCATGTTTCATGGGATGTGTGGGGCTAAGTACGCTTGAACTTGGCTTGGCTACCTATCAAGGGGGCTCAATGTTCAACACCCAATTCGAGCAGAGTTGTGTTTACTGAGCGCCTAAAAGCAACGCAGAGTTTACAGCATTTTCTAAACAAATAAAATTTTACAATTAGAAAAAAAATTTTGACCTAGACAAGCAACTAGAACATTATAATTAAAACTAAGTATAGCACTTATATATTCTCTGCCGTAACTTTTTATTTCAGAGGCATGTCATATTAGTATTGTATCTTTACTTTCGTAGCTGATCTTTTTTACAATTGGAAGAGTTTCTCATGCACTTCTACACACCTGCCATTCCTCACCCACAGACTTGGAGATTATTTCAATGGATATTATTAAGCAATAAAAGAGGAACTATAATCAACTAGGAAAATATTTCAATTAACATTTTAATAGAATAAATCATAATTATAATACGTCCATGTAGTGTGAAATCTTGGAGTTTTCTTCGACCCTCACATAAGTCAGCTCTGCAAGGGTCTTTATCTGCAGCTGCGTAGATTAGGCCAGATCCGACCATATTTAACAATGGAGTCAACAAAAACGCTAGCTGTGGCATTTATACTCTCCCGCCTTGACTACTGTAACGCCGTGCTAGCAGGTATACCTGATGACAAAATAGCCAAACTGCAATGTATACAGAACAACGCCGCACGAATAGTACTTAGAAAAACGACAAGATTCTGCTACTACGCTCTTGCGCATGCTCCATTGGCTTCCTGTGAAAGCGAGAATCGATTACAAGGTCGCCACACTTTGTCATCAGTGTATATATAATAATGAGATGCCCTTGTACCTTAGAGAACTGATTACTCCATATGTCCCCCAGAGAGCCCTGCACTCTATGGACTCAACGCTTTTAGTGGTGCCACGTTTCTCCCTCAAAAGCTACAGTCTGCGGGCTTTTTCAGTGCATGGACCAAAGGTTTGGAACTCACTCCCCATTGATCTCAGACAGACAGCATGCTATACCACTTTTAAGAAGAACATTAAGACCTACTTGTTTAAAACTTCTTTAGATTAGTTTATGATTTCTGTTGTTGTGTTTGTGTTTGTAATGTTATTACAGCGCCTTGAGCCTACATTTTGTTTGTTAACAGCACTTTATAAATAAAATTATTATTATTATTATAATTAAACGTGGGATTCTAAACCTGTTGAAAATAAAATAATTGGGAAATAGAATGAGGCGTGATGGCTAAGCGGTAAAGCACTTGCTTTGAATCCTGGTGAAGACTGGGATTTTTTATTTCAGGATCTCTAGGCGCCTCTGAGTCCACCCAGCTTGAATGGGTACCTAACATTAGTTGGGGAAAAGTAACGCAGTTGGTCACCGTGCTGGCCACATGACACCCCTGTTTAATGTGTGTGTCAGAAACAGATTATCTTTACATCATCTGCCCCATAGATCGCAAGGCCTGACAGGGGAACTTTTTTTTCTTTTGTACTGAAATAGAATAATAGAGTTTATTGCTTTGATTAGTTAATGAACTACAAATAGCTACTAAATATGCTTTCGTTTTTTTTTAATGGTACGAAAAAATTAGCCCTAATTATTTAGTTTTCAAAGTGAAACTTAAATTACCTTCATCCACACAATTTACTTTGACTATTCCTGTGACAGTCACAATATCACCAGGTACACAGGCATCAACTGAGTAAGATAACTTAGTTTAACATCATTTAAAGTCATTTAACACTTGAACAAAATGAAACATACACAAGCACAACACTATCAGCCATGAAGTTAACTCCCAATAAGATACAGAACATACACAGAAATAGCATGGATAAGCCAGATGAAATAAATCCAGTCACATTAAGAAACAGAATGGAACAAACACAAGCACAACAATATGAGCCATGAAGGTAAGTCCCAATAAGATACAGAATGGAACATACACAAGCAACAAGAATAATCCATATGTAATTGACACTATAAAAGTGCTTATGAACTCTAAGACTGTTTTTAAAACAGACTATTTCAGTTATCTACGAGATCCAATACAAGCAAAACAATGAACAAAATACTATCTGACCTAAGTCTCGAGTCAGTTCACAATCAATAGTTCGAGGAATTCTCCCAGCATCCTTCTGACAATCCGACATGATTTCTTGCACTCTGAAACCAAAAATAAAACAAACATTTTTTCAATGGCTTTATTTCCATAGCAGTGTTTAATCATTGCATTCAAATGTGATACAATTTATAGATACAACAAATGATAACCAAGAGTTTTGGTACAAGCACATTTCTCAAAACCAAAGATCTGCTTGTAACTATTTAATTTGAAAAAGACAATTTTTTTTTAGTAAAGCCAAAAGAGATAAAGTTAGCCTTGAACTAGGTCAAGCCATTCCAACATCTCTAATACACATGATGTTATGTGGTTAAAGCACAAAAAAGTAAAGTTCCCCTTTCAGACCTAGCAATCTATGGGGCAAATGATGTAAAGGTCATCTGTTTCTGTGGCCTACAGTTAACCCTTGGGTCAAGAAGGTGAAAACACGAGCATGACTAGATTGACCTAGGAACAGGTGTAGGACATAATCATCTTCTTTTTTGAAGTAATGTCTATATTTCATGAGACAAGACAAGATAAATAAAAAGTTTGATGAGTTTTAATGAAACTAAATTTAAGATAATTTTGATATGGCTTTTCTTGTGACATTCAACAACATCCACTCTGGCGCCAATAATAACATTTAGTCAACAAACTGTTACAGCACACATATAAGGAGAGAAAATTAAACCATATATAGATTAACAGCTTTTATATCTACAGACATATTTTAAAAGGTAGCTTCAAAAAGACATACCTGATGGTTTGCCAGTCAATAGTTTCAGTTTGGCTGTGGCTGCGACAAGGAAGGAAAGTTCTACCGCGACAACCATCAGTTGGGCACTAAAGAAGTAGAGACATACAAGATGATTTACTCGTATTGGACCATTATAGTCTTGAAACTTTAGTCCAATGTACAGGCCAGAAAAATGTACAACTTCTATGTCAGAAAAGTTAAACCCAGAGCTATGTTATAAAATAACCCAAGATCAAAGTTTTGTTAAACAGACAGAAGTAGAAAAGCTGAAAGTAATCCTTACCTTTGTTGGCATGGTATATTTTCCATCTGGTAAAGCATGTGCCTATAAAAAAAAAATAATAAGCAAACAATTTGTATTGTAAAGAAATTCTTATATAACAACAAATACTTAAATGATATTACTTTCGATCTGGAGTTTTCAGTCTAGTGAAAAATGTTTTTTAGACTGGTAAATATTGCTTAGTTCAACAAGTTAGACCTTTAAACCAAGAGCTTGGTTAATTTAAATTAAGGACATTTAGACATATCCATGTCTTTTGAACACTAGACAATATGCATCAAGACCATTCTGTTATTTTCACCTCTTCAACATGTTGGAATGTGGCTGCACCACAAGTGATCTACTGACCAGTTACCCCCTTTTTCTATCTGCTTTCTGCTATCATTAGTGAGAGTTGATTTAATTTAAGGTTTTATTTAATTTTAATGCTTAGTGTGTTATGGTTCAATCTCTTTTTGTGGATCAGTGGGCGAACTGGGTATCTGGGAGAAGGGTTTTATGCCACCTTTAGGCACTCAGCAAACACTAACTCAGCTCGAGACAGATTTAGAACTCGATGCCCCTTGATAGGTGGCCAAAAGGTTTAGGCCTCTCAACCACACACTCCACTTGCTGACCTATGCAGTTTCTAACATTGTAAACCATCAATATGTCATATAATGCTGAGATTCATCAAGAAAAATAAAGAAACAATTGCCAGGACTATCTAAAAAAAACAACAACATAAGAAATGTTACTCTAAGCCAAAGTAATTTTCAAAAAGGGAAATAATTTTTAGTGTCATACAGATTAGCAGCCATACAATCTACTGCATGTTAAATAAACCCATATTGATGAAAAGGTTTTTGTCTACCTGTATGTGAGCGCAGCTTGAACACTGGAAGGCCAGTTGAATACACAATGGCTTGATGTTACTCACTCTGACTATAGTTCCTTTCACACTAACAAACTTTCCTGGGAACACAAACACATACACCAACTTTATTAATAAATACTCCATGATAGGTCTAAATGTTCTTCTTGAATATAGTATAGTGTCATACAGTTTAGCAGCCATACATTCTACTGCATGTTAAATAAATCCATATTGATAAAAAGGGTTTTGTACACCTGATACATTGTTTGACTTGTAGTTTTAACTGAAAATTTTGTAATTTAGTTTGATGGCTGTAATATACCTATATTTTTTTTTTAACTTCACTATAGTTACTTTGTAAAACAATAGCAGAAAGTAAAGATGGTTAATCGTTTTGCTGACACCCTGCTCGTTAACCATTGGCCAAAGAATCAGATGACCTTAACATCATCTGGCCTATAGATGACAAGGTTGAAAGAGGAAATTTACTTTTTTTTTTAAAGTAAGAAAGATGCCAGTCTATGCGTAATAACTACACAATAGACACATTTTTGTTTATATGTCACCTTGTTATAAACTGGCCTAGGCTGAAAAAGATTTTGTAACATGTTTACAGCTAAATCGGGCGCGGTGGCTGAGTGGTAAAGCAATTGGCTTCTGAACCGGGTTTCCTGGGTTTGAATCCTGGGATTTTTACTTTCTGGATCTTTAGGGTGTCTCTGAGTTCACCTAAGTCTAATGGGTACCTGACCTAAGTTAGGGAAAAGTAAAGGCAGTTAGTCGTTGTGATGGCCACATGACACCACTGTTAACTGTGAGCCACAGAAACAGATGACCTTTTACATCTTCTACCTCATAGCTCACAGGGTCGAAAAGGAAAATGTAGCAACAAATCTAAAATAAAAATGACATTATCGTTTTTCTTTTTACATGATAGACACATTTTTTTTTGTCACATGCTTACAACTAGAAAGGAAGTATAAACAAAAGTCCTGATTCATTGTCATTGTAAAAAATAGTCAAGCACAAATTTACCATAGACATTGGCCTTGAAATGTTTCAATGCCAGCGGTGATCCAAAGTTGATTATCCTGGGATATAACACTGGAGCACAATAGTTACTGTCCTCTTCCACCGGCCCGCCAAGTTCTTGTAGGATACTGGCTGCCTCTTGTTGGTGTTTGTGGGTGACTATCTTCAAATGAAATATAAAAAGGAATCATTTAAAACAGAGTTGTAACATTACTAAAAAAAGGAAGCAAAAAATAAATGATGCCAGCCATGTTGATACAAAAAAGATGTCTGTTTCTGAAATATATTATTTTAAAAATGTTTTTAGTAAGCCTTTCTCTTTATGGATACCAAGAGTTGCGATGACATGGAGATCAATTCAAGGAAAGGGCAAACAGGCACGTCCTCGTAAAACTTGGTGCCACACTTTCATGGAGGACCTCAGTGGACACCAGGTGGGAGCTGGCTTCAGACATTACCAGAGACAGATCTTTGTAGAGACAGCTTGCCGCCCAATGTGCCGAACTGCACGGGAGGACCTAAGTCGTAAGTCTTCTCCTACCCCCAACCTTTTAAAACAATGTGTTGCGCACTGATGTAGAACATCAACATGATGTTGAACTAGGGGGCGTGGTAACCGAATGGCCAAGCATTTGACTGTAAAACTCAGTGAAGACATGGATTTTGAATTTCAGGGTTTTTATGATGCCTCTGAAACCACTTGACATTAGTTGAGGAAAGTAATTGTGGTTAGTTGATGTACCGGCGGCCACATGACAGCCTTGCTAACTCTCAGCTATAGAAACAGATCCCCCATGGTTCACAGGTCCAAGAGGGGTACCTTACACACTTACATCTTGGACTCACAAGGCTGCTACTCATAATTACCTGATGCATGGCTAGTCCCATACAAGCTAGAACTTTCTCTGGGAAATCTTTCAACTCTGTGCCAAGATCAGCGTAATTAGTTTTGATGACTGCAGAATACAAAGTAAACTTGTATCACAGGAAAATGTAGCAACAACTTTGATATAAAAATTACATTATCTTTTACTTTACAGCCAGTTTGCTTAAATGTTTTTAAGTTGTACTCAATATTACAAATAGATAACTAATTACAAAATGTATTTTAAGCCTTAAAGTATAAGCTAATATACACATAATACAATTTTATACTATCATTTTATTCTTATGTAATGTTACATATGGGTTGTGGTAGCAGAGTGGTAAAATGCTTAAGATTCTGAATTGAGAAGTCTTGACTTGGAATCTTGATGAAGACTGGGATTTTAAGCTTCAGGATTTTTAGGACGCCCCTCAGTCCATCGAACTCTGATGGGTACCTCTCGCTAGTTGGGGAAAGTAAAGATTGTTGGTCATTGTGCTGGCCACATGACACCCACATTAGCAACCTGACATAAAACCAGCTGACCTTATTATAAATTGCAAGGTCTGAAAGGAGACTTGACTTTACTACTAATGTTAAATAGAAGTGTAGCTACTTATTTAAGGGATGTACCGTTAAATAGAGATTTGTGTACTCACTAGAGTCTTCAGATAATTCCTTATAGTCTACAATGAAAAAACACTTCTGTTCTATGTCATCCTGAGGATAAAGTTCAAGTGATGATACATGACTCAGAAGTTAGTCATAAATAGTTCAGTCAAGTACACAAAGCTGACTTAGGAGTAAAAGTCATAAACTAAACAGTCAGATCAGAGAAGCAATACAAGAAGCATATTCTAGTTCACAATCAGTTGCAACAAACTGTTTTCATGCTCATTTATACAAGTGCACTTGCACTGCAAGCCAACAACTGAATAAGCTTTTGTCTTCTTTATACTTGTTACAACGTTCTGAGGCTAGGTTTAATAGAAAGGAAACCCTTAAAAAAAATATACTTAGTTGTTCTCAAATAGACAAGCTAAAATATGTCTGAACGCCTTTACTTTACCCAACCAGTGTCAGGTACCCATCAGAGTTGGGTGAACTTAACGCGTCCTAAAAATTGAAATCCCAGTCTTCACCAGGATTTGAACTCAAGATTATTCCTCAGTTTGAAAGTTAAGCGCCTTACCACTCAGCCACCATGCCCTATGACAAGCTAAAAGAAAAGTAAAAAGTTTCACTTTTTTTTTTAAAGAAGAGGTTATTCTAAATGAATGTAAATGGTGAAAGGACAGTTTGGCTTCCAAACTGGGGTCCCAGCTTCGAATCCTGGTGAAGACTAGGGTTTTTAATTTCTGAATCTTTGGGCACCTCTGAGTCCACCCAGCTCTAATGGGGAAAAGTAAAGGCGCTTGGTCATTGTGCTGGCCACATGACACCCTTGTTAACAGTGGGCCATAGAAACAGATGACCTTTACATCATCTTCCCATCTTCAACCACAAGGTTCGAAAGGGGAACTTTACTTTATATTACTTTCTCAGTTTTAGTAAACATAAAAATAACTCAAAGAGGTATTATATGCTAGCAACTAAAGAGTTTTTGATTAAACTTAGTTAAACCAAGTGTGCAGAATATATTAAAGCAACTTTAAAAGCACAACACTAGAAAGCAGATGAAGAAAATACACAGTTATCTCAATTACTAATTGTCTATATCAGCGGTTCTCAACCTTTTAAGCTCGGCGACCCCTTTTTACAATCTCCCACTCTGCAGTGACCCCCCCCTTCCCTAGACACACACAGCAATAGAAGAATAGACAATAACAATCCTTATTTTGATGGTCTTAGGCGACCCCTGGCAAATCGTCAATTGACCGCCAAGGGGGTCGCGACCCACAGGTTGAGAACCCCTGGTCTATATCATGACTTACCCAGTCAAACAGTTTATTCCAGCTAACAAAGTACTTCTCAAACACCTGGACTTTGTCCACAACAGGGCTGTGATCAGAGTAGGTCTGGTCTGGGAAGTAAAGGGCCCAGCCAGCATATGGAGATACTACCATTAATTTAGTTTGTACTTTTGGAGCTTTGGCTGAGCTTGGTCCTGGCATGCCCATAAGAGCAAGGGCTGAATTACTAGACTGACCTAATAGGACAAAATTTGATGACCGCACTTATCAGAAAAAAACTTTATCTAACAAGCTTCAAAAAATAAGATTTTTTATTTTATGAACAACAGATTTAAAGTTAATCCAGTCAGTCTTGTATATATGAAATATAAAATCTAATTGATTGATTGATTTTCTTGGCTAGCTGAGGTAACCCATCCCATGCTTTAAAAAAAAAAGAAATACCATACACAGGAAATTAACTTTTTAAGACTATAGACAGGTACATCAGTACTCATTTTTAATGACATTATGTTACTACTAGTCTCCTTTAATGTGTCACACCAGCTAGACTCTTGATTTTTACAAAGCTTATATCAACTCACTCCATCTGTCTGTCTGGTACATATTTTGTACATGTTATTTCTTCCACTTCCCAGTCTCGGATCAAGTCGAAACTTAGCACAATTATTCATTTTCCCTAATAAAATAATAAAACATGAATCAATCAAAAAATTATTCAATTAATTAATTAATTAGTGATATTTAGTTAATTTTATTTAATATAGAATAGAAACAGTGAAATAAATATTACAGTATTCCCCTTATAAAAGTGAAATTCAAATTGTATGCTCAAATTTAAGATGACCAGCAAAGTCGACCAAAAAATGATGCCATGCACAATTAAGGATTATTTGCTAACAGTGGAAGCTTACTCAAGGAAAGTTAATATTCTTTGTCTTTTACAATCAGTTAGGATTCATTCTCATGACCTCTCATGAAGCTCTCAATTCATAAATTAAAGGTTAATGTGCAAGACAAGATATAAGCCATATAAACATAGGGGGAAAACTTTAACTGCCCTGAGAACTTTAATTGGCCCTAAAAGAAAATTAACTAAAGAAAAAAAACTTATTAATTACCTAAGCCCTGTTTGCTCTTTTACATGTGCTTCACTTAATTAATATTTTGTGTGTTCAGTACAATGTACTATCTAATAAATATATCTAGATGTTTAAAAAAATGTTAAATAACTTTGTTACTTTTAGATAATATTTATTGGTTCTAACAAATGGAAATTCAGTTTGACTACAATTGACCACCTAACTACCATAACAATAACAATATAGATGCAAATACAAACAGCATTCACCCACAAAACACATACACATTCGCAACCAGCGCATAAATGAGATAGGACTTCTATGTACTTCTCTGTGATGACAGATGACCTTGTAACACTCTGACTTAAAGTGGGATAAAGGAGTTTTTAAATATTTCAGTTTGAGTCCTAATGGAAAGGAGATACATCAGATATGATGTATATATAGAGCTAGCATACAGAACTAGCACAGAGACATTATAAATACTCATTAACAAGATTGACCAATGTTGCTGCAGTTATCAAATGAACTCTAGAAGTTGCCTAGATCATAAAAATACTGTCATGGAATCCACATACTGATGAAACTATAAAAAAATCCAACAAAGCATTAGGGTTTATTAAAAGAAATTTCTATAAATCAAATAAGAACATAAAACTAAAATGTTATTTAACCTTGGTTAGGCCAATAATAGAATATGCATCCACCGTGTGGGACCCCTCAACTCAAGAAAACATTAAGAAACTGGAACAAACACAAAATAGAGCAGTGAGATTCATAACAAAAGAATATTCACATTTGACTAGAGTAACACCATTAGTAAAATCACTAAATTTAGAAGCCTTCAGGACAGAAGACTCAAAAGTAAAGTAGCAATTATACATAAAACACTGAACCATAATCTTCAAATACAAAAACAAAATTTAATAAAATACTCTGAAAGACACAAAAATAAAGGCACATTCCTCGTCCCATATGCTAGGACAAATTTGTACAAATACTCCTTCTTCCCTAGTGCTATTAGAGCATGGAATGGGTTGCCTGAGCTAGCCAGAAAAACCAGTGACTTGGCAGAATTTAAGTCATTGGTTAATATGCATGACTAAATGCATGACGAGTAGGACGTAATCATCTTCTTTTTTGAAGTAACGTCTGTATTATATAAGATATATATTAATTTGTTCTTCACAAACACAGGACTTGTTATCGATTTTCTATTATTTCCTGAAACACTGTCATATAAACGTAAAATTACCATTATGATTTCCTCTGCCATTTTTGTTGTTGTTGTTGTAGGTACCTCTCCAGCTTCCACCTCCCCCTCTGTAATATCCTCCCCTACCTCTACCATGTCCTCTCCACCACCCTCTTCCTTGTCCTCTGCCTCCACGCCATTGACCTCTGCTCCTTGTGCTACCATTAGAAGACTGACTCATGGCTACAAAAAAAAAAAAAGTGTGTATGTGCTTAGTATTGTGGGAAAGAATGAATAAATACATTTATTATAACAAAACTATTTGGCAGGAAAGAGACAGATCTATAGATCTGATCAAGTATTAGTATTCTTGTTCCTTCTTTTCATGGAAGTTACTTTTGATGGTAGATAGATGTAAATCTCTGCATAGTCTTAAAATAATATAGATTCTGCATGTATCTGACCACCTATATTAATTAAATAGAATCTTGTTTAGATATAGAGGCATAGAGGTTATTAATGGACTTTCACAGATATTTAAAATTATTTATCACCATGACAAATTACTAATAATCTATATTATTATTATTACTAGACTAATATTAGATCTAGATTCTATAATTTAATGGCTTTTTTTTCTAGACTAGAAATTGTCACATAGATTCACAGATACAGAATATTCAATATAATCTAGGTCTAGATCTAATTTAAGTAATTGGTATATGAAGTAGATCTATAATTTAATATAGATCTAGAATCAAGTAGAATCTAGATCTATCTTCGATCTTGTTATATTATATGATCTTAAATATATAAAATTTATAATAGATCTAAATCGATAGACTAGAGACTAGAATCAGAGACTAGACTAGAGGGTAATTCTGCAGGAGTTCAAGGGGCAGCCATCTTTGTTACTATTTTGTTATTGTTTATGTTCCAAAGAAATCCCAAGATAGTGTCTTTAAAAATACCAACAATGAACATTACTTCTGTGTTTTCAAAACAATGCTATTTTTTCTTTTAATTTTGACTTGGTGTCAATACAATACGTTTCTTATTCAACTTATTGTTCTGTCTTCTTTTTAATTGTTAAATATTGTCTATATCTATTCTGAATTATTCTGATTATTTTTACCACTATTTAAGTATTTTTATCGTTCTTTATATATGTCTTTTGAAATGACCCAGACTAAATGTATGGATCTTAAATTTAGATCTATAAATTTAGATCTAGATTCTAGATCTATAAATGTAGATCTAGAAAATTCTAGATCTATAAATTTAGATCTAATTCTATAAATTTAGATCTAGATCTATAAATTTAGATCTATAAATCTAGATTTTTCTAGATCTATATATATCATAATATATGTATAGATCTATGTTGTTATCTTTGTTGTTTTTTAACAAATGTTTGTACTTTTTAATGCTCATTTTTCTATTAACTTGTTTTAAATGTAAATCTATGCCTATTATTGAGTATTAAGGCTATTAGAATTTCGCCTTATTTTTTTATGCGAAAAAAGGGAGAGTCTTGTGGGAGCACTGTTACCTCCCCCAGTCAAGCATTAACCTGTTTTGGTGTTGTCTATTAGATCTTATCTTATCTTCTTATCTTATATAATACAGACGTTACTTCAAAAAAGAAGATGATTACGTCCTACGCGTCATGCATTTAGTCATGCATATTAACCAATGACTTAAATTCTGCCAAGTCACTGGTTTTTCTGGCTAGCTCAGGCAACCCATTCCATGCTCTAATAGCACTAGGGAAGAAGGAGTATTTGTACAAATTTGTCCTAGCATATGGGACGAGGAATGTGCCTTTATTTTTGTGTCTTTCAGAGTATTTTATTAAATTTTGTTTTTGTATTTGAAGATTATGGTTCAGTGTTTTATGTATAATTGCTACTTTACTTTTGAGTCTTCTGTCCTGAAGGCTTTCTAAATTTAGTGATTTTACTAATGGTGTTACCCTAGTCAAATGTGAATATTCGTTTGTTATGAATCTCACTGCTCTATTTTGTGTTTGCTCCAGTTTCTTAATGTTTTCTTGAGTTGAGGGGTCCCACACGGTGGATGCATATTCTATTATTGGCCTAACCAAGGTTAAATAACATTTTAGTTTTATGTTCTTATTTGATTTATAAAAATTTCTTTTAATAAACCCTAATGCTTTGTTGGATTTTTTTATAGTTTCATCAATATGTGGATTCCATGACAGTTTTTCATTTATTATAACACCTAGGTATTTTGAGTTTTTAGTCTGTGTTACTGGTTTGCCATGAATAAGATAAGTGGAATTAATTTGTTTTAGTTTTTTTGTTACTCTTAACAACTGACATTTTTCTGGGTGGAAAGACATGCTCCAATTTGATTCCCATTTCTGTAATTCATCTAATTCTCTTTGTAAAATATCTGTGTCTTGTTTTGTTTTTATTGTTCTATATATTATGCAATCGTCTGCAAATAATCTGACTTTTGTTCCTGAGGTAATGCAATTTGGTAAATCATTTATGTAAATTAAAAATAGTAGTGGACCCAAGACTGTTCCTTGAGGTACACCTGAGTTTACTGTTATTGGTGTTGATTTAGAGCCATTTATTATTACAGTTTGTTCTCTCCCTATCAGAAAATCTTTAATCCACTGATGCAGTGGACCGTTAATGCCGAAATATTTTAATTTTTTAAGCAAACTATGGTGGTGAACTTTGTCAAAAGCCTTGGAAAAATCTAGTAAGATAGCATCTATTTGTTCACTATTATCTAAACCTTTTGAAAAATCATCAATTAGTCCTATTAGTTGTGTTTCACATGATCTATATTTCCTAAAGCCATGTTGCTATGGGGTGAGGACATTATGTTTGTCTAAGTGGTTTATGATATTGCTACATATTATGTGTTCTAGTATTTTACATGTGATGCTGGTAAGTGATACTGGTCTGTAGTTTCCTGGATCAGATTTTTCTCCTTTTTTAAATAGGGGGGTGACATTAGCTTCTTTCCAGTCCTTTGGTACTCTGCCCTGGTTAAGCGATGCCTGAAAGAGTATTTTGAACACTGGGGCTAGCTCATTGCTTAGTTCTTTGAGTAATCTAGCTGGAGTACCATCAGGTCCAGACGCTTTATTTGGTTTGGTGTTGGCTAATAGTTTTTTAATTCCATTTTCTTGTACTACTATATCTTCTATGTTGTCTACTTGGTTCAAATAAAGAAATATGTCTTTGTCTCCTGGGGCTGAGAATGCTGATGCAAAGTATTTGTTTAGGATGTTTGCTTTAGTTTCATTATCATTATGTATTATGTTATGTTCATCTCATTAATGGCGCTATGCCTGTTGTTTCCATTTTCTTAGACTTAATGTATGACCATAGGTTTTTGTTGTTATCTTTAGATATTACATTGTTTATGTATTCACTCTGCAGATTATGAGTATGAGTCTAATTAATAGACATATTTAATTATATTAGGACTAGATGATACCGGTATAGCTAGATCTAGAATATTTTTTAGCTACAAAAATAAAAACAAACAAAAACCCAAATCTGAGAGAAAACCCAAGATATAAGATTAGTCTAAACAATAACAAAGATGGCTGCCCCTTGAATTTCTGCAGAATTACCGACTAGAGTATTACTTTTATTAGATTAATGATTAATAAGTAATAAGTTATACTAAGTTATAGAGTTAATAGAGTGACTAAGCCTGAGTAAGCATCTAATGACTAATGATAATGTAATATTAGTTTACTAGAGGCTAGAGGTCTAATATTACTAAGTAATATTAGGTCTAGATCTAGATAAAGTATAGATCTATAAATTAATTGACTTAGTCAAGTCAAGTGGCTTAGCCTTACTTAAGTCAGTTTTAAGGATGTCACTAGAGTCTATGTGTTCGCCGTCGTCGGTGTGTAGATCTATACGGAGTATACCCGGAGTCCGGAGTATACCGACAATACCGTGATAATAAAGTATTATAAAAAGTACTAAATAATAAAGGTGATCAGTGGGCCATACTCACTCACTGTATTAGTAATTCTACTATCTAGTATTAACTTAAATTGTTACCCATTTAATAAAGTGATTTCATAGGAACAGTCATAGGCTCTATATCTAGATATAATCATGTAATCTTACTAGACCTTTAGTTAGACTCTACTTATTCAGTTACTTGAGTTACTGTTTCAGTGTTGTTTTTTCCCGTTTTTGTATTTAGGCAGACAAGATCACGGACCTATATATATATATATATATAATATCGTTTTGTCTATTCAAAAAATGTTCTTACATTGACCGTGGAACTAATCGAACGGCAACCACGTAAAATCTTAAGTAAAGAAAATTTTACACTGTACTTAAATAATTAAGTTAAATTATTAGCAATTAACTTAAATTAAGATATATTTAATAATACTTTAATAGCAATAGGGAAGAAGGCGTATTTGTAGGGCCTACATATTTGTCTTAGCATATTGAACAAGAAATGTTAATTTCTCTTTGTATCTTTCGGAGTACTTTATTAAGCTTTGTTTTTGTATTTGAAGATTTGGTTTAGTATTTTATGTACCATTGCTAATTTACTTTTTAGTCCTTCATCATGGAGGGTCTCAAATTTAATGATAATACTAAAGGTTTCGTTTGTTATGGTCTGTTCTAGTTTCTTTGTGTTTTCTTGAGTTGAGGTGGTCCCAAAGAGAGGATGCTTATTCTAGATCTATTACTGGCCTGACATCTGTTGATTTAACTACATTTCATTTGTGGTAATCGTTTCCAACGAGGATCAGTGGCAATAGATACCTAAATCTAATCCTGACATTGCACTGCTTTATTTTGGCAGTAATGTAAATAAGTGCCGCTTAGATTTGGTTAACTTCCATGGGAAAGTTGTCTAGTATGCAATGAACTCGACGCACAGGCTACATTTCGTATTGATACTCGAGAGAGAATGCGCAAACTTTAAAAAAAATGTCATCTAGAATCTAGAAGATTGTTTCTCGCCACTTATCAGGCCACACACACACAAAAAGCAACAGTATTATTATTTTCTACATATAAATATAAATAAGGTTTTAAAATCAACAAAACTCAAAACCAGAGGTATACCTATATAGTAATGTGCTCCTTTTTTGCTAGTGTCATTAGACCAGTGTTTCTCAAACTTTGGTCCTGCGACCTGCGAGACGACTGAAGCCGAAGGGGGTCCGCAGAAAGATGAAAATTGTATACAATTAAAATAACTTCTTTGCTAAAAACCAGTTTATTGGATCGGATAAATTTGAACAACCATCAACTCGCCGCTCACTACTGTTTATTGTTTATGTTTATTGGCCTACGCACTTCTCTATGACGACCTAAACCAATGATTTGAAAACATTTTGTTCACTTGGATATTCCCGACTGGGAAATAAACGTACCCTTGTGCGCGTGGACGAACTCAGATCCCAATCGCAGATAAACTCATACCACAGAGAGAGTAGGTCGTGAAATTTCATTGTAGCCTAACAGATACATTCATTCACTGGCTAAAAAAGTATGTTAGGCTGATCGTTTATTAAAATTAAAAAAAATAATATCTTATCTTATATAATACAGACGTTACTTCCAAAAAAAAAAAAAAAAAGAAGATGATAATGTCCTACGCGTCAAGCATTTAGTCATGCATATTAACCAATGACCTAAATTCTGCTAAGTCACTGGTTTTCCTGGCTAGCTTTATATATCTCTAATTAACATGCACGACTAGATTGAAACGTGTATATATATATCATGGGCGTAGCCAGGATTTTTTTTTCGGGGGGGGGGGGTTGGGGGCGCCAAGCACTATTTCTGATATTGAAAGCCAACAAAATGCATATTCTGAGGTATCTACAGTGCATTTTCCTGCTATTAAAAAGTTTTATTTCAAAAACCTAATGTGCTATTCTTACTGACTTAGACCCTCCCGCGCCGTTCGGAACATTTGCCGTCAAGCTGTTTCCATAAAAATCTGTCACTGGTAATGTCTGAAGCCTCTTCCCACCTGCCATGAGGATCTCAATGAATGAGTGGCGTCAAGTTGTACTAGGATATCATTGCAACTCTTCTTATGCGTAATTCATTTTGTCGGAGAACATTTCCCGCAAACCTCATGCGTCGCTCTCTCACAATCTTACTAAAGGTCGACTCCCAGTTCGGTATAGGATTTCCTTGATTTAAACCCGATCTCTATAACTGACTCCTAAAATCTGTCTTAGCCATCTTTGTTGAGTCACATTTAGTGTTTTTCAATTTCGGCAGATGACTATTCACTGCAGTTTATTAATGGAGCCCTGCCACTGGTAAAAATGTGTAACCTCTCTTGGAATTAAGTGACTCTAGTTTGCTTTAGATTTTATATCGAAAAGAGAAGTTTTTTCGTCAAAATCACCTGTTGGGGGATTTCCACCTCAAAATGCTCTGTAGGGGGATCTTAAACTCAAAACCATCTGGAGGGGTTTGAAACTTTTAAAAAACGCCATCTGTAGAAGAGGGGTTTAAACTCAAAACCCCCGATTGCATTGGCTACGCTCAAATAATTTTAGTGTGTAATTTGCTTTTTTTTATATTGAAGAGGTATTTTTTTAGTATCAAACCCCTCTGAATGGGGGTTTAAACTCAAAAAAACCCATTGGCTACGCTCATAGATTTTAGAGTGAGTAATTTGCTTTTATTTATATTGAAGAGGTACTTTTTAGCTTCAAACTCCACTGGAGAGGAGTTTAAACTCAAAACCCCTTTGACTACACTCATAACATTTTGAGTGCGTAATTAGCTTTTTTTTTTATATTGAAGAGGGGGTTTATCGTAAATTTTGGAGGGGGTTTTAAAATCAAAATCTCCCTTAACTGTGCTCTTGGAATTAGGGGATTTTCGTTTGCATTTTTTTTTGTTTTATAGAAGAGGGGGAATTAACTGCAAAAACCTCAAGTAGGGGGTTTAAAACTCAAAACCCCTGGTAGGGTTTTTAAACTCGAACCCCCTGGTAAGGGGTTTTAAACTCAAAACCCCATTGGTTGTGCTGGGACAAGTGATGGTTTAGTATTAAAATATCACCTAAAATAAACAAAATCAAAGCAAAAAAATCATTCACTAAATTCCGATTCCCCCCCCCCCCAAGGGGGATTTCATTTCGGGGGGGGGGAGGGTTTGAACCCCAACCCCCCCTGTCTACGCCCATGATATATATATATATATATATATACACGTAGCGAGGAATCATCTTCTTATTTTGAAGGGACGTCTATAATTTATAAGATGATACCCCCCCCCCCCTCTAGCTATGTTGTCCTATTAACGTTTGAACTCTTGAGATTCCAATTTATCTAACTGCCTCAGGACTGCCTGCACTCTACGTGTAAAAAGAACATGCTCTGTCTGCCCTATTTATCAACTAAGGTCTCGAGCACCTTACCATCCACAATCCAATGGCATCACCACAAAGGAGCTGAAAATTATCCCAATGACAAAATGTATCTACTTTTCAGTGGCCCCCGAAAGGGGAAAAGACGCTATTAGTTTTGTGCGAAATATCTGTCCGTCTGTTCCGTTTAGATCTCGTAAACTAGAAAAAATATTGAAAATTCGACATCACAATATTTTAGACCATTCAAAGTTCTGATGCAACGGCTACTTTTTTTTTTCTGAAAGCGAAAAATCTAATTTTTAAAATCAGTTATGCAAGAGATTGGGCCTTTTCAAAACAATTAGATCAATTATAAGACATCAGTTAGGCCAGGGGAAGCGCGGTGGCTGAGCGGTAAAGCGATTGGCTTCCGAACCGGGGGTCCCGGGTTCGAATCCTTGTGAAGACTGGGATTTTCAACTTTGGAATCTTTGGGCGCCTCTGAGTCCACTCAGCTCTAATGGGTACCTGACATTAATGGTGAAAAAGTAAAGTCGGTTGGTCGTTGTGCTGGCTACATGACACCCTCTTTAACCGTAGGCCACAAAAACAGATTAACTTTACATCATCTGCCCTTTAGACCACAAGGTCTGAAAGACGAAATTGTTAGGCCAGGTTCACATCTAACTTTACATTCACTTTCACCTATCCTTTGATCTGCGGGACCGTTGGGGCACAACACAAGATCTGTAAACCTTCTTTCTTATCTTTCCTTTGTCTTTAGACAAAAATCTTATCTCTCATTTGTCTTTGATATAATTTCATTTGGATTTTCTTTCTGAAAATATTGAAGCCTGCCTGGGTGGACCACTTCGGGGGCCGATTTTGAGTTTGTGTTTCCACACAAACTGTCTTTTGTAACCTTGTTTTTTTTTAAGTTCGTGAAATTATCATCTAAGTATGATCTTAGACCTACAAGTTGCCACACATACAATACGAATGTATTGTTTAAATGGGTGGTTACGATAGAAGGTAAAGTATATACCAAGTAAAACAAGCCAATCATTTTGCGGAGGACACATCAATTTTCTTAGCTGCTATCTCGTTTATGATTTCACAAAATGCTTGTTTGATACGCAAATCAATTCCATGAGTTGGGCGATTTCAGCGATGTCGTTGTACTTAACGGAAATAGAAAACATTTGGAATTGTAGGCCTACTGGTTTGATATTTACTTCTGACTAAAGAATTTAACTCCATTTTTTTGAGTCGCCTATTGACTTTTGGCTGGCGACTTAAACTGGTTTCTTGACTTTCTTCTATTGAGGAAATATTTCATCCATAACGTTTATCATCCACTTTTACACATTCGTCGTCTAGTAATAAACTTGAACCCAACAGAAAATACACGTAGTGACAGCTTCATTTGTTGGCTTAAATTGTGACAAACTTTAAAGCTTGCCTTTTATCGACTCATTTTCTTGTATCTTGTTTCATGAAAACAAGCACACTACAGCAGTATTTATAGATTTGCCACAAGCCTATGATAGAGTGTGGAGAAAAGGTCTATTTTTGAAGATGAAAAAAATGGGCATCCATGGAAAAATGTACAGCTGGATCAGGGCATTCTTAAAAAACAGAACCATCCAAACCCGATTCGAAGGTGCCACCTCTAGTTAAAAAAGTTTGGAAGAAGGACTACCACAAGGTTCAGCCCTTAGCTGCACTCTCTTTCTAATCTTCATGAATGACCTCCCGGACCTCATTTCGGTCAATAAGGACTTTATGCAGACGATGTTTTATTTTGGACTACAGAGAAATATCCAGTGATGACTAGATCCAAACTAAATAGAGCCCTCACAACTATCTCCACGTATTCAAAATTATGGAAAATGGAAATAAACAAAGAAAAGTCAGTTTATTCAATCTTTAGCCACAGCAACAAAACAGCAAAAAGAAACTACATCCTAAAAATAGACTCACAGCCAATAAATAAAGAAAAAAATCCAACATATCTTGGTGTAAAACTAGACCAAAGGCTGTCTCTAAAACACTTTATGGCAGATTTAAAAGAAAAGGCATCACAAAGATTAAACATAATAAAACACCTAGCAGGAGCATCCTGGGGAGCTGAAAAGAAAACCTTAAGACAGTTATACACTGGATACGTCAAATCTGTAATGGGTAACTGTCTCTCCATACAAGTAGCTGCCAACAAAACCTATCAATCATCATTAGACACAATCCAAAACCAAGCCTTGCGGCTAATTAGTGGAGGTATGAGAACTACTCCCACAGCAGCCTGTGAAATAGACTCCAATATTGAACCTCTTAAGTTAAGGCGCAACAGAGCAGCATTAGAAGCTATTGAGAGATACAGAAGGTTGGAGGACGATCATCCTAATAAATTACTAACACAGAGAAATAGGAAAAACGAGATGTAAAATGCCACAGAAACAAAACCACAGACGTATATTTACTATTATTTACTACAATAAATATTTACGATTTCTTTAGGTAGGGGTTGTTTTACTATTAATAAAAGAGGCTTGCATTCGAGTCCTAGCTGCAACCTACATACTTTGTCACTTGTAGCGCAGACATAACCATTTTCCGCCGGTGGTTGATTTAGATGTTTTCACCGTCTACGTCTGTGAATTTTCTTTTGGCCTAAATGTGTATCTAAGTGATCTACAGCTTGTGGGTTAAAAGAATTTCTTCATTGTCAGTTTAAAAAAGTCCGGGGTTCAAATCCTGATGAAGATTTTTAATTTGGGATCTTTAGGGCTCCTCTGAGTCCAATCAACTCTAATGGGTACCTGACATTAGTTGGAGAAAAGTTAAGGCGGTTGGTCATTATTCTGGCCACATGACACCCTCATTAATGTGGGTCACAGAAAAGATGACCTTTACATCATCTGCTCTATAGACTTATCTTCTTATCTTATATAATACAGACGTTACTTCAAAAAAGAAGATGATTACGTCCTACGCGTCATGCATTTAGTCATGCATATTAACCAATGACTTAAATTCTGCCAAGTCACTGGTTTTTCTGGCTAGCTCAGGCAACCCATTCCATGCTCTAATAGCACTAGGGAAGAAGGAGTATTTGTACAAATTTGTCCTAGCATATGGGACGAGGAATGTGCCTTTATTTTTGTGTCTTTCAGAGTATTTTATTAAATTTTGTTTTTGTATTTGAAGATTATGGTTCAGTGTTTTATGTATAATTGCTACTTTACTTTTGAGTCTTCTGTCCTGAAGGCTTTCTAAATTTAGTGATTTTACTAATGGTGTTACCCTAGTCAAATGTGAATATTCGTTTGTTATGAATCTCACTGCTCTATTTTGTGTTTGTTCCAGTTTCTTAATGTTTTCTTGAGTTGAGGGGTCCCACACGGGGGATGCATATTCTATTATTGGCCTAACCAAGGTTAAATAACATTTTAGTTTTATGTTCTTATTTGATTTATAGAAATTTCTTTTAATAAACCCTAATGCTTTGTTGGATTTTTTTATAGTTTCATCAATATGTGGATTCCATGACAGTTTTTCAATTATTATAACACCTAGGTATTTTGAGTTTTTAGTCTGTGTTACTGGTTTGCCATGAATAAGATAAGTGGAATTAATTTGTTTTAGTTTTTTTGTTACTCTTAACAACTGACATTTTTCTGGGTGGAAAGACATGCTCCAATTTGATTCCCATTTCTGTAATTCATCTAATTCTCTTTGTAAAATATCTGTGTCTTGTTTTGTTTTTATTGTTCTATATATTATGCAATCGTCTGCAAATAATCTGACTTTTGTTCCTGAACTAATGCAATTTGGTAAATCATTTATGTAAATTAAAAATAGTAGTGGACCCAAGACTGTTCCTTGAGGTACACCTGAGTTTACTGTTATTGGTGTTGATTTAGAGCCATTTATTATTACAGTTTGTTCTCTCCCTATCAGAAAATCTTTAATCCACTGATGCAGTGGACCGTTAATGCCGAAATATTTTAATTTTTAAGCAAACTATGGTGGTGAACTTTGTCAAAAGCCTTGGAAAAATCTAGTAAGATAGCATCTATTTGTTCACTATTATCTAAACCTTTTGAGAAATCATCAATTAGTCCTATTAGTTGGGTTTCACATGATCTATATTTCCTAAAGCCATGTTGGTATGGGGTGAGGACATTATGTTTGTCTAAGTGGTTTATGATGTTGCTACATATTATGTGTTCTAGTATTTTACATGTGATGCTGGTAAGTGATACTGGTCTGTAGTTTCCTGGATCAGATTTTTCTCCTTTTTTAAATAGGGGGGTGACATTAGCTTCTTTCCAGTCCTTTGGTACTCTGCCCTGGTTAAGCGATGCCTGAAAGAGTATTTTGAACACTGGGGCTAGCTCATTGCTTAGTTCTTTGAGTAATCTAGCTGGAATACCATCAGGTCCAGACGCTTTATTTGGTTTGGTGTTGGCTAATAGTTTTTTAATTCCATTTTCTTGTACTACTAAATCTTCTATGTTGTCTACTTGGTTCAAATTAAGAAATATGTCTTTGTCTCCTGGGGCTGAGAATGCTGATGCAAAGTATTTGTTTAGGATGTTTGCTTTAGTTTCATTATCATTATGTATTATGTTATGTTCATCTTTTAATGGCGCTATGCCTGTTGTTTCCATTTTCTTAGACTTAATGTATGACCATAGGTTTTTGTTGTTATCTTTAGATATTACATTGTTTATGTATTCACTCTGCAGCTGTCTGCTTACTTTTTGGGTTAGGTGTTTAATTTTTATATACTTTTTGTAAACTCTTTCTGCCTTGGTTTCTTTAAATTTTCTATATAGGTTTTCCTTCTGTTTACAAAGCTTCTTTAGTCTATTATTAAACCAGCATTTATTTATTTTGTTTGATGTGTATTTAGTTGGTATATGATTTTCTATAATGCTTTTAAGATGGTTTTTAATGAAATTCCAGAGGTCATCGACTGGTTGGTTAATGTCTTTTTCTAATAAGAATGTTTGTTGAAAGTTTAATGCAGCTTGGTGTAGTTGTGTTAGGTTACATTTATTCCAGAGTAAGATTTTTCTTTTGGTTTTTGTATTGGCTACTGCTTTTATCTGACTGTGTATTTTTATGATCTCATGGTCTGATAGACCAGGGATAATATCATAATCAACTACTAATCCAGGTCTGTTGGTTAAGAAGAGATCTAATGTGTTGTTTAATCTAGTTGGCTTTTTAATGATTTGATCTAAACTTAGGTTGTGTAAAGTTTCTATGAAAAGCTCATTTATGTCCTTAAGGTTTTGGTGTTTATCTATGGTTAGTGTTTTCCAATTTATATCAGGTAGGTTGAAGTCACCCATAATCCAAAAAACTGCATTTTTATTTGTCTCTTTAAGTGTAGTAATCTGATTACATAGTTCCTGCATGTATTCTAAACTAGAATTTGGTGGTCTGTAAATGCTGCCTATTATAAGGGATGTTGAGGTGGTATTAATTTTACAAAATGTAGATTCTATGTTTTTTGAGTTAGGTAAGGTAATTACTTCAGCTATAAGAGTGTTTTTTATTGCTAAAAGAACTCCTCCATGATTATCAGCCCTATCTTTTCTAAAAATTTCATAATTACTATTGAAAATTTCTGCATTATAAATTTCAGGATGTAGCCAAGTTTCTGTTCCTGCAATTATGTCTGGTTTCTCACATTCTAATAAAATTTCTAAGTCTGCTGTTTTGTTCCTAATACTTTGAAAATTTATTACTAAGGTTTTAAGGTATTTTGGTATTACTTCTTTAGGAGGTTTGTTTAGTGAGGCTGTTGTATTAATTTTAGTAGATTTAGGTTTAACAGGAGTGGATCTGGCTAGTGGTTGGTGAGTTGGTTTTGGGATGGTGTTTAAGATGTTGTATGGGTTAGAAGTGTCCGCATCAAAGGAATCAAACAGTCCTGATGTAAACTGAGGTAACCCACACGGTACACAGTGCCATGATGCATCTTTGTTGCCTAAGGCATAATACACAGGTGTATTCATATGGAGACATGATGCATGGTACCATTCATCGCATGTGTCACATTGAATGGCTTTCTGTTTCATGGTGCATACTTTTTTGCAGATGTTGCATCTATCTTTAGATCTAGGCCCTGGATTTGACTCTACATCTCCTGCTATTAATATTAACAGTGAAAGGTATTTATTTCTACTGTGTCTGATTGAGAACTTCCATTTGTGATGGGTAATCTTCTTTAATGTTATTGATGTGTATGTTAGGTTATTTTTGAAGTTGCATTGATCTAAAGTGTGATGATTGATTATGACTGTTGCTTCATTTTTAAGTTTAGTGTTGACTGAGGTAGATCTAGTTCTGTGTTCAGCTAGTGTGTATTTAGTAATTATTAGGATAAATAGCCAGAGCAATTTCATGATGACTGTTGTTGATTTTAGTTTTAAAAGGTCTAGTCTAAAATAGTTTAAGGTTAAAAATGCCTAAGATGGCCTAAGCTAAGTCTAAAGTGATAGCTAATTTACAATGACAATCAAATGGTTTATTCAAAATATAGACCTAGACTAGATCCAGATCTAATTCAAGATCTAGATCTAATTGTAGATCAATATATTTATGTGTTTAACTAACTTTAACTAACTATATAGAGTATTACTATTAGTTTATAATTAGTAGTATTTGTAGACTACATGGAAAGGGGAACTTTACTTTTTTAACACAGGCTGAAGCTTAAGGGCTCTCACTTGCTTGGTCTCCCCCCCCCCCCCCACCCCCCAAAAAAATTATAATAATTCAGGAATAGTTTCAATTGTTTTGAAGAAAGAGCAAAAAAGCCTTATGTTGATACAAGGAGCCCCATATCTCAAAAAGCTTAGGGCCTTATGAAGCCTAAATCCAATCCTGTTTCCTGACCCAAGTAAAGGAAATCCACACCAGTGAATCAGATGGCCACATCATTTGACTTTCATGACAGAATGATCCATGTGTCTATAAAAACAGTGTTATTAGGCTATATAACTTTACCTACATAGTTTTCCATTAGACTGTAGAATCTTTTGAAAGCTAATTAGATTACATGCAGGAAAAGTACAAGATTCAGATGTGAAAGTTGCTTAATATTTACACAATTTATTTATTCAGAAGTTATTTTTAAACTGGTTCTAAAGAATTATGTAATGGTACATGTCACATCATTGTTTGATAGTTAGTGACATGTATTGGTTGTGGAGCTCGAGATACACTTGTTTATGGAGAGTAGGATGTTGCACGGGGGAATCAAGGGACCACAGTTGCATTGTGGGTAAAGAAATCTCGTTTTTGAGAGCAGACCACATGGTCAGAGGGTAGTAGACGCCATGCTCTTAAACTGGATGGATGTCTTACGTAGTTGATTCAATAATTTAGTATCAGTTGTGTACTAAGAATATTTCATTGGATTTGTGTAACATAATATGTATTTCTTTATGGTGGAATTTGCCAGTTTAAGGTGTACTCTATTTTATGGTCAATAAGTAAATGTCTGCTACTGGAAGAGTTCATTGATTACTATTAATATTTGTTGTGCTGTGCTAATGGCAGTAGACATACGAGATAAAAAGTAGTACAGCAACTCAAGTGAAACAAGACAAACATTGTCATTTAACATGCAGAAGCACCATTTACAGTACATAACTTTAAAAAAAATAATTTTTACATTTTAAAAAAAAAAAAATCATGATTTTTGTACTAAGTATGCAAAAAGTAAAATAATTTTTTTTTTCAAAATTCCAAGATCCAAGAAAGTTTTTATAACCTTCTCCCATAAACCCCTCCCTCACAAGTCCAGTAGAGAGCGCATTTAACATGAAAAAATATCATTTAGGTCAATTTTTAGAAAAAAAAACATAATAATTAGTACTTTGTTACAAGTTCAAAATGTATAGATGCCGATAGTCCCATTATGTTCTTTATTCATTAAAATTTTAAACTCAGAAATCTTAATTAAGACTTGAAAGAACTGACATCTTTTCTGCAGTTACATTATAATTAGTTTAAATCAGCCTGAATCAGCCAGGAAAACAAACAACTTAGCAGAGTTTAAGTCATTGAGTAACATGCATGATAGACTGACACATGAAATGCGTAGGATGTAATTATCTTCTTTTTGAAGTAATTATCTTCTTTTTTGAAGTAACGTCTGTAATCTATAAGATAAAACTTTAATGTAGTCAATGAGAAGAGACAAATCCCCCATACAAATTTGCGAAAAACACAAGAGTAATTATACAGAACATTCATTGTGGCAAGGGAGGTAATTGTCTTTTCTGTATATTTTGTAGGCTTTGATTGCAATCTCCAGAAGTGGCATTGCTAGCAGAAGATGATTTCATCTCTTCTTGTTTCAAGGAAGATTTAGTAGGATGTGTGAAGCCAGATAAATGAGATTTATCAGATGATAAAAACAAGGGGTTATCTTTCTTTGGTCTGCTCTTCTTGGTTGAAAAGTCTTGCAACACTGTCTTCTTGGCATCACGCTTTGTCTTCTTTTCCTTGGCACTTCTGGGAAGTCTGCTGGAGAAATCTTCCAAAACAAACTCACTTGGTGCAGGAGATGGGTCAGGATCAGACAATTTTATGGCTTCGGCAGAGTCAGTGTACAGCTGGGTGTCACAGGGGTCAGAGGCCATCAATGTAGAGTGCAGAGGATTTACTAGAACAAAAAAAAAATGATCAGCTGTATCAGAGAATTAGGCAAGGAGTCCAGACAGAAAGGGAAAAGTAAAAAAGCTAATTCAGATAGTGATTTAAAGAGTCAGGTTTTAGTGTTGCAGAAAAAAGATTCAAAATTGTGTAACTTTAATTGCAGTATAAATTGATAATTGTATCTGGACTAATGTGAGTCCCCATAGTGCCTGGTATCTGTATCAAACATTTTTTTTTTTTTTATAGTTTATATGTCTATATTTATGTAACAAAACAGGTATAGATGTCATTTATTGCTAGGTGAAGAGCTCAAACATTTCCTATTTTTATTAACTTTTATTCATTTTGTCAAACAAAAATCATATTCCTTATAATTAGGCTTCACTTCAAATATATGCTTGTATAGATAGTACAAACTCTGGTGTACCTCAAGGAACTGTCTTAGGTCCACTACTAATCTTAATTTACATAAATGATTTACCAAATTGCATTACCTCAGGAACAAAAGTCAGATTATTTGCAGACGATTGCATAATATATAGAACAATAAAAACAACACAAGACACAGATATTTTACAAAGAGAATTAGATGAATTACAGAAATAGGAATCAAATTGGAGCATGTCTTTCCACACAGAAAAATGTCAGTTGTTAAGAGTAACAAAAAAACTAAAACAAATTAATTCCACTTATCTTATTCATTTCAAGCCAGTAACACAGACTAAAAACGCAAAATACCTAGGTGTTATAATAAATGAAAAACTGTCATGGAATCCACATATTGATGAAACTATAAAAAAATCAAACAAAGCATTAGGATTTATTAAAAGAAATTTTTATAAATCAAATAAGAACATAAAACTAAAATGTTATTTAACCTTGGTTAGGCCAATAATTATAGAATATGCATCCTCCGTTTGGGACCCCTCAACTCAAGAAAACATTAAGAAACTGGAACATGAGACAAAATAGAGCAGTGAGATTCATAACAAATGAATATTCACACTTAACCATAGTAACACCTTTAGTAAAATCACTAAATTTAGAAAGCCTTCAGGACAGAAGACTCAAAAGTAAAGTAGCAATTATACTGTTATGTTCTTCTCTATCAGGCCTTCTGCAAACACTGCTAAACACAACAGCACATTTAACACAAGAACTTGACAACAAGAGCTTCAATAAACAAGGTGGTGGTTTACTTACAATTACATGAAAAGCCAATACAACACAATTTACCACATCAAATTGGAATGCTTTCTTGTACAATAGAACTGCCTACTAAACACTAAAAGTCTTTCTCTGTTTACTTCTAGACTCATACAGCTACAATTTCAAGGACTCACTTTGTAGCACACAGTCCTTACTGCTTGCTGTCCTGGACTCTACTGTCTATTGTTACACACTGTCACTAGTCTGTGAAGGCTCTCGATCACATGACCACAACATGGGTCATATTTGCGTGAACTAGCAGTAATGTCCCTTGTTCAACAGCCCTTGACCTGTGTGATAGGCCTGAAGCATGTGTGTCAGTAGGCCGCACACACATTAACCCTTTCAGTCCGCCACTAGGGTTATAACAATACATAAAACACTCAACCATAATCTTCAAATACAAAAACAAAAATTTAATAAAATACTCTGAAAGACACAAAGATAAATGCACATTCCTCATCCCAAATGCTAGGACAAATTTGTACAAATACTCCTTCTTCCCTAGTGCTATTAGAACATGGAATGGGTTGCCTGAGCTAGCCAGGAAAACCAGTGACTTGGCAGAATGTAAGTCATTGGTTAATATGCATGACTAAATTCATGACGCATGGGACGTAACCATCTTCTTTTTTGAAGTAACGTCTGTATTATTAAGATAAGATAAGTTACATAACTACACTCCTTTAAAAACTAATTGAAAAGATACTCGATAATTAATTATTTCAAATTAATAATATCATTTATTATAGTTGTTTTTTTATTATGGTACATGATGAGTTTTAAACAATATTCTGTAAAATGTATTAAATGTGATAAATTTACTCAAACTGTTCAATAAAAAATTAAGAAAATTTTGAATGTAAATTATTAAACCATATTCATTTAGGCTTACATAATAAATAAGGTGAAGTGGCTAAATGGCCATATGCTTGGCTCCGAACCAGAGGTTCGAATCCTGGCAAAGACAAGGATTTATAATTTCTGGATCTTTGGGAACCTGAGTCCACCCAGCTCTAATGGGTATTTGGCATTAGTTGTGGAAAAGACAAGGTCATTAGTCATTGTTCTGGCCAGGAAACACCCTCGTTAATCATGGCCCTGAGAAATAGATGACCTTTCATCTGCCCTATAGATCACAATGTCTGAAAGTGGAACTTTTTTACATGATAAAACTATAATAAATATATTGAATCAATTCACTTTCTATCACTTACCAATAGGAGAAAGCCCGACATTGTCTTTAGATCTTAGATTTTCAGCACATGGTGCCTGGGACTCACTATTTTTCTGAACAACTTTTAATGATTCGGTTTTATCCAGTTGCCTCCCGTTTGGCACTGCCACATCCAAGAATGGGACATAAGTCTGCAGTGGTGGTTCCCCTGGATGAGACATTAAATGAATGTTCACTGGCACTTCTAACGCTGCACTTGAGCTAACGGCGGATGAGTTTTGCCCATAATCAATTATCGGCCTGGCTCGTTTAGGTAAATTCGAGGCTGGAACAGATTTAAGATTGACATAAATATTTTTGGGTTTATCTGTTTTGTTTGTGGAAGAGCTGGAGTTGCCAAAAGCATGCAACTCGGAAGGAACTTTATAGTTTCCCATCGCAATGTAGTCTTCTTTATTGTGATCTTCAGAATCACTTTTGTTGATAACATTTTCTTCTGCTAATTTCGGAGACTTGTGCCTGTCTCTGTCTGGTATAATGTAGTCTTCCCGATTGAATCCGACATTGAGCACTCCAGAGTTTGGCGCTTGTTCAGGTGCAAAATTATGATCAAGCTTCAATGTATGGGAAACATAATGGGGGCTCGCAGTGTCCTTTCTCACAACAATGGGCTCAAGATAGTCATCAGACAGTAGTGGCGTGTTGGTTTCATTGGTTTTCTGAAACTTTTTGGATAATGACGATCGGAGGGAGCCGAGTGAGCCTGAAGAAGAGCTAGAAGATGTTCTACTGGCCGGGGCTTTTCTGCTGCTGCTGACTGAGGTAAGGGTACTGGGCTGGTAAACTTGGTCATCATATTCATCGTTTCTGTTTGGAACATTGTAGTCATCACTGAGCTCTGCATATGTACTTTCTGGGGACAGACCAATATAAAGTGTTAGTACAGAATATTTAATAATACCAATCACTAACTAGTAAATGGAAACAAAAGATAAAGGCACATTCCTTGTTCCATATGCTAGGACAAATTTGAATAAATGCTCCTTGTTCCCTAGTGCTAATTAAGCATGGAATGGGTTGCCTGAGCTAGCCATGAAAACTAATGACTTTACAGAGTATAAGTCATTGATTAACATGCATGACTAGATTGACCAAGGGGCATGTGTTGGACGTACTGTAATCATCTTTTTTGAAGCAGCGTCTGTATTTTATAAGATATAAGTGGGAATCAAGGTGCCTGGTCGTGCGGTTTGCGCGCTGGACTGTTGTTCAGATTTATCGATGGTCCTGGGTTAAAACCCTGCCCGTCCCATCCCCCGTCGACCTGCGGGAGGTTTGGACTAGGAAGTAATTATCTTCAACTCTGAAGGAACATCCGAAACATGTAAAACATTTTACAAACAAAGCCTCAAATCTCATAATCTTATAAACTGATTTACATAGGAGTTCTTTTTTTCAATCTTCCTTATCTAGGACAGGATAATAATTCAAATACTCAGGTAATATTAAATCTACAAACTACAAACCTTATATGAGCCATTTCAGTATATTTTTACAAATCTTTTGAAAACATAAATCTAAAATGCTGTTTGAATGTGCTTAGACCTACACTAGAATATACACCTTCTGTTTATGAATCCTAAATGCAAGAAACTATAACTTGGGAATAGAGATACCAACATGCTGTCTAATAAAATACTTGATAAGGGACAAAATAATCACTATGCACACTTTATTCCTCATGTCAGTGTTTCCCAAACTGTGTTCTTCTGAACCCTTCTGAATAGGTGTTCCACCAACTACTGGAATGATAAACTAGCAGGCCACCACGTGAATTAATCTCTCTAACAAAAATAAGCAAAGTGTTCCTCTAAATAATCAGAATGTACGAAGTGTTCTGTTGAGGACAAAAGTTTGTGAAACACTGACCTATCTTATGATAAATTCATTAAACCACTCTTTACGAAAGCCATTCATTGCTTTAACTGATTTTTCAGTTCATCTAGAAAATTCCCTGAATTGGATGGCTGCCTGGTCATGTAGTGTGTGCACTGGACTGTCAATTGTATGGTTTTGAGTTTGTTGTTACGGTTGGGACTTCATCAATCAAAACTTATCATGCTGTTAAAGCATTTTCTAGAATCTTAGATTAAGGGCAAATGTAAAGGTACAATTTCAATTAAATATCAAAGGAATTTGTGGAGTGCCCTCAAAACAATTCAAAATATTCCTGAAAACTTTTTTTTAGAGGGGGGGGGAAGGGGCAACCAAGTGAGGGCCCCTAAGCTATAGCCTATGTTAAAGTAAAGTTCCCCTTTCAGGCCATGCAGTCTATAGGGTAGATAGTGTAAAGGTCATCTTTTCTATGGCCACTGTTAATGAGGGTGTCATGTGGTCAGCATAATGACCAACCTCTATTACTTTTCCCTAACTTATGTCAATATAGCTGGGTGGACTCAGAGGCACCCTTAAGATCTCAAAATTAAAAATCCATCTTCACCAGAATTCGAACCTGCAACCCTCCGGTTTGGAAGCCAAGAAAATTTACCACTCAGCCACTGACCTGCTTCATCGTGTTGGAATCCAGGGTTAGTCATTTGCTCCAGGGCTACATCTGGTGAGCTGTTTAATGCCTGCAGGTCCCCGCTAAAACAAAAAACAAAAAACTATTATAAATAATTTTAAAGGATTCTAGATCAGCGGGTAGCGGTTCTCAACCTTTTAAGCTCGGCAACCTCTTTTTAAAAATCCCCCACTCTACCATGACCCGCACACATACAGCAATAGAAGAATAGACAAAACAATCCATTTTTTCGATGGTCTTTGGCCACCCCTGGCAAATCGTCAATCGACCCCCTATGGGGTAGCAACCTACAGGTTGAGAACCCCTGTTCTAGATGCTGAATGGAAAGCAAAAAATAAACAATTTGAATTTACTTATGAAACTTATTTACCTGGAAGACTTCTTCCTACGACACAGATAAACTGTTAAAACTAATATGGCCACAAGAAACACACAGGAGCTGGCTATTGTAGCAAATGTCCAGTCTGATGACCACCAGTATTGTTTGCCAGGATCTAAAAAATAAAATAACCATCACAAATCATCACACTGCAAATCAAACCAGAACATCAAACTAAAATACTATTTAACCTTGGTTTGACCAATGGATTGTTTGGGACCCCTCAACTCAAGAAAACATTAAGAAACTGGAACAGACACAAAATAGAGCAGTGAGATTCATTACAAATGAATACTAATATTTGACTAGAATGAGTACAATTACTAAACTTAGAGACACTTCAGGACAGAAAACAGAGAAGTAATATAACTAGAATACATAAAACACTGAACACTAATTCACAAATACAAAAATTCAACTTAATAAAATACCAAGACATAAAGATGGAGGAACATTTCTCATTCTATATGCTAGCACAAATTCTTACAAGTGTTTCTTTCCTAGTGCCAATAGAGCATGAAATGGGTTGCCAAGTTAGCCAGGAAAACCAAAAACTTAGCAAAGTTTAAGTCTCTAATGAGCAAGTAAGACTAGATTAACCAAATGGATACATGTAGGATATAATTTTTGAAGAAACATCTGTATCAATTCGACTAAAAAAACACAGCTTTAAAAATAAATAAAACTAGAAATCTTTGAACAGATGAGCAATAAGAAGGACAAAGTAAGGGATATAACCCTATCAAAGAAACTAAGAACCTAACTTCTCAGCCAACACATCCCTTTTGGACTTTCACAAAAGTCAAATATCTTTAATTCATGAAACAAAATATATATTAATTATAATAAAAGTTTAAGTAAGTAGTTTATGACTCACCCATTTTATCTACTGCAGAGTCTGCTGTTGTGTTATTGGGACCATACCAAGGCAGGCATTCCTGCTTTATACAACTGCATGTATAGGTCTCATCTTGGGCAACACATATGTGAGTAGCTGGACAAGGCGATGATTCACAAGGATTGACTACTGCACAATTTCTGTCCAATGTCACTCCCAAGCGATGAGGGCACCGGCATATGTACCCGTAGATGGAATTCGGCACAGAGATGCAAGTCCCACCATCGACACAGGGTGAAAGTTCACAGGAAGGAATGACCTTCACCCCGCACTGTTTTCCAGTCCAGCCTGCTAAACACAAGCAGGAAGTCGTCAACCCAGTCTGATCGGCTTCAGGGCTGGAAGCATTAACGCAGGTGCCACCATTTAGACAAGCATTCTCCTCACACCAGCTGAGTTGGCGTTCGCAGTTTCTCCCCACGAAATATTCACGGCAGACGCACGTGTATCCATCAGAACCGGCGTCACTGCAGACCCCATGGTTACGACAGGGATTATGAAGACAAGGTGAAAAAGGTCTTTCACACAAAGAGCCCATGTTTGATCCTGGGCACATGCAGGTGAAGGAAGTCTCTGTAAGGTTACAGATCCCGCCGTTCCGACATGGATTTGATAAGCACTCATCAATTCTAACACTGCAAGTTACACCTGAAATAGTAAGTACCGTACCAACTTTTTTTATAATGTCCCAAGTTTCATTATTGCAATGTAATACAATAAAAGAAAGTTTTGTTTTTTTTAAATATAAAAGTTAACAATATTCCAAATTAAATTCTTATTATTAATATTATGAATCAGTGTTTCCCAAACTTTTTCCTTCAAGGAACACTTCACACATTCTGAGTATTTAGCGGAACTCTTTGCTTATGTTTTTTTAGAGAGATTAATTCATGTGCTGGCCTACTTGTTATATATTTGAGTAGTTCATGGAACACATATTCAGGCCTTGCAGTACACTAGGGTTCCGCGGAACACAGCTTGGGAAACACTGTTATAAATCAAGGCAGACAATAACAATGGATCTATGATTTAAATATTACTACTCAAGTAAGGTTAGATTCAGACAAAAATTTAAAGGAATCAACGATTAAGTATGGATTATGGTTTATGCATGAAAAGAAAAAGGGTTATATGAATGGGGATAATCCCTCATCACCTAGCATGAAGCCAGAGAAGAGAAGAGAAAAAATGTTCTCTCTAGAACTGGTACATTTTCAGCTCAAATAACACAAAAACACACACACTAAGGCTTATAAGTTATTACTTCACCTGTGTAACCAGGGTTACATATGCATCTATAGTCATAAAGTTCAGGTCCATCTACGCAAGTCCCAGCAAAGCATTTGTCATCCAAAAAGCACTCGTCGTCAGGCTCAGAGCAGTCAGGTCCCTTGTAGCCTTCTATGCAGTCCGAACAATTGTAACCCCCCACACCATCGTAGCAGACCCTGTTCCTGGAACATGGGAAGACATCCGGGAACAGGCATTCGTTGACGTCTGATGGAATAAAAGTTATAGCATTACACAAGGGCTTCTAACTGAAAGCTAATTGATAAAGTATTTATAGAATGAACTGGAATATTTCATGTAGTCATTACTACATACAGGAAATACATATAAGCATAATATTACTTTTGAAACAATTATTCAGTGTTGTTTTTTTCACATACAAAATGAAATCCTATGATTCTTTTACCCCCCCCCCCCCAAAGCTTATCTAAAGGGGAAGAACTCTCTCCTAAAAAAATATATCTATCAATAATGTACAAGTTATTTCCCTTATTTGATATCAAACAAGATGGTTAATTACCATTACCAACAATTAATTGACTAATTGTTGTTTTTTTTTAAATTGATTCATTCTTTTTTAGATACAATAAATAATTTTTTAAAGTATCAACTTGATCAGATAGTATGTGAGGGAGAAATAGAGTTAACAATTATTTAAGGGGACTAAACCCAACAAATTTATCTATATCTGTCAATACTAAAGGATTAGTTTTCCTAGTTGGTATCAAATACTTTTTAAAATATTTTTTAAATACACAGATTCTTAGACAAATTTCCTCATGGATAATAAAGATTACTATTATTTAATTATTATTATTAACATTAAAACATAAGAAATGCAAACATCTTGTGTGTTATTGATTACTTGCCCATGCAGTGAGATGTTAGCCTGATAATGGTCCCTTCCTTAGCATTTCCAATCACATCTGTCCAAGTGACAACATCGCCATATGTTTGGTTACATGTACTCTGATTGGCTAATGAAATTATGTCACCAATGGAGAGGGCTCGTCCAAAGATGTTGAACTGTGTAATCTCCCCACTGAAAACATCCCACATTAAAGAAGTTTCCCCATAAAATGGATTTTGTTGTCCTGAAATAAAGTTAAATAATTGTATCATTGAGTAATTATTAGATGAATATTGTAATGACTCTCTCTATCCAAGCTCTTTCCAAACACTGCACAACATGGCACAACCAACTCAAAGAACTTGACAACTCAGGATCCTAATAACCTAACTCTACTAATCACAGCCAATACTGTACTGACTGTACAAATGCTTCACTGTAGATAGTTGTTCTGCCATATAAACTCTGTATTGCTGTACCAAACGCTGCTGGCTCCACCTCCTCCTGGACTCCAATGTTCCATACCAACTTCACACATAACTCACTGTAATGAACTGGATCTTGAATATTGACTTTTTTTTAATCATGAATCGTGAAGTGACTTGACTCTGCCAATTTCACAATTTCTATAGGGTCTTGAAGACCTTCTTGAAACCACTAAAAATTGCTAGTCCCATCTGGATGATCACATGACCTTATCAGAATCGAATTGCATGAGTAGTGTTCACAACACAGATCTATCCTGAAGTGTTGACTGCTCGCTTACCTCTGGCCAGTGTTATCTGTGTCAGCTGATTACACACACATGATTACCCCTATCCGCGTTGCCACCATAGTTATAAAAATATTTTTTCTGCTATTGGAGTGAGTTAATTCAGAAATTACCATAATCATCTTATCAATTAAAATTTGCATTGAATTTTTGCATTTCAGAATATGTAGATTTTAAAAACCATTTGTAGCTTACAGCTCAGGAATGAATAATTTGAAAGACTTAAGCACTATTGTCACTTCTTGAATTGTTTATAAAATGTTTAAAAAATTTAAAAAAAGATTGATACTTACCAATAACTGTAATGACTTGAGCTGGAATAGGCCTGAAAGGGGCAGTGACTCTATCACTTGATACCAGAGATCCATTGACAGAGACTGACCAGTGTCCAGTGGCTGTGGACCAAGTGAAACACAGGTGTGTCCAGACAGATGGAGGAAGTGAAGCGTTGGTGAAAAAGGACTCTCCATAGAGCCTGACCTAAACAATCATTGACCACAAATGAAAAAAAAAAATGCATACAAAAACAAATTTAAAAAAAAAAAAAGAAGATTTTTATCAACAGAGAAGTATGATATTTAAAAAAAAAAAAAAGATTTTTATCAACAGAGAAGTATGATATTAAAAAAAAAAAAGATTTTTATCAATTGAGAAGTATGATATTTAAAAAAAAACAACAACATTTTTATCAACAGAGAAGTATGATATTTAAAAAAAAAAGACTTTTATCAATTGAGAAGTACGATTCTTTAGTTTACAATGAAATGCATAATAAATTTGATTTTAAAAAGTTATCGATAATAGGAAGTCCCATGAACATCCAAAGGGTCCTTTCCACTGTGCCAAACATCCCATGAATAACCTTGCACACTTTTTTTTCTAAATTCAAAATGATATTTCAGAGCATTTTAACTACCATTTGCCTATTTGATGCATATTTTAAGCTGAAAAAAAGTTAAGCCAGCATCTACAAAGAATTTATTTCATAACCACCTATGTATGTAACACCTGAATTATTGTTTCCGTGTGAACTATGGTTAATTCCTAAGTGAACTTTTACCAGCACAAATCAGACAGTAGATTTGTTAAACTTTCTATTATATCTAGCTCTATAAAAACTACAATATCTCACCAAGTTTAGGTGTCCCTGGGTTCAGCTGTCATTACAAAAAACACTAAATAACTCTGTCAAGATGAAGACAGCACTTTATTACTATTGATCGCATATTTCACAAGCTGGCCTGTGTACTTGTCTAAAAACTAACACACTTCCGGTCATTCCAACTAACATATAAGTAAAAATAGATTATTCCTACATACACAAGTTAGTAAGTGACATGATTCAATAAGTATAAGTCACCCCTACAAAACAAAATACTGGTGTTAAAAAGAAATTATTTCTCCATTTAATTGATAAAATGACTTGGTTTGACAAAAAATAATTTGGCACCTACCGTATTTTTCGCCGTATAAGACGCACTTTTTCTTCTCCAAAACTGGGGGGGAAAAGTTGGTGCGTCTTATACGGCGAAAAATACGGTACGTTCAGAATCTTTTTTTTCTAGATTTTCCTCCTTTAAAATTGGGTGCGTCTTATATGCCGGAGCGTCTTATACGGCAAAAAATACGGTAGCTATTTCTAAAAAGTATCTCTAAAAAAGTTAGAAAATAGATTGTTAATCACTTAGACCTTAGAAAAACAGAATTAGAGACAGACATTGATGTAGGCATATAGACAGTTACTATCAATCCATTTGAAGGACAGATTCTTACAGATCTATGTTTCTACAGAAAGACAGGCAGATACTTACAATTAATTTGTCAGTGTGCTGTAATGCAAACACCACCTCATAATCACTGTCATCATTCTTCTCCACTGACCCGTGCTGTGGCAGTACAAAGGTGACGATGGTAGCATAGGCAGACATAAGACCAGGGCGTAGCCAGGTGGACAGGGTGAAGGCTTGGAGTGTGGGCATAAAGCTAGAAGGGATGACCACATAGTGACCCTCAAGGGAGCTTGGGTTGAAGATGAGATCAAAGTCAGCAGTCGTCTCTGTTGAATGGACAACATCAAGAATAAATATTACCTTTTATGGACCTATAACATGGTTTGATAAAGACTCCAGTTCTGCAATATATAGTCAAAGCATTGGATTAGGCTTGAATGGTCCATGTTCTATAGTGTGTGCCATATAGCCCATGTCATATAGTCAATGTCATACAGTCTGTGTCATATTTAAGTGTTAAATCTTTCAAAAGTCCTGCAGTTTTAATAAATTCTGGCATCACAACAACTGGAACAAATACCAGGCCTCATAAAAAAAGGCATCAGTAGCAGAGATTATGAGTTTTAGCATTGTTCAAGTTTTGAATCTCAGATGAATGAAATTCTTTTGATCTGCTGCTGCACAAACCTAACAATAGACTGGTCATGTGGTATGCGCCCTTTCGTTTGGTCTTCTTGGTTATCCAAGATTACCGTAGATCCAAGTAGATTATCTTCCAGCCTAAAGGAACATCCCAAATATGTAAAACATTTAAACAAAGCAAATTCCTATTAAAGAGTTTATAAATTTCATTTATATATTAGAAGTCCTGGAACCTAGAATGCATGTTATATTTGAACCCTCTTTATTCCTTTGATGTGAATCTCATAGAGATGAACTGGAGGACAAAAATCCTTAAAGAGGACATAGAAAGGCAAAGACCCAGTGTAGAGTATCACATAATGAAGTACACTCCATCAACTTTCTATTGAAGAAGAGGGATTGGTGATAAGCCCCTTTATTTTATCCTGTCTTTGGGAGAAAGTCTTTCTACTGTCAAAGGGTTATTACATGCTTTAACTCAAATCTTGAATTAACACTTTCCCATAGTTCCTTATAAATATGGTCTTTACATTTCAGAGCTTATGTTATACATTTTTTCCCCTTTTCATTAGTAAAGTTCCCCCCTTTCTGACCTTATTATCTATGGGACAGATGATGTAAAGGTAATCTGTTTCTGTGGCCCATGGTTAAGGTTGTCACATGGCCAGCACAACAATCAACTGACCTTTATTTTTCCCCAACATAAGTCAGGTTCCCAATTGAGCTCGGTGGACTCAGAGGCGCCCCAAAGATCCCAAAATTAAAAATCCCAGTCTTCACCACGATTCAAACCCAGGACCCCCATTCAGAAGCCAAGCGCTTTTCCACTCAGTCACCGTGCCCTCCATTTGTTTCATTATGGTACTGATATATTTACAATGACTAAATTGTTAATTCAAAAAAAAAAAAAATGAAAACAATCCAAACTCATCCATGTCTTATTATTTCAAGATGAATACTATTGTCTCCCCCTGTCAAGGTCCTTTATCTAATCTGTAGCCATGACTGAGCTTACAAAGCAGCAATATTTAATATGACTTATCCATTGGTGTGATCAATCAACTGACCATTGTCACAATGCTTTCCTGACCAGCCTCCTGGGCATTTGCAGTAGTAGCTGGAAGTCAAAGAGATGCAGGCAGAGTGTGGGAGGCAAGGGGAGGGGCTGCAGTGGTTAATGGCGACATCGCAAAGTCTTCCTGTAATACAAAAAACAGAAAAATAAAATTTTTAAAATGTTGGCGAATTTGTCAATTTAAATTAGCATCAGTCAACTTTAATAGGTTGTGGCAGTTTTTTTTTTTTACTAAGGCAGATCATTATTGCTGAGAGCTTTAACACAGGGATATACAGTTTTCAGAGGAAGTAATCTCTAATTTGTGTGAACAACGTAAAGCAAGTAAAGTTCCCCTTTCAAACCATACAGTCTATAGGGCAGTTAGTGTCAAGGTCATCTGTTTATCTGGCCCATTGTTAACAAAGGTGTCATGTGGCCAGAATAATGACCAACCGCCTTTACTTATCCCCAACTAATGTCAGGTATCCATTTGAGGTGGGTGGGCCACAAAATTAAAAATCTCAGTCTTCACTGGGATTCCAACCACTTTACCACTTTACCACCATGCTCCCAGAGTAAACAGAGGAAAAAGTCAAGAAAAACCAGCCCATTAACCATGAATGTTTGTTATATCACACAAGACAGTAAATATAGTCATTTATTGTATCAGTTTAATTTTTCAGAAAGACTTATAAAATATTTTAATATTTTTAATTCCATTTATCTCAAAACTTTATTACAAGCAAAATAACTGTTTTAAATGCAAAATAACTGTTTTAAATCAGCATTCCTGAAAATGTTAAGGTCCTTACAGACATAACTTCAAAAAAGAAGATGATTATGCCCTATGCATCTCATGTGTCAATCTAGTCATGCATGCTAATCAATGACTTAAACTCATCTGTCATGCATGTTAATCAATGACTTAAAACTGCCACGTAGTTGGTTTTTGTGCCTGATTCAGGCATACACTCATTCGATCTATTATAAACACTTTAATAGGAATAAAAATCTACACCTGTATATCCAGGTCGGCAGGAGCATGTGTAATTGCCAGGACTGTCCAGGCAATCATAAGCATGCACACATGGGTGACTCGAGCAAAGGTCATAGGTTACATTACAACTGGGACCTAGTGTAAGTAAAATAAAAATACACAAAACTTATATAAAGAGAGAAAGAAATGTTACAAGCGAAGCTAGGTCAAATTGTCTAAGATTTTATTGATTCAAATAAATGAAACTGTTAGGTTTTTCCAGCAATAATATTATAGATATTGTAACGCAAATAAAAAATTACAATCAGTTGTCTAAAAGAATAATAAAGCATGATGCAAAAAGCTCCTAGTTAATTTTTGAAATAAATGTAGAATGACCTTAAACATGATGAAAAGATTTAAATTATCCATTTATTGAGTACTAGCCGGATATGACCCTCAACCTGCAGGCCTTAGTTTAGGTATTACATTTTAGGGATTGAAGACTTAATTGTAAAAGTTTACAGAAACATATTGTTGTAACTCCAGTGACTGACTGATAGAGGTAATATGTGTGCGACTTACTGGCACAAGTAACTCAGGCAAATCACACAGGTCAACGGCTGTCGATGGACAAGGGACAGTACTGCTAATACACGCAAATATGACCCGTGTTATGGTCATGTGATCAAAAGCCTTCACAGTTGAGAGACTGTGTAAGAAAGGACAGTTGAGTCCAGGACAGCAAGGCAGTAAGGACAGTGCGATACCATGTGAGTCCTCGGGAATGTAGCTGTACGAGCTAGAGAGACTTGTAGTGCTTATTAGGCAGTTCTATTGTGTTAAAGCATTTGAAGTTAGTGAAGCCAATAGTTTTTTATTGGCTGTTGATGTATTTCTCATTAAACCACCACATTGTTACATGAAACTCTTGTTGTCAAGTTCTTGTGAAAGATGTGCTGTGTGTTAAGCAGTGTTTACAGAAGGCCTGATAGAGAAAATCGTAACAATATGTAACATTTCTGACTTCACTAAACTAAAGATTGAGACATTTGAGTCTTTGAAGAAAAAGTAGGAAGCAGAGTATTAAATCAATGTTTTCATTTCTAATATGAAATTCCTACAGAGAACAGAGATAATGAACAAAAGCTCAACATGCATTAATATATGCAAAAGCATATTAGCCAAGCTACAGTAGCTAAATATTTTTATTTATTTACTTACCAGCATAACCACTGTTGCAGACACATCGGATGTCATCCATAGCCATTGTCTGGCATGTGCCATGCACACAGATCTCCTTGGTGCACGGTGGGATAGTGACATTGCACTGCTTTCCGGTATAGCCAGTAGGACAGAAGCACTGATAGTCATTGATCTTATCCAGGCATGAGCCTCCATTTTGACAAGGAGAGGACAAACACTCGTCAATACCCACCTCACAGTACCGTCCTATTATGAGTAATTAGTGAATGAAAATTTCAAACAAAGGTAATAATGCTGCTTATTAATAAAAAGAAGAAAAAACTAAAAATGTCAGGACATTAGCACAAAATTAATTGACATGACAACATGAATTACCTAGATGTTCAGAAAAAAAAATTAAGACTTCAATTTTTTAAGAAAAAGTCAATTTTTTAAATGTAAGATATATATATATATTTATATGAAAAGTTGACTTAAATGTATTTGGCGTTGACCCTGTATTTAATGAGTCAAATATTTATTGCTGGGGACATTTAGTTATATGGTAACTATAGATTGACTAGATCAAGCAATTGACTAGATCAAGCAAATGACCAGGTCAAGTGACTGGCCAGATCAAATGACAGACCAGGAAGGGCAGAGCAAAGCAAAAGACGTGACAGCGACTGTGTCAACTCTTTGACCAGCCAACTTTACTATGGGAAAAAAAGAGAAGAGGACAAAATGATAAGGAACAAAAAGATGTGAAGCAAAAAGATATAAAACAAAAGAGATATAGGACAGAAAGATATGGAACAAAAAGTTATATGACAAAAAAGATATGGAACAAAAAATTAACAATTATTTATTTTACATTACAGACCTGTATGACCAGGGGTGCAGACACAGGTGAAACTGTTGACCCCATCAACACAGGTGGCTTCATTGTGGCATAGAGACTCCCAGCAGTCCTCAATGTTGACCTCACACCGGTCCCCAGTAAACCCAGACGGGCATTCACACACAGCAATGAGAGAGTTTTTTTTACATGTGCCATTGTTCTCACACACAAGCCTTGTCTCCAGGCATGGATCCCATTCTGTAGAATTTCAGGCAAGATATTTTAAAATCTATTTTGTCAATAGCTTCATTGATCTAATTGCCTGATGATAATTTGAAAAAAAAAAAAGTTTAATACATGAAATATACTGATGGTCTGAAAAGTATCAAACCTAACAATGAAATTATACCATATAAAATAATAAAGACACAAAAATAAAAGGCACATTCCTTATTCCATATACTGGGACAGAGTCTTATAAGTGTTCCTTCTTCCGTAGTGCCATAAGAACATAAAACAGGTTGTCAGGTTGGAATGCCAACGACTAAGCAGAGTTTGGGCTTCACAGAGATTAAGTCTCCAATTAACACACATGACTAGATTTATAGATGAAAAGTCTGTAAATTAATTTCAGACCAACCACATTGTAGTCTTTAGCAGTGGTACACCAACTTGGGATACAGTCATTCTGAAATAGATAAGGTCAAATTAATATGACTGAATAGAATTTAGCTACCAACCAATGCAGGATGACTTGTCTACAGAACCAAGTTCTAGAGTGCTCTGCCCTTCATCACACAGGAAACAAGTGATGGCCCCAAGGTCTGGAGAGTAGCTTCCCTTTGGACATGGCTGGCACAGAACTAGACCAGTGTCACTAAAGTTTCCAGGACCACAAAGATCTGAAACATAAGTTTTATAAAAGTAAAATACCCCTTACAGACCTTGCTATCTACAGGGCAGATGATCTTAAGGTCATCTGTTACTATGGCAAACATTTAATAAGGGTGTCATGCAGGGCCGGTCTTAGGCCACTGCAACGTATGCGATCGCAGTGGGCCCCGCCCTTTCATAGGCCCCGCACTAATTCTAGGTGTAATTATTTAATTGCAAAATATATACTAAAAATTCATGGAAATCTCCTGAATTTATTAATATCTCATGAAAACTCATATAAATCTCCTGAAAAATAGACAAAGTTGGCGGAAAACGCAAATCCTACGCACGATAAAAGAAAAAAGGCATTGTCAGCTTTCCTGTAATAAAATGTAATAATCGGGCTAATTTTCACCTTAATCGGAAGTTCCAATACTTTATTTACTTTTATAATCACTGGCATATAAATATGCCATAGGTTGCAAGGTTCGTAAAGTAAAGTTAATTTGATCGCAATTTTGTACTTAGGAAAGAATGAATAAAATTCAAAGTCGATTTTTTTTTCTAATGCAAAATCTTAATTTACACTTACTATCCTTACTCCCACCCAGACTAGGCCCCGCGCAATCAGTTTCGCATAGGGCCCCACAATTGTTAGGACCGGCCCTGGTGTCATGTCGTCAGCACATTGACAAACGGCTTTATTTTCCCCAGCTTTTGTCAGGTACCCATTAAGTTTGGTTCGAATCTGGGGTGCCTTTGAAATCACAAAATTAAAATTCCATCTTTCAAAAATTGAATTCCTCATCTCGGAAGCCAAGCCCTTTACCACTTGGCCACCATGTGCCCTTAAGTGTTATGTATTGAGTTAAAACCTTTTGAAATAAGCTCAACAAAAAATAAATAAGTGCTTTAGAAAAGAAATTCTGAAGAAAAAAAAGGTTTATTGCATGCTAGAAGGTTTAAAATTGATAAAAAGTTCTTTATTGGCCTCATTATATATAGATCTAGATTATTCTAGCATCTAGATCGAATAAACTTTGTATTTTCTAATGTTAAGTAGCTATAAAAAGTTGATAGATCTAAATATGTTCAACTTCTGCTAGCTAAAACACCTAGATCTAAAACTCTTATGAAAATTTGTATAGAATGAACATTAAAACAACAGGCCAATATATCCACAATGAAAGTACTGTGTAGACTGAATCTGGATTATCTTGTCTTATCTAAATAATAATGATTAATGTACCGTAATCAAAAGTTAATATTAAATTATTATGGTTGCGCAATGATTGAATGAACAAACGCACACAATAATCCTAGTTAGAAAACATTATAATATAGTTTGATATGATATTAATTTCAATAACAAATACACAGAAATAATTTAAAATCAAGCTTAAAACTAACTTGTCTACCGTATAATTAGTATATCATATACATTTAACTTTTTTTCTAACCATTAGCAAGTCAACACTAAAAATCTCTAACAATGAAAATCATAAAAAAAATGTTTAAATTACTTCCCCTGAGCTGTTTACTCTTCTTTTTAAAGTCTCTAAAGGCTCTGAAGCAAGGAGGTCTCGTTGAAGACTAGGATTTTTAACTTCGTAATCTTTAAGGCGCCTTAGCTCTAATGGGTACCTGACATTAGTTGGGGAAAATAAAAGTGAGTGATCGTTATGCTGGCCACATGACACCCTTATTAACCATGGACCACAGAAACAGATGACTTTTACATTACCCCCCTCCCCCGTAGATCGCAAGGCCTGAAAGGAACTTTACATCAAGATTAGACCATTTAAATTAATCAAGACTCAAACTAACCGATGCATTGAGATGGATTAGTAGATCCAATTTGCAGCGTCTTTCTGTTGTGGAGACACGGCAGACACGTTTTGGACTGGGACATTGATATGAAGGTGTGGCGTGGGCAGGGTATACATGGAACAAGGCCATTAATGGAATATTCTCCTGGTTTACAACTAGCTGAAACATTTAAAATGTTGACATAGTTATGCATGGATCCCATCACCTCAAAATATACATATTGTAACTATAAAAATATATTTTCTTCAAGTTCTCCAAGACACCAACAACCAGCGGCATACATAAGCATTAAGTTCACATATTTGGATACAGCAACTCTTAACATAGAATACATGATCCATTGAGAGATTTACGACTTCACAAGACTCTTAAAAAAACAACACTGGACTGTTGATATATGTATTGCAAGAGTTATGCCCTTTTGTCTAGGCTAACATAATGTCCTCTGCCTTCTGTTTTTTTTTAAAAACCAAGATGGCATCGTGATAAGGTAACTTTCCTTGCCTAGTGTTTTCTTTATCATATTAGACTTAATTAACAGGACACTAGTAACTTTATGACCACTCTTTAAAAACGCTTTTCACTAAACCAGCTCAGCTTTCGTCTTTTCAAAGTATTGAAGAGTTCCTCCTTTTTGCCAACTAGAATGTTGACTTGTAACAGTAAAAACGTATTTTGTCTTCTCTTCCTGGTATCTGATACCCAACATTTTTCTGTAGCATTTACTCTCAAAGGCTTGGATTCTTCTTTCAGCCTCAGCGTTCAATGTCCTGCTTTCACAAACACATAGGAGTACAGAGACCTCTAGCGGAGAATACAGCTTTTATGGTGGTCGACGTAACAGAGAAGCCCCTCGGAAACGCTTTAAAGATCAGTTTAGGCACTTTTCTGTTGTCACAGATAAATAACTAAAATACTGTAGACATTATCTTATGATAACAATAATAATAACAGAGACTTTGTGTTTATACAAGTAGACACAGAAGACTATCTTTTTTTTATTGCCTCACTTCCTGTTTATTACTTTCTCACAAAAACATTCACAACAAACAATGGCGTAATATAAACATAATATCACAGCACCAACTTGCTATAACCGACATCGAAGAGTGTACCTGGCAGCAGGCGGCTTCAGAGCGAGACAGATGGAGATCACTTACAAAGGCGGGATACACATTTGAGACAAAAAGAAAATCCGCCGCACGGACAGACGTAGAAGTTGAAAAGATGGACAATGGTCATTTCTGCTCTGGATGTGGCAAAATATGCAGGTCGCAGCTGGGGCTGCATACGTGAAATACCGCACTCCTCATTTATCTACGGACTCGAAGACAAGCCTCATTAATTAGTAAAGTAGCAATGATACATAATACACTGAACCATAATCTTCAAATACAAAAACAAAATTTAATAAAATACTCTGAAAGACACAAAGATAAAAGCACATTCCTCGTCCCATATGCTAGGACAAATGTGTACAAATGCTCCTTCTTCCCTAGTGCTATGGAATGGGTTGCCTGAGCTAGCCAGGAAAACCAGTGACTTGGCAGAATTTAAGTCATTGGTTAATATGCATGACTAAATGCATGACGCGTAGGACGTAATCATCTTCTTTTTTGAAGTAACGTTTGTATTATATAAGATAAGATAAGATTACTTAGACACACACACACACACACACAAATACATTACAGGTTACCTAACATTACTTAACAAAGCATAAGTTACCTAAACACAAAGAAATATTATCAGCTCCACGATGAGGTGTGAATGTGTCGTCAGGACACGAAAGACATGTCAGCTGAGCTTCTTCCGGTTGGTATTCGTGGTCTGGGCAGACGTCGCAAATGTCAAGGACTCTATCGTGATAAGTCCCTCTTGGGCATGCCACTGGATAATAAGTCATCAGAAATAGAAATCAAATTAGACAAGTCGGAAAAGTGTCAAGGAATAAAAACATAATGAGCTGCTTGTTATCGAACTCAAATATGTAGGTCATAGCTGGGACTGCGTAGCCTAGGAAAATACTGCATTCTTCATTAATCTTCGGACTCGAAGTCAAACCATATTTTTATTATTATTATTATGTCGGAAACGAACGAGTATTCATTCTGTGGCCTGCCAGGGTCGAGTTTCGCTAAAGGGAAACAAAATTCACCGTAGTCCCTTTAACAGTTTCCACTGAGGAATTTTCTGGTCATGTGGCAGGTCTGTAGCTGTATTATTATTATTATTATTATTATTATTATTGTTATAGAACTAACAGAGAGAATTCCGAAATGATGTAAGGCAGTGATGCCCAACCTAATTCGACCTGCGGGCAATTTTAATTTCCGACACTCGTGTCGAGGGCAACATGACCTAAAAGGTACAAAAACGAAACGGAATTAAAACACTTTTATTAGAAACTTATGGATCTAGTATTTACATTAATCAATGGGATATTGGAAGTTATCCTTTTTTTACGCGTCGAAAAATTGCTTCATTTCTGTAATTAAAATGTGAGCAACATTGTAGCTAGCTAGCCAATGAGTCATTTATATATATATATATTCCCATCGAATGCGTAGTTTAATAATTTTTAATTCGCGGCTCAAACCAGAATGCCGCCATATTTGGCCTATAATGCTGTTTATATGCTGTGTTTCTATTAAACAGCCACACTTTTTTTTAATAAACAAACATGTTGGCTGATTATCACGTTCAACAAAAAAGTAAAGACCCGTTCACTTTTCCTGGTAGATTATACATTCAGAGTTCCCTTGTCCACTTGTACTTTTTTCGGCTCTCCCATTTCGTAAACGCACAATTATTAAATGTTATTGTTACCAATTCAGCAGAGAAGAAGTCAGGGGCCTAACGTAGGTAAGATATGTTTTTCAACCTTTTTAAAAAAAAACTAAAAAAAAAAGGGGGGGGGGAGAATTTACTACCTTTTGTGCTGACGTTTCCTGCGGGCCGGATGAAACCAAGTCGCAAGCCGTATTTTGGGCATCACTGATGTAAGGCATCTCTTAAAAAGTTGTTACAAGTTTTAGATTTTAAGTATTTATGAATATAGTTTTCTAAATTTATTGTAGTTGCTAGCAAGCCAGTGTTTTACTTAAGCCTTGGATTCAAGTAATATTTTCAATTTTTTATCCATAGAATGGTAGTGGGATGTTGATAAATATCTACACTCTTTGGACCCGACTCAACATGATAAGATATACAGAATTATCTTTTAAGGTCTGTGTGTTATGGAGTGTATGTGTGTGTGTGTTTCTAGGGGGATGATGGGAAGAGGTTAGCGATTGGTTGTGAATGATGCAAGATGGGTGGGCACTGTCGTCATTTGGTCATAGGATGACGCCTCCTGAACATGTGATTGAAAAGATGTTTCAGTAGAATTTTGTTTAAAATACAATTTATATATTATAAATTAAGTCATACTTACTGCACGTGAGAGTACTGCCGTGTATTTCTGAATGACTAACAAACCCTTCAGGGCAAGATTGTATCAATGGTTCGTCCAGTGACATCTGATGAATGTCTGACAGAATCCCAAAGGTGCTGTTCTCAAATGTGTGATTCCCAATGTGCCCGGTGGCATTGGTGGGCACAGTAAGGTTGAGAGCCTGCCAGGCCGAGGTCAAGGTGTCCGAGACGTCGTAGAGATGCTGTACCATGTCACTCTGGGCATTGGTGGTCACTGGATGACCAGGGGGGACTTTCGAGAGGATTTGAAAGGTAATTGTCACTTTCTCTTTATCCTAAGGGAGAAACAAATGAAGAGAACATCTAAAGGAAGCAGGGAGTGGAGAGAGGAAAGAGAAAAGAAAAGAGTCTCAGGGAAAAGTTTGAAAAAGAGAAAGATTACAAGGGGAAGGAGGGGAAGCGAAATAAGAGAGATATAGTAATGAAAAGTAAGACAGAGAGAAGGGGAAAGTTAAGAGAAAGAAAGAAAGTTAAGAGAAAGAAAGAAAGTTAAGAGAAAGAAAGAAAGTTAAGAGAAAGAAAGGAAGTTAAGAGAAAGAAAGAAAGTTAAGAGAAAGAAAGAAAGTTAAGAGAAAGAAAGAAAGTTAAGAGAAAGAAAGAAAGTTAAGAGAAAGAAAGGAAGTTAAGAGAAAGAAAGGAAGTTAAGAGAAAGAAAGAAAGTTAAGAGAAAGAAAGGAAGTTAAGAGAAAGAAAGGAAGTTAAGAGAAAGAAAGAAAGTTAAGAGAAAGAAAGGAAGTTAAGAGAAAGAAAGAAAGTTAAGAGAAAGAAAGAAAGTTAAGAGAAAGAAAGTTAAGAGAAAATAAAAGGAAAGATTAAGTTAATGGAAAGAGAAAAAGTTAAAGGAAGAAAAAAGTTACAGAAAAGAGGGAAAGAGAAAGTTAAGGGAAAGATAATGAGGAAAAAAAAAAGGTAAGAGAAAGAGAGAACATTAAGAGAAAGAGAGAAAGTTAAGAGAAAGAGAAAGTTACAAAAAAGAGAAAGAGAAGGGAAATAGAACGTTAAGGAAAAGAGAGAAAGATAAGAGAAAGTTAAGAGAATGAGAAAGTTAAGGGAAAGATAATAAGGAAAAAAGTGAAGGGAGAGAGAGAAAGGTAAGAGAAAGAAAGAAAGTTAAGAGAAAGAAAGAAAGTTAAGAGAAAGAAAGGAAGTTAAGAGAAAGAAAGAAAGTTAAGAGAAAGAAAGAAAGTTAAGAGAAAGAAAGAAAGTTAAGAGAAAGAAAGGAAGTTAAGAGAAAGAAAGGAAGTTAAGAGAAAGAAAGAAAGTTAAGAGAAAGAAAGGAAGTTAAGAGAAAGAAAGAAAGTTAAGAGAAAGAAAGAAAGTTAAGAGAAAGAAAGTTAAGAGAAAATAAAAGGAAAGATTAAGTTAATGGAAAGAGAAAAAGTTAAAGGAAGAAAAAAGTTACAGAAAAGAGGGAAAGAGAAAGTTAAGGGAAAGATAATGAGGAAAAAAAAAAGGTAAGAGAAAGAGAGAACATTAAGAGAAAGAGAGAAAGTTAAGAGAAAGTTACAAAAAAGAGAAAGAGAAGGGAAATAGAACGTTAAGGAAAAGAGAGAAAGATAAGAGAAAGTTAAGAGAATGAGAAAGTTAAGGGAAAGATAATAAGGAAAAAAGTGAAGGGAGAGAGAGAAAGGTAAGAGAAAGAGAGAACATTAAAAGAAAGAGAGATAGTTAAGAGAAAGAGAGATAGTTAAGAGAAAGAGAGATAGTTAAGAGAAAGAGAAAGTTCAAAGAAAGAGAGAAAGTTAAGAGAAAGAGAGATAGTTAAGAGAAAGAGAAAGTTCAAAGAAAGAGAGACAGTTAAGAGAAAGAGAGAAAGGTAAGAGAAAGTGAGGGAGAGAACGTGCACAGAGAGTTGGTAATTTTGTAATCATTAAATATATATGTCATTGTCTAGTAAAAAATAAATCCAACCACCCTACTTACATCACTTCCTTGTAACCAAGTGACGTCATCCGGGTTCATGTCCGAGATAGTGCTATTGTAACCATCCAGTAGCCCAGACTGCGTCATATTGGTCAGTCGATCCACATCGTACATACTGTCTGCTTCCTCCAGCACATCATCACCGTAAGGTCCAGCACCACTTCTGTCTAAGAACCTGAGTTCATCTTCACTGTTTTCCTGTCTTTTATTTAAGGTAAAAACCTGGGTTGATGTCTCGTCTTGTTCTTGTAAAATTTCCCCACCACGAGACCCAGGCTTTCCGAAACTTTTTCCTGCGCTTTTTTCAATTTCGTCTGGATTATCTTTCTGGTTTTTTTTCATTTCTTCATCAGGTATACGAAATAATTCTCGATAGATATCTGTGTTGTTACCTTGAGTATCATTGCTTAACTTATTTGAAATAATGCCCACTCCATCTGTTCCTCCAGTTTTATTAGCAGACGACATCATCTTGCTCTCTCTGATTTGTCTTCGGTGCGAAAGATTGGCGTTGGCCAATTTTAGAGTGCCGAGAAAAATGTCGTCTTCCTCACGCTTTTTTCTTTTGGATTCACTTCCACAGTGAACTTTGACCTCCTCAATGCTGCACCGTTCCTGACCGCACACATTCCAAGAGTGTGTCTGGAGAAAATCTGTAAAGGTCTGGGCTATTTGAGTTCTGGTATCTTCACATCTGCCTCTGTAATAGAAAAATCTGGCCTGACCTCTTAGTAATGCCCTGCCGGGAAGGAATTTTCCTGAAAAAAAAAAGGAATGATTTTACCCAGTTATAAGATAAGATGCACGTGTGTGCCATTTTTAGAGTGTGTGTAAGTGTGCACTGCACTGCATGTAGGTGTGATTGTCAGTGTGAAATGTAAAAGTAACCCTGAAGCTTACTCACGGGTGCAATCTGGCCAAAACAAGTTTGGTATCTTCAAGTTCCAGATCCCCTGCAGGTCACAGATGTAGTGAGACTGGGGCAGTGAGTGAAAGTCATAGTTGTCATTACACTTGACCTGGCAGGTGAGCAGTGAGGTCTGTGTGGGGGAGCAGGTCAAGCTGCCATGAAGTGGTGCCTTGGGAACAACACATTGAGGCTCTGGGGGAAGTGTCGTAAGCAGAACAGAATTATAATAAGCAGAATATAAAAGGTAGGTAAAGTCAATAAATAAGTATTGTACATTATATCTGTCACGTATTAAAAGATACTAACAATTACTAATAGCAATGAAAGTTTTTTCATGGACTAGTGTTCCGCAAGGCCTAAATATGTGTCCCACGAACTACTGGAATGATTAACTAGTAAAAAAATTGAAAGTTGTGACCCAGACCAAATGGATAAAATTGAAAGTTGTGACCCAGACCAAATGGATTAAATTAAAAGTGACCCAGACCAAATGCATTAAATTAAAAGTTGTGACCCAGGCCAAATGGATTAAATTAAAAGTTGTGACCCAGGCCAAATGGATTAAATTAAAGGTTGTGACCCAGACCAAATGGATTAAATTAAAAGTGACCCAGTCCAAATGGATTAAATTAAAAGTTGTGACCCAGACCAAAAAAAAAATTAAATTAAAAGTTGTGACCCAGACCAAATGGATTAAATTATAAGTTGTGACCCAGACCAAATGGATTAAATTAAAAGTTGTGACCCAGACCAAATGAATTAAATTAAAAGTTGTGACCCAGACCAAATGGATTAAATTAAAAGTTGTGACCCAGACAAAAGAATAAAATTGAAAGTTGTGACCCAAACCAAATGGATAAAATTGAAAGTTGTGACCCAGACCAAATGAATTAAATTAAAATTTGTGACCCAGACCAAATGGATAAAATTGAAAATTGTGACCCAGACCAAATGGCTAAAATTGAAAGTTGTGACCCAGACCAAATGGATTAAATTAAAAGTTGTGACTCAGACCAAATGGATTTAATTAAAAGTTGTGACCCAGACCAAATGGATAAAATTGAAAGTTGTGACCCAGACCAAATGGATAAAATTAAAAGTTGTGACCCAGACCAAATGGATTATATTAAAAGTTGTGACCCAGACCAAATGGATTAAATTAAAAGTTGTGACCCAGACCAAATGGATTAAATTAAAAGTTGTGACCCAGACCAAATGAATTAAATTAAAAGTTGTGACCCAGACCAAATGGATTAAATTAAAATTTGTGACCCAGACCAAATGCATTAAATTAAAAGTTGTGACCCAGGCCAAATGGATTAAATTAAAGGTTGTGACCCTGAATAAATGGATTAAATTAAAAGTTGTGACCCAGTCCAAATGGATTAAATTAAAAGTTGTGACCCAGACAAAAAAAAATTAAATTAAAAGTTGTGACCCAGACCAAATGGATTAAATTAAAAGTTGTGACCCAGACCAATTGGATTAAATTAAAAGTTTTGACCCTGACCAAATGAATTAAATTAAAAGTTGTGACCCTGACCAAATGGATTAAATTAAAAGTTGTGACTCAGACAAAAGAATAAAATTGAAAGTTGTGACCCAGACCAAATGGATAAAATTGAAAGTTGTGACCCAGACCAAATGGATTAAATTAAAAGTTGTGACCCAGACCAAATGGATTAAATTAAAAGTTGTGACCCAGGCCAAATGGATTAAATTAAAGGTTGTGACCCAGACCAAATGGATTAAATTAAAAGTTGTGACCCAGACCAAATGGATTAAATTAAAAGTTGTGACCCAGACCAAATGGATTAAATTGAAAGTTGTGACCCAGACCAAATGGACTAAATTGAAAGTTGTGACCCAGACCAAATGGATTAAATTAAAATTTGTGACCCAGACCAAATGACACGCAGAAAATAAACAACCCAGTTACACTACAGGCATAAACATAGATATAGTGACATTTGTGGCATTTTACGTCTCGAGAGACGATCTTTTCCCTTTGCAACTTCTTGTGTGACTAAAGAGGCCAATCCTTGATACACAGCTGCGATCGCAGGTTGGGCAAATATAATCACCAGGCGTTGTTGCATTTTCACCCTTCTTTCTGCTTCTGTTGTGTATGACATCTGCAATCTGTGACCCTTCCTTTATGCTCTCTCTCCATGTGGATCTGTTCAGTGCCACCTCTTCCCAGTTGCCAGTGTCGATTTTGAAGAGCTTCATGTCGCGTTTGCATACATCCGTATAACGTAAAAGTGGGCGACCAGCGGCTCTCCTGCCTTCTGTTAGATCGCCATACAGGATGTCCTGTGGAAGTCGACCTACTGGCATTCTACGAACGTGGCCAAGCCAGCCAAGGCGTCTGCTGCTGATAACAGAGCGGATATCCTGGCACCCTGCTCTTTGTAGCACTTCCTCATTGGTTATCTTATCTTGCCACCTTATTTTAAAGATTTGCCTTAGGCATCGGAGGTGGAAGACATTCAGCTTTTTTTCCTGCCATGAGTAGGTTGACCATGTTTCACTTCCGTACAGCAAGGTGCTCAACACACAGGTCCGGTAGACTAGGGCTTTAGTACTGCTAGTCAGCAATATGTTGTCCCAGACTCTTTTCTGCAACCGTGACATGGTGGCCATTGCCTTGGCTATCCTGTTGTTTATGTCTTTATCCAGTAGAGTGTTGTTGGATATGATGGAGCCAAGGTAACAAAAGTGATCAACAATTTCTAGTGGTTGGCCATTAATGCTTACTTGAGGTGCAGTGTTTGTGTTTTGGACAAGTATCTTAGTCTTGCTTTGACTGATGTTTAAGCCGAACTTCTGGCAAGAAGCAGATAGACTATATGAACTATCAGATATAGTGACATGCATGCTAGATAAATACACAAGTTGGTTGACATTGGATGGCGCGCTGCTCTGTTGATCCATTGTCTCGATGGTCCCGGTTTCATATCCTGCCCACTGCCATCCCTCGTCGTCCAGCGGGAGGTTCGGGCTAGGAAGTGGATCATCTTCAACTCTGAAGGAACACTCGAAACATGTAAAACATCCGAAACATGTAAAACATCCGAATCATATAAAAAAATTCGAAACATGTAAAACATCCGAATCATATAAAACATCCGAATTTTATAAAACACCTGAATCATATAAAACACCCAAAACATGTAAAACATCCGAAAAATGTAAAACATCCGAAACATGTAAAACATCCGAATCATATAAAACATCTGAAGCATATAAAACATCCGAAACATGTAAAACAGTAAACAAAGAACGAGTTGTATGGAAACTGTCCTATTTCTACTTGTACTCACGATAAAGCAGAACCTGGAACTCACACATGACCTTGCTAATAGTGTGAGCTGCGGGCGTACACTGCACCGTGTACTTGCCAGGGGGCAGCAAAGAGTTGTTAGCAGGGGCGCAGGTATGTTCCACTGTCAGGTTGTTGTGGTCCACGAAGACCACCTCTGGCCAGTTGGCCTCGGCTAGATGTTGGTTCATGTGGATGCTGATGTTCTGTTCTGGACACTTGACCAAACGAAACACAGAATCTGCAACAAAATCATTAACATTACATGTCCAATTTAAACTGTTCTTAGCATTTATCGTTGTTTTGTTCTGAACCGACAAGCCTGCCAAACGTCCAGCTGAATGTAATGGACCTCATTCACCAATAGTAAATAACACATTTAGCCACGTCATAATATTGATAAAAGAATGAAAAATACGTATCACGTGACAGCCACTATGGATTACATAATTTGTATAGAAGATATATAGAATCAAGTGGCTAAATGTTGTTTGTTTACAATTTGTGAATGAGGTCCATTATGGAGTGTGAATGATGCAAGATATTGGTTAGGCCAATAATAGAATATGCATCCACCGTGTGGGACCCCTCAACTCAAGAAAACATTAAGAAACTGGAACAAACACAAAATAGAGCAGTGAGATTCATAACAAACGAATATTCACATTTGACTAGGGTAACACCATTAGTAAAATCACTAAATTTAGAAAGCCTTCAGGACAGAAGACTCAAAAGTAAAGTAGCAATTATACATAAAACACTGAACCATAATCTTCAAATACAAAAACAAAATTTAATAAAATACTCTGAAAGACACAAAAATAAAGGCACATTCCTCGTCCCATATGCTAGGACAAATTTGTACAAATACTCCTTCTTCCCTAGTGCTATTAGAGCATGGAATGGGTTGCCTGAGCTAGCCAGAAAAACCAGTGACTTGGCAGAATTTAAGTCATTGGTTAATATGCATGACTAAATGCGTAGGACGTAATCATCTTCTTTTTTGAAGTAACGTCTGTATTATATAAGATAAGATAAGATAAGATAAGCGGCATGTTGCAAGCTGTCTTGAACACTTGACGACTCAAGAATGCCAGAGCTTAAATACATGTTTTTTTTTTGGTATTGATTTAGATTTTGTTTAAGATACCATTTTATATTATTGTTAGGGTCTACAACATTTGTTAATTTCAAGTTGAATGTGTCAAGTTGAATGTGTCAAGTTGAATGTGTCAAGTTGAAGGTGTCACGTTGAATGTGTTATGTTGAATGTGTCAAGTTGAATGTGTCAAGTTAAATGTGTCAAGTTGATTGTGTCAAGTTGAATGTGTCAAGTTGATTGTGTCAAGTTGAATGTGTCAAGTTCAATGTGTCAAGTTGAATGTGTCAAGTTGAATGTGTCAAGTTGAATGTGTCAAGTTGAATGTGTCAAGTTGAATGTGTCAAGTTGAATGTGTCAAGTTGAATGTGTCAAGTTGAATGTGTCAAGTTGATTGTGTCAAGTTGAATGTGTCAAGTTGAATGTGTCAAGTTGAATGTGTCAAGTTGATTGTGTCAAGTTGAATGTGTCAAGTTGAATGTGTCAAGTTGAATGTGTCAAGTTGAATGTGTCAAGTTGATTGTGTCAAGTTGATTGTGTCAAGTTGAATGTGTCAAGTTGAATGTGTCAAGTTGAATGTGTCAAGTTGAATGTGTCAAGTTGAATGTGTCAAGTTGAATGTGTCAAGTTGAATGTGTCAAGTTGATTGTGTCAAGTTGAATGTGTCAAGTTGAATGTGTCAAGTTGAATGTGTCAAGTTGAATGTGTTAAGTTGAATGTGTCTACATGGTAATAAACGTTATTTGCTACTTTGTTCACAAAAGAAGTTATTTCAAGTTTTATAAGTTAAGATATACTATGTCTACAGCTGTTTAGTTGTCTACCAGCAGTTTGGTGTTACAGGTCAACGGCCGTCAACATCAAATAAAATATAACTATTCATTGTAAACAAAATCTGACTAAAAAAAAACACGTCTTTTCACTCTGGCATTATGGAGTCGTCTGATGCACCCAAGACAGCTGGCGACAGTGTCACTTATCTTGCACCATTCACATTAATAGACACCAACCAATCGCTAGCTTCTTCTCACCGTCACCATAGAAACACACACACTCAATGACACTAAGAATATTCATTATAATCATAAAAAAGAACTGAACACATACCCACTACGGTAATTGTTTGAAAACAATGCCCTTCTTTTCCTGCCTTGTCCCTGGCTATGTACTTGAACTGATGGACACCAGCTGTCAGCCGGACAGATTCATTGACACCACCAACAACTTCTACTGTGAACTCATTTGAGTTGTCTGTTACCCTCAAGCTGCTCACCTTAAGGTGTACCAGAGCGTAGTTAGCTTCGGTAATTGGCGTTGTGATGTCTTCAGGGCAAACGATTTCTGGTGCTTCAATATCTGGGAGCATAAAAGAGATCTTGTTTTTATAACGAAATATTGAAACCAGTTTAATGATTAACATTGGAAAAGCGGTTTTACAATAAAATTAATTTTTTAAAACTGGCATACCGCACTTTAATAGTTTGCCAGGTACAAACAAAAAATATTAGAAGTTTGTGTGCTTGAAAAGATTATTAAATCCTAAACAGAAAAGTGCTTTGAGAATTTCAAAAAAATGTTAATTTTTTTTTATTAAATCTGAAATAAAACATGCTTTAATTTTCATTCCAATATTACACTTACATTAGATAGGATTGGTTTTCTATTCCTCTGAGAATTCCATTAAACGTTTATCAAATAAAGAAATGATTACGTCCTACATGTGTCACTGGGTCAATCTTGTCATGCATGTTAATCTTATAAGTGACAGGCGTTCCTGTCAAGACGTTCCCAGTGCTTAGAGAATTAAACTCTGCTAAGCCAATGTTGTTGTTTTTTCTAGCGGATTCAGGCAACCCGCTCTAGACTCTAATTGCACCAAGGAAGGAGTTACTGGTAATAAAACATATTTTAACAGTTCTGTAGTTTTTGTCTCTAGGAGTATGTCACCGGAGTATCACTATCTATCGACTTGGCCACTTACCTATACACTCTGTTTGAGACGCTCCATTCCAGGCACCCTTGTCGTTGCACGTGACATTGTTTGGACCAATCAGACTGTAACCCTTTTCACATATAAACTGGCAAACGGAGCCCGGAGTCAAGGCAGACTGACCACAGATGACTGGCGTGATGATCAGACCTGGGGTCACTTGCAGGGCTGGACACTTGTTTTCTGTCAGATCGTAAGTGGACATATACAGTAAACTTCACAATATCACCATAACATTCAGTAAACTTCCCAATTTCACCATAAAATTCAGTAAAACTTCACAATATCACCCTAACATTCAGTAAAACTTCACAATATCACCCTAACATTCAGTAAAACTTCACAATATCACCATAACATTCAGTAAAACTTCACAATATCACCCTAACATTCAGTAAAACTTCACAATATCACCATAACATTCAGTAAAACTTCACAATATCACCCTAACATTCAGTAAAACTTCACAATATCACCCTAACATTCAGTAAAACTTCACAATATCACCCTAACATTCAGTAAAACTTCACAATATCACCATAACATTCAGTAAAACTTCACAATATCACCCTTACAATCAAAATTCGTTGACCACTTCTTGTAAAGCCATACCGCTTTTCATTTGACTTTTGATGCACCAGATTCGAAATAACAACTCGGCATTTCTACCAAAAGGTCATCTAACATTGATAGTCTAACAAGTAAATCTATACTTTTGTTAATAAACCTCCTTGAGTCATGATAAACATGTAGAGCAAATCTAGAAGAAATAGAGGAATAGAGCTATTAGATCCAGGTCACGCTGTTTATTCTCTAAACATTTTTTTTAGTCCTTTGCTAGTCCCCCACCAATCGAAGATCCTAGGCGGATGCCTAGTTTGCATCTGGCTAAGGCCGGAACTGATGAAACTTTTATTGAAATGTTACTTACCAACACACCAAGTGCGAGTACCAGACCATGTTCCATGCTGGGTGCACGTGCGTTCCCAGTCACCAAAAGCCCGGTATCCCTCGTGGCAATGGACCTGCAGAATTGACCCGTAGGTGGTGGTCTTGTTCAGGTACTGGACGTCTCCGTTATGGATGTCCTGATGGTGGAACTCTAGGGTGCTACAGTTGACGACTGGACAAACAAAAAAATGGGGCGAAAAAATTAACAATGAATAAAAAAAAGTTCCTACTTCATCAATACGATAACCCCCCCCCCCCCCCCCCAGTAAAGTTGCCCTTTCAGACCATGTGGTATATAGGGCAGATGGTTGTTAAGTTCTCCTGTTTCAGTGCCCCTGGTTCACTAGGAGATATTAAACTCTGCTAAGCCATTGTTGTTGTTTTTTTCTAGCGGATTCAGGCAACCCGCTCTAGACTCTAATTGCACCAAGGAAGGAGTTACTCGTCCTCGTCCCCATATGCTAGGACAAATGTGTACAAATGCTCCTTCTTCCCTAGTGCTATTAGAGCATGGAATGGGTTGCCTGAGCTAGCCAGGAAAAACCAGTGACTTGGCAGAATTTAAGTCATTGGTTAATATGCATGACTAAATGCATGACGCGTAGGACGTAATCATCTTCTTTTTTGAAGTAACGTCTGTATTATATAAGATAAGATATTTCTCTTTTGTGCACCATAATGGTTTGGGTTTTAGTTTCTAAGGTCGCGCTATATTGGTGTCATTGCTCTGATTGTTTTTGCCTTGAGATGGAGTTCTCTGTTGTGGCTTCCTTCCCCAGTGTTGGGTTAGTTAGTCTTTTTGCGTTATTCTTCGCGGGGTAGTTTTGAAATAGTTTCTTTTGTAATCGTGTGAATGGCGGTCTCGAATGTGTATTTTTCTTGTTTAGGGACACAGGTTTGGGACTCGGTGTAGTCAAGCCTGATTGTATGGTTTGATCCTTGAGTCCATGGCATTGGGTTGTGGGCTTCGCTCCGTGATTGAGTTATGGCACAGAGCTTAAGGTGTGCTATATCTATTTTCAATATTTTGTTTATGTGAACTTCATCATACATATCATAACACCTCGTTTATTCATAAAATTGTTAAACTTACGCTCTTGTTATTAACTAATGCAAGTTAACTTATCGTTATTATTAACTATTATTCGTGTTGAACAATGGTTTTTACTAACTGTTCATTTGATTGACATTTAGTCGTTGCTTTGGTTTAAACTGTCGAGGTGGAGGAACCTGGGAGTTCAAGGAACTTATGTATACCCCTAAAGCAACGAGCTGGAAAGCCCACCATGACAGATATCATGTGACCAGCACAACGATTAGCCGCCTTAACTAATGTCAGGTACCCATTAGACTCAGAGGTGTCCAATTGATCCCGAAATTTAAGGCAGACCCTACTTCCACTACAGCCCAACATTACCAACACCCCGTACGGCAGGGCTGAACAACTGAAGAAAACAACACACTTTTTTTACTTGGCACAGTCTGCAAAAGAGCTGACAGCTCAGCAGCAAAAAGCTGGCTAGAAAAAGAAGAAGAATCCCGAAATAAAAAAAAATCCCAGGATTCGAAACTGGGACCCTCCAGTTCAGAAGCAAAGTGCTTTATCACTCAGCCACCGCATGGAGTGTTTTTGCTGTGGCCCTAATGTTCCACTGGGAACGCAAATGAAAGATGATTATGTAAATAGCCTGCTTAAAAGATGAAAACATTTAGACCAAAAAAAAAATAGTCTGTTTAAAATTAGCAGCCTTACTTTCGCACTCTGGCACACTTCCTTCCCAGGTTCCATTGGGGTTACAGATCAGCCCAGGATGCCCATTCAGCCGGTAGCCATCGTCACACCGGTAGTGGCAAGAAGTGTCTGGGGTGTTGGTGCAGGCCACACCAGTGGGGCTGACCTCATCGACCACACGTCCAGGTACATGAAAAGTTTGGCCATGAGTGATGGTAGGGAGTGGGATACAGAATCGAACTGAGGAAAATAAATGAATATTTATCATCAATTGCTTGAAAACAGAATGAAACATAAATTGTATCATCAATTACTTGAAACCAAAATGAAACATAAATTGTATCATCAGTTACTTGAAACCAAAATGAAACATAAATTGTATCATCAGTTACTTGAAACCAAAATGAAACATAAATTGTATCATCAGTTACTTGAAACCAAAATGAAACATAAATTGTATCATTAATTACTTGAAACCAAAATGAAACAAAAATTGTATCATCAGTTACTTGAAAACAGAATGAAACATAAATTGTATCATCAATTGCTTGAAAACAGAATGAAACATAAATTGTATCATCAGTTACTTGAAACCAAAATGAAACATAAATTGTATCATCAATTACTTGAAACCAAAATGAAACATAAATTGTATCATCAATTACTTGAAACCAAAATGAAACATAAATTGTATCATCAGTTACTTAAAACCAAAATGAAACATAAATCGTATCATTAAATTAAGTCACCTAATTATCCAGCCCTTACCTGCCCCCAACGTCCCCGTTCGAGTCGAAGGTGAACTCAAGGGCGTCATAAAAGATAAAGATTGTTATAGTCAAAATCTACGGTCTGTGGGCTTTTTCAGCGCATGTACCAAAGGTTTGGAACTCATTCCCCATTGATCTCAGACAGACAACATGCTACATCACTTTTAAGAAGAACATTAAGACCGACCTGTTTAAAACCTTTTTTAGATTAGTTTTTCATTTTAGCTCTAGTGTCTGTGTTTGTAATGTTATTACAGCGCCTTGAGCCTACATTTTGTTTGTTAACAGCGCTTTATAAATAAAATTATTATTATTATTATTATAATTTCAAAAATTACAACGGTCAAACCAGTGTTTTAATGTTTTCAATAAGTGGCCTGGTAGGTATTTTTTTACCCAAAGATGATAATAGGCACATTTTTATGAAAAAAATCGTTAAAGCCGTTTTTGAAATATCAGTCCATTGATTCTTTTGACACTAGCTCTTGACCCATGAAGATAAACGAGCAATCAGTAAGAAATGTTTAAAAGAAAAAAGAACTTTTGACCTAATTCCATTTTTCTGGAAAACGACAACCCAGAAAGCTATCTCCAATGCAAATATGTAGTAACACAAAACGAAATACTAGCTGGCCTTCAAAGTTGGGTGGCTGAAGTTCAAAAGATGTTAGCGTATTTTTATGATCTCTTCAAGTCAGCCATACTTCAATAAAAGACTGTAATGTATCGGGGCAAATTTTAAAACAAATTTCAATCTATAAATAAGCCAATCTTCATTGTTGAAAATAATATTACCTATATCTTCAAGTCAGGGTTTGAATTTTGGCTCCTCACGTTGACAGTCCGGAGCACATATCACACGAACAGGCATTGCAGGTGTTCATTTGTGAGGTCCACATAAACCAGCAGCCTTAGAATCGGGTTAACTTTTTTAGCGTTGCCACATAGCCAGCAAGGTCTCATTGTAAAACATTAGTGATTACTACTAAGCTGCTGGCTTCCGAACATGATGTCCTGGGTTCGAATCTCGTGATTTTTGAAAGCGCCCCTGAGTCCACTAATGGGTACCTGACTTTAGTTGTGGAAAGTAAGGTTGGTCGTTGTGCTGGCCACATGACACCCTGCTCGTTAACCTTTGGCCATAGAAACAGATGACCAAATCCCCCATCATCTGCCCCATAGATGGCAAGGTCTGAAAGGGAAACTTTCCTTTTTTTTATTACTATTGGGTATTGGCTTTTGTTTTGGATTTTTACTATATGAACTTATTTCTCTGCAAAGTAATAACAAATTATATAAATGTTTGTTTCGTTTAAACGTTTTGTAAGAGTTTTTAAACATTTGAAAATGCTGTTACCATGACAAGGACTTCCTGAAGATTCCTGGTAGAGTGGTGACTCACATACACACTGTAAAGGATCCGTTGCTCCCTCGTATAAAGTGGTCGAGTTGGCAGGGCAAGGGAAACATCGCACAGGGGAGATTCTGTTCTTGTAGGCCCCACGAGGACACGCTGTAAAATAGTGTCAAATTTACTGCAAACTTCTCTTATTATCTTATCACATTATCTTATCTTGTACATTGATACCAAGAAAGGGACAGCAAAAAAAGCATTGGCCTCAGCTCTGGAAGAAAAGCGGGCCAGACAAAAAAATGTCTTGTTCCTCTACCACCTTAACTCTTTCTCTCCTTAATAACGATACCATCGTTGATTTGATCCCATTAAATTAAATTAATTTTTGGTTTTAGAAAGTAAAACTTGTGTTATATAAAAACAGCATTCTGCTATAAATCTATTCCAAAGGTAATGTTTTCTGATTACAAACAAAAATGATATTGAAGGTTAGTCATGATAGAGTAGAATGTACAAATGTGAAAATTGAACAATTCTTTCAGAACGTGGACACATAATTACGGAGATAAAGAGTTAACTCAAGAAAATATTAAGAAACTGGAACAGACACAAAATAGAGCAGTGAGATTAATAACAAATGAATATTCACATTTGACTAGAGTAACACCTATAGTAAAATCACTAAATTTAGAAAGCCTTCAGGACAGAAGACTCAAAAGTAAAGTAGCAATTATACATAAAACACTGAACCATAATCTTCAAATACAAAAAACAAAATTTAATAAAATACTCTGAAAGACACAAAAATAAAGGCACATTCCTCGTCCGATATGCTAGGACAAATTTGTACAAATACTCCTTCTTCCCTAGTGCTATTAGAGCATGGAATGGGTTGCCTGAGCTAGCTAGGAAAACCAGTGACTTGGCAGAATTTAAGTCATTGGTTAATATGCATGACTAAATGCATGACGCGTAGGACGTAATCATCTCCTTTTTTGAAGTAACGTCTGTATTATATAAGATAAGATAAGATAAGATATGTGGACGGGAGTGTCTCTCCAGAATAGGGCTCCACCGTCACATGAAAACAACGTGTCCTACGAGATGAACCATAGTCGTGCTACGACTCAAGGATGTCAACAAATTTTGTTCTGATAGATTTACAGCAGCGACTTCACAAGAGACAAACATATCTGAAGCATTACTATGAAGAGACAGTTCCTTGTTTATTTCACACAGAAGAAAGTCATATGTGAGCTCAGGTTTCAATAAGGATTTTCTAAGAATTTGATTTGAATACATTGAAACCGGCAATGTTGTTAGTGAGAGTGAGGGTACTGTGGGGAATCTATTATGAAATTTGGATTATAATATTAGTTCTTTTTTTATTCAGTATTTCTGTAACGACATCAATATCTTATACACAACACACAGGACAACAAAACAACGCGAAGAAGACTTCTGAATTTACATGGGACATAATTATTAATGTCACAATTAAATGTTCCACAATCTGTACTTCACCGAAGCCAAAAGTTTTGATTATATTGTAGAGCGGATACTGTAAATTCCAACTGCCTTTTTCCCCCCCAGGAAAACTGGTCGCCTTAACATTGTTATACTCAACACTGAGGACAACAAACAGTGCGATAAAGACTTCCGAGGTCGGTGTCGTTCTGACTGTCGATAATTTCCACTTCACTGACGACAAGGGCTACTTAGTGACAATTGTGGACAGATCGTTGCCTATTGTTTGTTTTTTTCCGCTGCCATTTTTTTTTCGGTTCATGGTCATTTACACTGTTATAATATACCCGCCGCAGCTCATCAACTATAAATTCATCATCGCAAATACAGGAGCATAAGCGAGTAGTCAGAACGAGATCATTTTTTTGTTTATCAAAGGAACCAATATCCCCCATCTTTTTTTTTAGTATCGTAAGTTTAATTCGCATCAGCATTGGAGATGAAAAGCTGACTAGTGCTAGCAGCTTCAAATACCTTGGAGCTATGTAGGAACGAAATCCGGACTATTGGCGAAAAAAGCACAGTCCACAGCAGGCCATTCAAAACTTAAAATAATATGGAAAGCCAAAGGCTTAGCCCTCGGCACCACTTTCATATAATTGTGAGTCTTGGACGCTGACTGCAGAGCTAGAGAGGAGGATCCTAGCAATGGAATTGAGATGCTACAGAAGGATCCTAGGTATCACATTCAAAGACGACCATGCAGCCATTCGTTGAAAGTAGAAGGACGAAGATTCTAGTTTAAATCACAACCAACACTTATAAGCTTAGAAAGTTATAGAACCCTTTTGAAAGTAGAAAGTTATAGAACACTTTTGTAAGTAGAAAGTTATAGAACACTTTTGAAAGTAGAAAGTTATAGAACCCTTTTGAAAGTAGAAAGTTATAGAACACTTTTGAAAGTAGAAAGTTATAGAACCATTTTGAAAGTAGAAAGTTATAGAACCATTTTGAAAGTAGAAAGTTATAGAACCATTTTGAAAGTAGAAAGTTATAGAACCCTTTTGAAAGTAGAAAGTTATAGAACCCTTTTGAAAGTAGAAAGTTATAGAACCCTTTTGAAAGTAGAAAGTTATAGAACACTTTTGAAAGTAGAAAGTTATAGAACCCTTTTGAAAGTAGAAAGTTATAGAACCCTTTTGAAAGTAGAAAGTTATAGAACACTTTTGAAAGTAGAAAGTTATAGAACCCTTTTGAAAGTAGAAAGTTATAGAACCCTTTTGAAAGTAGAAAGTTATAGAACCCTTTTGAAATTAGAAAGTTATAGAACCCTTTTGAAAGTAGAAAGTTATAGAACCCTTTTGAAAGTAGAAAGTTATAGAACCCTTTTGAAAGTAGAAAGTTATAGAACACTTTTGAAAGTAGAAAGTTATAGAACACTTTTGAAAGTAGAAAGTTATAGAACACTTTTGAAAGTAGAAAGTTATATAGCACTTATTAGATTACAAAGGTATACATAATATATGTGTTTAAAAAGTTATTGAACACTTATAAGCCCAGAAAATTATAAAACACTTATCGTCTTACATAGTTCTAAAGGCCTACTTTTTTTTATCAAACAAAATCAGACGTCATTCTAAAAGTGAAACATGTTTAGGACACTAGTAGATACACTAGTTTTGAAAGCGCATCTCAAACATGAATAAGTTTGAAACGGTTTTAAACCTTTCCCTTTGAAAGGAGATAAACAAAGAGAAAGGAGATAAATAAAGAGAAAGGAGATAAACAAAGAGAAAGGAGATAAACAAAGAGAAACGAGATAAACAAGGCGAAATGAGATAAACAAGGAGAAATGATATAAACAAGGCGAAAGGAGATAAACAAAGAGAAAGGAGATAAACAAAGAGAAAGGAGATAAACAAAGAGAAAGGAGATAAACAAAGAGAAAGGATATAAACAAAGAGAAAGGAGATAAACAAAGAGAAAGGAGATAAACAAAGAGAAAGGAGATAAACAAAGAGAAAGGATTTAAACAAAGAGAAAGGAGATAAACAAAGAGAAAGGAGATAAACAAAGAGAAAGGAGATGAACAAAGAGAAACGAGATAAACAAATAGAAAGGAGATAAACAAAAAGAAAGGAGATAAAGAAAGTGAAAGGAGATAAACAAGGTGAAAGAAGATAAACAAAGAGAAAGGAGATGAACAAAGAGAAAGAAGATAAACAAAGAGAAAGGAGATAAACAAGGTGAAAGGAGATAAACAAAGAGAAAGGAGATAAACAAAGAGAAAGGAGATAAACAAAGAGAAAGGAGATAAACAAAGAGAAAGGAGATGAACAAAGAGAAAGAAGATAAACAAAGAGAAAGGAGATAAACAAGGCGAAAGGAGATAAACAAAGAGAAAGAAGATAAACAAAGAGAAAGAAGATAAACAGGACGTTGTATGAGTCACTGTGTACATTACTATTGAAGGAAAAAAAAACCTGCACAAGAAGTTCCGTCTCCATGGTAACCATCTTTACACACACACAGATACAGGCCAGACCTCGTTCCACAGGCGCAGTAAGCATGTTCCGAGCAGCCGACCTCTTGGCAGTAACCCTTGTCGCCAAGAACTTGCCAGTTTTCTGATTGGCTATCTGGAAAATACAATATCCTATCCAATCATTGTTAAGAACTTAATAGTACAACAAGCAAGAGAGGAAAACAGCCATGCTTTTTTTAAATCTAAGGGAAAGAACCGCTATTTACTGCCATTTATCTGAAAATTAGTGTTTAGCCCTCTTTTTACTATATAAAACAAAATTAATTAATTAGTACTAAATGACTAACTAATTGGTTAACTTTTCAATTGATTTATGTATGGAATCTGTATTGTTATCGACTATAAATAATTATGCAAAATTTCAATCCAAGAAAGGGAATTGGGAGAAAAAACGTGTTAAAACGTAATCAGGAGACTAAATCCATATATATATATATATCATTAAGTAGCATTTATTCCCTTTATTTCGAAATCAAATAAAATAATTAAAAACCAACAATTTATTAACTAATTTTTAGTTTGTTTTTTATTGATTCATGTCTTGTCAGGCTCAATAAATAATTATGCGAAGTTTGAACTTGATCAGAGAATGGGAAATGTGAGAAAAAAAATGTTCAAACTTTTAACCAGACAGACGGAAAGACAGACAGACAGAGTTTGTTGATATAAGTTTTGTAAAAAAATAAAAATTAAGTTCCTCTTTCAGACCTTATGATCTATATGGCAGATGATGTATAGTTCATATGTTGGTGGGGCTCACGGAACATGAGGGTGTCTTGTGGCCAGAACAACTTAAGAAGTTAATTTAACTCCAGTTTGGCCTACTTTGATTTAAATGTTCAGGTTGGATTACCAAACACACGCATACTCAATGGAACACAGGAAGGACAAGAATCACAACTGATGACTAAAAAAAGAAACTAAAAACTAGGCTTAAAAATTAATTGAAACAAACAAATTCTCGTGTCAAACTACAATATTAAGAAGCTTGTCGTGTTTCTGGTGGTTGAGTAGCTAAGCGCTAGGCTTCCAAACCGAGGGGTTTCAGGTTTGAGTCTCGGTGAAGACTGTGATTTTAGATTTCCTGATTTTTAGGGTGCCCCTGAGTCCATCCAACTCCAATGGTTACTTGACTTGGGGAAAAAGTAAGGACAGTTGGTTGTTGTTTCGGCCCCATGAAACATTTGTTAACCACCGACCAAACAAATAGATGACCATTACATCTTCTGGCCCATAGATAGTGGGTCTTTACTTTTTTTTTTCATATTTAACTGAAGTTGTTTTTTTTCCAAATGAAATAATTACAGCTATACAAATTATGGGAATGGCTTCGCGAGTCAATCCTGATGAAAAACCAGGAGCCTGCGTTCCTTAGGCAGTTTGCAGCACTGTGTTGCTAAACCCTGGCAGCACCTGCGACGCCGCTGACCCGCTGACCCTAAGCTGTATCGGCACTTGCCGCTCCATTGGATACATCAGCTGGGGAAAAGCGGGGGGGGGGGGGGAACTGAAGTGTGGGCGACATCTTTCCGACCACAGCTGCTAATGCCCAGGGATTCATTCCATTTCAATGAGAGGATCTACAGTCTATAGGCGTAGACCTCGGCACCAAAATCAGACTATTGCGCTCCCTGGTCAGGCCACATTTTTATATGCTTGTGAGTCTTGGACGCTGACTGCTGAGCTAGACAGGAGGATCCTAGCAATGGAATTGAGATGCTACAGAAAAATCCTAGGTATCACGTTCAAAGACCGCATCACAAACCAAGAGATTAGAGACATGGTCACTGCAGCGATTGAACCTCATGATGACCTGCTATCGTAAAAAAAATGAAGCTAAAACTCTATGGCCATATTACGAGGCTTTCAGGGCTGGCAAAGACCTTCTTACAGGGAAAAATACCAGGAAAAAGAAGAAGAGGCAGACAGAGAAAACGATGTGAAGACAACATAAAAGAATCTTATCTTATCTTATATAATACAGACGTTACTTCAAAAAAGAAGATGATTACGTCCTACGCGTCATGCATTTAGTCATGCATATTAACCAATGACTTAAATTCTGCAAAGTCACTGGTTTTCCTGGCTAGCTCAGGCAACCCATTCCATGCTCTAATGGCACTGGGGAAGAAGGAGCACTTGTACAAATTTGTCCTAGCATATGGGACGAGGAATGTGCCTTTATTTTTGTGTCTTTCAGAATGAACGGGCCTTCCTTTGAAAAGAGGTACTAACCAAAGCAAAATAAAACAGAAAGGAATAGAGAAAGACGGTCGACGAGTCTTGCTTGGTGCCCCAAACAGTCTAACAGACTAAGGGATAGGTAAAGGTAAAAATAGTGTTTTAGCGACTGACGGTGGCCATAACTGTTTTGTGATCAAAACTTTCAAAATCAAGTAGACAAAAAAAAAGTAAGCATTTAAATTTATTATGAAAACAAAAGAAAAAAAAATTTCTGATTGTAAATGACGAAAATGTTACATTTGAAAAGCTCCATACAATTCTTGTCTACTGATGGACTATAATTCAGTGATGCCCAACCTAATTCGGCCCGCGGGCCTTTATAATTTCCTACACTCGTCTCGCGGGCCACATAAACGAAAAGTTATAAAATGAAATTGTTCTGAAACTATTTTGGTAGAAACCTAATGGATTTGATACTTAATTAATAGGTTATTTGACAATTATATATTTTTTACGCGTTAGACGCCATTATTATCTCTCTACTTAAATGTGAGCAACACCGGCTCATTTTGTGGCCTCTTTTTGATAAATATTTCCATGGATCCTCCTATATTTAAGCATAGTTTAACAATTTTTGATTCGCGGCTCAAACCAAGAATGCCACCATAGTAATTTTATAATGCCGTGTTTATGTTGTTGTTTTATCAAACAGCCACACTTTCTTTATCAAATAAATATGTTGGCTTATTATCATGTTCATAAACACACACATGTTAAAGATCATGATACCAATCCATCAGAGAAAAAGTGGGGGCCCAAACGTAGGTGAAGATACATTTTTTCAACTATTTTTTTGTTTGTTTGGAAGGTAGATTTCTACACTTAGTGCCGACGTTGCGGCGGGCCGGATGGAACCACGTCGCTGGCCGGATATGGCCCGCGGGCCGTAGTTTGGGCATCACTGGACTATAAAGGCCTTTACTTACCATCGTGTAAGGATCTTGCAAGCTCTGAGAAGGTCTGAAAACTGGGAATGTAGAAAGTATGGTTTGGTAGAGGTGAAGCGATGGTTCGCACTTCAGGCATATAGGCATCCTTGATACCGAAGGCATAAATCTGTAAATGAGGCCCATTGTTTAATGTGTCCCACTCAGTGTCCCACACAAGGGAACGCAGCTGAACCTTGATGTCAATTGACAATAATATATATATATATTAAGGACTTAAACAAGAAAAAAAACACACACAAATATCTAATACATAAAGCAGAAAGTAAGGCGTATGTATGTATGTATGTTCCGAAAACAAAATCTTTTGACCAATCTTGATACAACTTGGCATAGATGTTCCTTAGACCATGGCGTAGACCGTAGTGTATGTTTAATGTCCCTTCCTTAACCTGATGGCCCTAAAAACAGACAAAAGTACCTAATTGTATCGCTATTAATTAAAGAACGGAACTTTTTAACAAAGCGGGTAACGGTTTTCACAGTATTTTATATTAGATAGGGAGCATTTTCCATGTTTGACATAGATCTAAATTCAATCCATTAGATTAGTAATACCCAAACTAAGGTCCGCAGGCCGTGGGTCCTATCCGGCTAGTGTATATATATATATATATCGTTTGCTTATAAGCGGCCCCTGAAAGGGAAAAGACGCTGATAACTTCACATGAAATGTTTGTCCGTCCGTCAGCCCACCCTGATTAGATCTCGTAAACTAGAAAAGATAGTGAAAATCCGACATCATAATATTCTAGACCACTCAAAGTTCTGATGCAACGGCTACTTTCGTCTTTTCTGAAAGCGAAAAAACTAATTTTTTAGAATCACTTATGCAAGCAGTTTTTTCCCATAAAAATACACCACTTTTACAACTATTCACTATTAATAGTAACAAATACAGAAAGCTCTCATGTAAGGGAGTTCCTCATGTACCAGTTTTAACACATTTCTGCAAATGGTTTTAGATTTTTTTGTCAAAATCTTTTTTTTTTTTTTTTTTTTTTTTGCACTTCTATTGCTACGTGAAATAAGTTCTGTCATACTGACTGCTATATTTACACACACACACAAATGCTTCCCTTTTTTTTAATAGGGAACAAATCTTTTTAATATGCATATAAGTTGGACATAATTTAAAACAACAATCAATAAGTAGTTTTTCATATTATCGCGTGAACTGTAGTGGATAAATAGAACTGCAGTACACTGAACTAAAGGAATTTTTTTTTCTTGAGTATTTGAATAAGAGATTGACCCTTTACAAAACAATTAGATCAATTAGATATTCATTAAAAGACAACAGTTAGGCCAGGTTCGCATTTAACTTCACATTCACTTTCAGTTATTATTTAGTCTGCTGGACCTCTGGGGCACCACACAAGATCTGTCAAACTTCTTTCTCCATTCTTCTCTGTCATTTGTCTTTGATAGAATTTCATTCTGATATTCTTTCTTAAATGATTGAAACCTGCCTTTTTACCAGCCTGGCTGGACCATTTTGAGTTTGTGTTTCCACACAACCTTGTTTAAAAGTTACTTTAAGTTGCGGTAAGTTATTACAGCAATAGCGAATGAAATGGTGAACAAGGTTAAATTACACCAAAACCCTACTAATACCCGTCAAACCCACCTTGACATCCCGAGGTGCTCAGCCTTCGGCCTTTCCTTTAGCCCGAGAATTCAACGAATTTTCATCGCGTTGAAAGAATTTCAAACGGAACGATTTCTTTCATTTAGGTCGTTGGACGGAAGCTTTCACTGGACTAGAGTTTCAAGATAATCTAAACTCTAATAACAAATATTTTCTAAAACTAATTCCTTAACTCTTCCTCTCCTAACTGACGATACCAACGTTTATTCCATTAGAATTGATTCCATTAGCATATATATATTGTTATTGTTACAGTAGTTATGCTGAGGTTGTCAATTGTAGTCAATATGAATTTCCATTTGATTGGACCAATAAAAATTATCTTATCTTATCTTATCTTAAACAGATTTCACGTTTGAGCACTAACTTACAGAAGCGCGGACTGGCGGGGGGCCAATGTTGGACCTGCCATCTGTGATGACAATGACCGCCTTTTTAGCTTCCTTTCTGGAGTCTACTACCACTTCCTTGGCTTTCATAATGGCATCATGGGTAGCTGAGTAACCGGACGGAACCTGAAATAATAAATTAATAAATTATACTTACATATTATGTTTTAAACAAAAACGAAGGTGTAATTGTATCCATTAGATTGAATAAGTCGTACGGTTTGCGTGCTGGACTGTCGTTCGGACTTATCGTGGTCCGGCTCCCATCCTCCGTCGTCCTGCGGGAGGTTTGGACTAGGAAGCTAATTCTCTTCTACTCTGAAAGAACATCCGAAACATGTCAAACATTTTTACAAACATTATCCTTCTGGACTAACAATGATAGGCTACATCTGTGCGATTAGAAATATTTTTACAAAGCTTATATCAACTCTGTCTGGTAAAAGGTTTGTACACGTTATTTCTCCCGCACTCAATCTCGGATCAAGCTGAAGTTTTGCGCAATTTTTGTCTCACCTCAAACAAGGTAACCCGCTACCCGTTGTTCCCTTTCCACTAACAGACGTTTCCGTAACGGAATCACGTTGAGGTCACGGGGAGCTGGAATCATCGCTCTTCCTGGGAGGGGGGAGGGGCTATTATTTTCAGAAATCATCCGCCCACACATTGGAAAAAACAACAACACTTGACTATCAAATTTTAGTATTCCCCCCCCCCCTCCCCCTCTTATTTCCTAAGTGCTTTTTATGTCTGTTAAGCGTTTTTTTTTTTAAATTGTAGGCCTAATAAAGACATTGCTTCAGGGCCCAGTCTGTGTAGGGATAAGAGTAATACATGAAAATTAAGAATTTGTATTTGATATTCAGATTCGTTTTTTTTTTGCATTTTACTTATTCTTTACTACTTATAAATCACGATCAAATTTAAAAAAAGATTGCTTTGTTTTTTTTAAAAAAAGAAATCGAGATAGATTTAGATCTATATTTATATGCCAGTGACTCTTATAGTAAAAAAAAAAAATAATAGGAACTTCCGGTTTTGGTTAAACTTCGCCCTAAAATTACATTTTTATTAAATGATAGCTGATAACGCCTTTTGAGATCGCGCATAGAATTGGCATTTTTAAAATTTAGAATAACACCCCTAAACGACAATTTTGTCTATTTTTTTTTTACAGATTTTCATGAATTTTCAGGAGATTTCCAGGAACATATAAAAATAAGGAGGCTGTGGGTTCCCTAACCCTAACCCCTAACCCCTAACCCTAACCCCTAACCCTAACCCTAACCCCTAACCCCTAACCCTAACCCTAACCCCTAACCCCTAACCCTAACCCTAACCCTAACCCCTAACCCTAACCCCTAACCCTAAACCCTAACCCTAAGTTCTAATGGTAAATTTATTAATTTACACCTAGAATAAGTGCGGGGCCTATGAAAGTGCAGGGCCTATGAAAGTGCAGGGCCTATGAACGTGCAGGGCCCACTACGGAAGCATAAGTTGCAGTGGCCTAAGACCGGACCTGCTTGCTTCTAATTTAAAATTCACGCCATAAGAGGTAGGCCTACTAGAGTCTGCAAATACTAACCGACCAGTCCGCTCTTGTTACAAAGCTTATATCAACTTTGTCTGGTAAAAATTGTTCACAGTTATTCCTCCCATGACCATTTTAGGATGAAGTTGAAACTTTAAAGCGTTTCCATGGGGGCACCTCTGTTACGTCGACCACCTTTTAGCTCACAAAGACTGCCTTTGGCATACGTTCGTCACCTATACGGGATCGACATCGGGCTAGTCATTAGCAATCTGATACTTAATACTGTAACAATACTGCCTACTACAATTCATACTATTAGCGTGCAAATCTTACATAGGCATTAGTTTAAAGGTACACCGGGTTAAAACAGTAAGGGTAGTTCAAAAATGGCTCCAACGATTTTCCTAGAAAAAACATTGTCCGACCTAATTTTATGCAAACATAGAATTAGATTTGCACATTTAAAATGAATTGGTTGATTGTAATACATGTAAATTACCATATGCTGAAATATATTGATTTAAACATGCACAGGGCCTGACACCTTTTTCGAAACGTAATTGTTTATCAGGCTTCACCATTATTCCCGATTTCATTTTAATTGACAACCACTCTGGCTTCTCAAAAGAAATATCTTTATAATTTCCTATTGTTGACATTCTCACTATTATATATTTTAAATACGTTAAAAATAAAAAATATTCATTGGAAGAAAAAAAACGCCAAATACAAAGCAATTTTAAACGTTAAAATATGACATCCTAAATGTAATTATTTGCTTTGCCATGTTTGCAATCATTGTATTTTAAAATGTAACTATTTAATTTGTGCGCTTACAAATAAAATATGTTTTTGTTTAAAAAAAGAAAAGCCCAATAAAGAGGCCAATAGCCCAAAAAAGAGGCCAATAGCCCAAAAAAGAGGCAATGCCCGAAAAAGAGGCAATGGCCAAAAAAGAGGCAAAGAAAAGAAAGCAAAGGCCCAAGGATTCCTGGGATGTAAACAGCTCGACAACTGAAGTCAAAAGCTAAAAAGTTTGAGGTATCCTAAAAAGAAAAAACAAGAGAAAAAAAATATCAATAAGTCCTACCTCTAATGGCAAATAATAAAAATACAAAAAATATGTATACTAATCGACCAGCGGCGTAGCATACGACGCTCTTTTGCAGGGCCGGCCTTAGGCCACTGCAACCTCTGCGGTCGCAGTGGGCCCCGCACTTTCATGGGCCCTGCGCTAATTCAAGGTGTATAAATGATTAAATTAAACAAATTTATAACTTAAAACAGATTTCCCTCGCCCATCTGTCGATTTGCCAGGAGCTCATGGAAATCTCCCGAAATCGCAAAATATACGAAAAACTTCTTAAAATATACAGAAATGTATAGACGAAAATTGTCATTTTGGGGTGTCATTCAATATGGAAAACGCCAATCCTACGCGCGATAAATAAAAACCGCATTATGCATTATGTGTAATCTGGTGAAAGAAACTTCTTTTTGTTTCTAAATTTAGGGATGTTACTAAAGGTGTTACTCTGGTCATTTGTTATGAATCTCACTGCTTTTTGTGTGTGTGTGTCTGTTTCAGTTAAGTAATGCGTGATGTGACAATCGCCCAGGTCCATGCGCACTGCTAAAACCTCCTCTGCCCAACAGTACTATCACCATTGTCATTGTTATGACTCAGTAGAACTCATTATGCCAACTCGCATTGAAAGCATGTACTAAGCGTACATGGGCACACATTATATCTTGGCTCTCGTTTCGTTTTCAGTGACATATTTTCTAAAGAGATTTTTAATTAGGTCTCAGTGCTTATAGTCCACAAATGAGCTCCCATTTATCTCTATGACAGGGGTTCTCAACCTGTGGGTCGCGATCCCCTTGGGGGTCGATTGACAATTGGCCAGGGGTCGCCTAAGACCATCGAAAATGTGGATTTTTATTGTCTACTCTTCTATTGCTGTATGTGTGTGTTGGGGGGGGGGGGTCGCGGCAGAATGGGGGATTGTAAAAAGGGGTCGCCGAGTTTAAAAGGTTGAGTACCGCTGCTCCATGACAACCATTGTTGTGGTTTTTATTTGGTATCGTTCAGATAACTATCTGATAACCAAGCTATCATACATAATGGAGGCGCGGTGGCTGAGTGGTAAAGCGCTTGACTTCCAAACGGAGGGGTCCCGGGATTTTTAATTTTGGTATCTTTAGGGCACTTCTAATGGGTACCTGAAATTAGTTGGGGAAAGTAAAGGCGGTTGGTCGTTGTACTGGCACATAACACCCTAGTTAACAAAGAAACAGATGGCATTTACATCACCTGTCCTATAGACCGCCGGGTCTGCAAGGGGAACTGATTTATGTAGATACAGAGGCGTAGCTAAGGTGGGGGAGGGAGGGAGAATTTGAAAATCCCCCTGGGCACCCTCTTAAAGGAGCCCCTAAATGAGTTTTTTTTACATTGAATATTAAATATTAAGCAAAATGCAGGGGCCCCCAAAGAGGTCAAGCCCACAAATGATGGCGAATTGCTAACTACGCCCCTGTATAGATATCATATAGTTTAGAATTTCATTGTATATGTGGATTGAAAATCAGAAAATCATTGATTTTATTGACAAATTAATTAGAAATATAATAAGCGAATGAAGAAAAAACATCTCTACGACCAGTTCAAGTCTTTTCTCAGAGACTAGGCAAAAAAATAATAAAGCAACACTTTCTTTTTACAAAGCTCAACTCACACTGTCTGTCTGTCTGTCTGGGAAAAAAGTTTGTACACGTTATTTCTCCGACATACAATCTCGGACCAAGCTGAAATTCTACACAATTATTTCTTTTACCTGACAACACACAAATCAGTTTTAAAAAAATAAACAAAATAGTTCATTAATTGTTGGTAATGAATTATTTTATTTGGTATCTCAAACAAAAAGTGTTTTTTTTTTATTTTGTTTAGTTTCCCACTACGATAGCTGTCTGGACTGTCGTTTCAAGGTTCCGGGTTTCGGACCTCGAGCCAAACCGCCATCCCCCCACCGTCTTGCGGCCGCATCGGACTAAAAAATAATTACCGGTGTCTTCATTCTGAAACTTGTAGAACAAAAACAAACCACATTCGAGCTCTTATCTTATAAATTACAGACGTGCCTTCAAAAGATAAGATAATTACGTCCTAAGCGTATCTCCCTATGTTAATCTAGTCATACATGTTAATAAGGGTCTTAAACTCTGCTACGACATTGATTTTTCTTGGCTGATTCACGCAATCCGTTTCACGCTTTAATGGCACTGTTCTCAAACTTCTTTGCCCTGGGACCCCTTTATATAGTCAACTGGTTTGTAGCGAAGAAGTTATTTTACATGTATAAAATATTATTCTTTCTTCGGATCCCCACCCCACCCCCCTGCAGTTGTTTGGGTCCGCGGATTACAGTTTGAGAATCACGGCACTATGGTATTTGTGTTTTACATTAATTATTGTATCCCAGTATTCTATTAGATTGAGTTTTTGTGACTCTATTAAAGTTTTCATGATTGATTCATGTAATCTGTTCTATGATGTATTAACGCAAAGGAAGAAAGCTTTCTAATATGGATTTGTCCTGTGTAAGAAATGAATCATCTATGCGTCTTTCTGTGTACTCTAGTAGATTTATGTTTTTGTATTAGCAAGTCATGGTTATTGCTATTTGAGGTTAAGTCTTCATTGATTAAACATGCCCTACTTTTAGGTTGCATTCTCTTCATGGTTCAAAAAGTTGGAATTCGGAAACTGAAAGCCAGACGAGCATTTCGAAAATGGCTCTAACGATTTTCCTAGAAAGTCGAAAGTTTATTTATATCTTTAAGAAATAGAAACAAGAGCCAACAAGAGAAACAGTGAAAATTTCTGATTTTACCGTTAAAACTAATTTTTCTAAATATAATGATAAAAATTAAATTTGCATGTTGCTAACTTTTAATTAATACTACAGTCAATATTTATGCACAGTTTTCAAAAGTTTTTTTTGTATTTTAATAAATGCTAAATAAGTAAATAGACGTACATTAGCCATTCTCATAATCTACCATTACACATATAAAGTTTCAGTCCGCATACCTTTGTACAATCACTAACTGAACGATGGTATAGACTATAGAAGAACTTATTTTCTTATCTTATATTTTAGAGACGTTACTTCAAACAAGAAGATAATTACGTCCTAGGCATTTCATGTGTAATATAGTCATGCATGTTAATCAATGACTTAAACTCTGCCAGTCGTTCGTTTTTCCTGGCTGATTCAGGCAACCCATTCCATTCTCAAATGGCACTAGGGAAGAAGGAGAACTTGTATGGATTTATATGAAATTGTTCTAATCTAGTGTATGAAATAAGATAATAAGATTTCTATCTTTGTGCCTTTATGACTATTTCATTTATTTTGGTTTTTGTACTTTTAAGTTATGGTTTAGTGTTTTATGTATGATAGCTATTTTACTTTTTATTCTTCTCTCCTGAGGTGTCTCTAAGTCTAGTGATTTCACTAATAGTGTTACTCTAATCAAATTTGAATTTTCGTTTGTTATAAATATCACTACTCTATTTTGAATCTTAAATCATAACAGGGGAGTGAAATAGTAAATGAGCAAAATGAAGAATTCTTTCGAAACATGGACAAATTATAACGGAGAGAAAGAGTTAATTGTATGTTCTTGTTTGATTTGTAAAGAAAAGTGGAAATACTTCTTGCTATATCGAAGCATTGAAAGAAAAAAAAAGAATAAAAAATGATAGACTACCATCAATGGAATGGGTTGCCTGAGTCAGCCAGGAAAACCAGTGACGTGGTAGAATTTAAGTCATTGGTTAATATGCATGACTAAATGCATGACGCGTAGGACGTTATCATCTTCTTTTTTGAAGTAACGTCTGTGTTTTATAAGATAAGAACTTCATCATATAGGATTTGATATTGTAACAAGTAACACACACACACACACACACAAAGGTTTTGTGATCTTACTTTCTTGGAAAGATGTTTCTGTAACCTCGCCACCAGGGCGCACTTGTTGTAGTCGCCCGCCCTGATCCCGTCAATGTCAACGGAAGCGGTGGTGCCGTAGGTGATGACCGCCACCCGTGTGTTATGCGCGTCCACCGTGAAATGCTCCAGGAGGTTGTGGACGAAGCGAACCATGGAGCCCCAGCCGGCCCTGGTCACACTAGCTGACCTGTCCAGGACGAAGACCAGATCCACTGGGTTTGTCAGGGGCGTTGAGAAGGAGGTGTAGTTACTATAGAAATCGAGTATAAGTTGACGCCCTTGTTCGATATTTTCAGCATCTATTTCCACGGTGTCAAAAGCGGAGGATATTTTTGAAAATTCAAACAGGCATAATATTGAAATAACACATCGCGACATCAGCCTGACCATTTCCAGTAACATTAACTCTTTCTCTCCGTAATTATTTACCACATTCTAGTGGAATCAACGCTGGTATCGTCAGTTAGGAGAGAAAGAGTTAATCATCCAAGCATATGAAAGTAAATCAATCTTATCACTTTAAGAAACATCATTCTTTTAAATCAATTAAAACATAACCCTATAAAAAAATAATATATTTTAAAATTATAAATCCAAAATTCTACAATTAATTTGTTTCTTCATTGTATTAATTTAACAAAAGTAGTGGAAATAATTGATCTTAATTTCTCCATAGCTTTTGATTTTCTGAAAAAATAAAACAAAGAAAATTGGATAAACACTAATAAACAGTCACTATTTGTACAGAACTTGTGTAAAGCTGATTGTGTTTAGTAAAACGCACACTATACACAATAGATGCATATCCTAGAAATTCGGCACACTCGATGGTAAATCCAAACTCTTTATAAGCGTTTACAAGTTCCAAAACTTTGAGCGAAGCTGTGTAAGGAAAGGATCATATGACTCCCTGTGACGTAGCCCAAAATGTAGAAAAAGCAGACGACAAACATTGTTTTGGTCTAGCTGCGGGTAAAAAATCTGGACAGTTGGTTATTGCATCCATTAGAAGGCGATAGTAAGTGGGCTCTTAGGCTTGGCACTATCTCTGCATTAGTATGTGTGTGTGTGTATGCGTGTGTGTATGTGTCAAAGAGGAGAGGTTAAGTTTTGTTTTAAAACGAGGCCACGAAGTAAGAAGCGGCTGGTTTGCCTGTTATGGTAAAAGTTCAAAGAGAAGTCTGAAATTAAAATTGGGTCAGCACAATCAGTAGTTAATGAGAGAATTAAGAACACGACAAAATACTGCAGACGCGAGAAAGATGCTAATGAAGACATAATCTTTCCAAATGGATCCTTTTGCAACTAGTTTCAACTTTAGTGCAACTTAAAAATTGTTTTTCTTTTGATTTGCTTCGTAGGTTTAGCTCCAGGTACATTTCTTATTTGATAAGCTAGGTCGAATTCATATAAGTTGAGTCGATCAGCACCACTTTATTAGGTCAAAAAACAAACAAACAAAGATTTACTGCTGCAGGGGTAAACGACTGTATAGAAAATACGAAAAACATGCATATATGTAGCCCTACCGGACCAAGTAAAACAAAGGACGTTTGGGCCACGAGGCCTTCATCAGCTACAAAACAAACTTGTAGCTGATGAAGGCCTCGTGGCCCAAACGTCATTTGTCTTACTTGGTCCGGCAGGGTTACATAAATGCACACTTTATTAGGTATCTACGAATATTTCAATATGATCTGAGCAACACTATTAGTAAAATCACTAAATTAAGAGACACTTCAGGACAGAAGAATAAAAAGTAAAGTAGCTATAATACATAAAACACTGAAACATAATTTAAAAATAGAAAAAAAAAACATTATGAATATACCCCAGAAAGACAGTTTCTTAAAAATTAAATTATGCTAATTGCATGCTTTTTTTTTTTTTTACTTTAACGAAAGTTTTAATAAAAATCAGGATTCTGGAATTTGTATTAGTTTAAATGAAACTAGTAGGATAAAGACTACATAACAATATTCATGCTGTAAATGTGTTGTTTTTTTCCTTAAATATATTTATACTAAATACTTTTTCATTTACACCCACATGCTTTAAGTCTTTTTAGTCACAATTAACTTTTATTTCCCTTTTTTATTTTTACTCATTATTATTGACCTTTGCACTTTAAACCTACATAGTAAATGGCTACAGAGAGGGAGAGAGAGTTGATCTAGTCCAGGTATTAGCGTCCATTGTTCTCCAGTCAGGTATGCACTTATTATCTCCCCTAACGGTCCGGAAACATGAGCCGTACAATTAGGAACTTATCTCTACCAATTAGAACACGACCTATCCTGGTCAAGTCCTATTGTTAGTCAAAGTAGTTTATGACTTGGTTGAGAATAAACATTCTTCTGATGTCTATTGCCTCACCTGTTTTCTGATGTCACTTCCGTTTGACGAAAATGCGTAACGTCCGTATTATATAAAATAAGATAAGATTTAGATCTAGATCTTCTGAAGAAAATATAACTCCAACCCTCGTCTACAATCAGTGGCGAAGCTAGGAATTTGCCATCATTTAGGAGCTTGATATCTTAGGGGGCCCCTGCAATTTGCGTAATATTTAATATCTAATGTAAGAAACACACATTTAGGGGTCACCCTCAAGTGGGGCCCCGGGGGAATCTTCAAATTCTCCCCCCCCCCACCTACCACACTAGCTACGCCACTGTCTAGAATGATATATTTTGATGACTCAATGTAAAGTCTATAAAGTCCTATTTTGGATAACTCAATGTATTGTAGTAGCTCCAGTGGCGGACCGAAAGGGTTAATGTATGTGCGTCCTACTGATACACACTACTCAGGCCAATCACACAGGTCAACGGCTGTTGAACAAGGGACATTACTGCTAGTACACGCAAATATGACCAGTATTATGGTCATGTGACCTAAAGCCTTCACGGTCGAGAGACAGTGTGTTAAAAAGGACAGTGGAGTCCAGGACAGCAAGGCAGTAAGGACTGTGCTGTACCTTTGAGTTCTCGAGAATGTAGCTGTACGAGCAAGAGAGACTTGTAGTGTTAAGTTAGGCAGTTCTGTTAAGTACAAGAAAGCATTTGAAGTTAGTGTAGCCAATTGTGTTGAATCGTCTGTAGCTGTCTTATCTTATCTTATATAATACAGACGTTACTTCAAAAAAGAAGATGATTACGTCCTACGCGTCATGCATTTAGTCATGCATATTAACCAATGACTTAAATTCTGCCAAGTCACTGGTTTTTCTGGCTAGCTCAGGCAACCCATTCCATGCTCTAATAGCACTAGGGAAGAAGGAGTATTTGTACAAATTTGTCCTAGCATATGGGGCGAGGAATGTGACTTTATTTTTGTGTCTTTCAGAGTATTTTATTAAATTTTGTTTTTGTATTTGAAGATTATGGTTCAGTGTTTTATGTATAATTGCTACTTTACTTTTGAGTCTTCTGTCCTGAAGGCTTTCTAAATTTAGTGATTTTACTAAAGGTGTTACTCTAGTCAAATGTGAATATTCATTTGTTATGAATCTCACTGCTCTATTTTGTGTTTGTTCCAGTTTCTTAATGTTTTCTTGAGTTGAGGGGTCCCACACGGTGGATGCATATTCTATTATTGGCCTAACCAAGGTTAAATAACATTTTAGTTTTATGTTCTTATTTGATTTATAAAAATGTCTTTTAATAAACCCTAATGCTTTGTTGGATTTTTTTTATAGTTTCATCAATATTTGGATTCCATGACAGTTTTTCATTTATTATAACACCTAGGTATTTTGAGTTTTTAGTCTGTGTTACTGGTTTGCCATGAATAAGATAAGTGGAATTAATTTGTTTTAGTTTTTTTGTATTTGTAATTAAACCGCCACTTTGTTAATTGAATCACTTGTTGTCAAGTTTTTGTATTAAATGTGCTGTGTTGTGTTTAGCAGTGTTAACAGAAAGCCTGATAGAGAAGATCGTAACAGTATTATAACACCGTATACGTAGCTGTAATTTTCTTTCGAATAACTAAAACATTGCCAACTATGAATTTTTTCAATACATGTAGCCTAAAAGTTCCCCTTTCAGACCTTGCAATCTACGGGGCAGATGACGTATTGATCATCTGTTTCTGTGGCTCACGGTTAACGAGGGTGTCATGTGGTCAGTACAACGACCAACAGCGATCCAATCCTATCTTAGAATCCCCCCCCCCCCCACACTTTTTACGGACGTTCAAAGTGTGGCTTACCTGAAAAAATCTGGCATATCTTTTACTGAGTCATGCATGCTTTGGGGTTAGAGATTAGCTCATCGCCTGCTCTGTAACCCAATTTGTCGAATGTCAAGGTAATAAGACAGACGATGTGTGACAATTAGTAAGATATCAGCATGTGGAGAAACAAAACAACCACAACCATTAAATACACACACTAATATAGTTTACATTGGTATAAGATCAAGGCATATCTGTTGTTTTGTAAGTAAACTTTTGGGTTACTTTTTAATGATTTGATTTTTAAAAAATCATTATGTCGATATGGAACCACCAGCAGTCAGTCAGTCATTGGACTCCTTCAGTTGTAGAACGACCATGGTTCATTTCGCACACTTCCTCTTGTGGCTGTGGAGCCCTATTTTGGAGAGACACTCCCGTCCACAAATATCGCAGGTTAAGGTGGCTTTTGCTTCGGTGGTAGAGGAGTTGGCCATTTTTCGCAGTGTCCGTTTTTCTTCCAGGGCTGAGGCCCATGTTCTTTCGCTATCCATAGCTTTCTTGGTCACTGTCTCTCCCATCTGGTGCAGTCTAGAGCTATGTCTTCCCAATGGTCAGTATTGATGTTCACTGATTTGAGGTCCCGTTTTATTACATCTATGTAACGGAGGTGGGGGCGAGCAGTTTTTCTTGAGCCAGTCGCGAGTTGTCCATAGAGGATGACTTTCGGGATGATTTTCAAGATCCTACGGAGACATCGCAAATGGAATGAGTTCAGTTTTCTCTCTTGCTTTGCGTAGGTGGTCCATGATTCACTGCCATACAGTAGTGTACTCATTACGCATGCCTTGTAGACTTCCATTTCCAGCAGTCAGTATTTATTTATTTATCTATTTTTATGTTATTTTAGAAAAATGAATGGGTTTTCTTAATGTTTGAACATTGGTTTTATTTATGTCGCTGCTATAGGCTTACTTGATACCGGTATTTAAGATGTCAGAAAAAATGTAAAAAATCTGAAAAATGTTTTGAACAGATATGTCTTAATTTTCTTTTTGAATGTAGTGTATGAGATCAATAAGAGTGAGTTCCAAACCTTTGGTCCGTGTACTGAGGGTGAAACGTGAGACTAGAAACGTTGAGTCCATGTAGCGCAGGGCTCTCTGGGGGGACATATGGATGGAGTGGTCAGTTCACTTGTCACGTGGCTATTAAGTCCTAATTTGGAAATCGATTTACGCGCGTATACTTCTCAGGTGATGGTAGGGCCTGGATATGCAGTGTTACAACACATAGGCACACCTAATTCAGGCTTGTCTTCGATTCCGAAGATAATGAGAAATGCAATATTTCTCGCGGCTACGCAATCCCAGCTGTGACCTACATATTTTGCCACATCCAAGGCAGGCATAACCTCTGTCCTCGGTAGCAGATTTTCTTTTGGTCTCAAATGTGTATCCCGCGGCCTTTGTGAGTGACCTCCAGCTGTCTCGTCCTGAGGCCGCATACAACCAGGTGCTCTCATCAATGTCAGCTAAGGCAAGTTGGTTCCCTAACTGGTCTTTAAAGCGTTTTCCGTGGGGTGCCCCTGTTGCGTTGACCAACTTTTAGTTCACCAAGTGGAGGAGAAACAAGAAGACGAAGCCTTACAAAATAGGACACAAAAAAGTAAGACAATAACTTTAAAAAACTAGATCTAGGATGACACTGTATTTAATGAAACATTTCATAATTTCAGAAAATCAAAGGCTGTTGAACTTGACTATATTAAGTAGCGCAATTTCTAGACACATCTTTTCCCAGTGGTACATCATTAGACCAAATATCCTTGTGGAACCCAATGCAAGACATCTCATTGAAGATTGTATTTCCCTGTTTAACCCATTGTACGCTGATTAACAAAACAAAAAGGAAAAATAAAACGAATTTTAAACTTTATTAGTAACGCCTCTGAATGCGAAATAAACACTAGCAGATCTTACTTTATTTTGAGTAACTGGTTACTTTTGAACATTATGGAAAAAAACAACAACAACAACATCTGTTCAAGAAGGAGGCTGTCCAAAAAAAAAAAAAAAAAATTAATCGCCGCTGTCTTTTAGTGAGTTTGTAAAATTAACCCAGAAGATATGAAGGAATAAAGCCTAGTGGTAGATAATATCTACTTGTTGTGAAAAACCCGGACTTGTTTATACTTCAGGCTGGCGATGCCCAACCTTATTTTGACCTGCGGGGCCATTTTAATTTCCGACACTCATGTTGCGGGAAAAGTGACTCAAGAAAGACAAAAGAAATGAAATAGATTTGAAACTGAAAACCGTGGATTTAGAATTTAGTACTTATATTAATTAAGGAGAAATTGGAAGCATATTATTTTACTCGAAGGAAAATGTATTCATTTCTGTATTTAATATGTGATCAACATTGTTGAAAGCTTTAACACCGACTCATTTCTGTCTCTTTATTTGGTTAATTTTCTCATAAATTCACCTCTAGGCGTAGTTTGACAATCTCTTGGTGTAGTTTAACAATCTCTGGGAGTAGTTTAATCATCTGTAGGGGTAGTTTATAAATCTCTAAGCGGAGTTTTTTTAAATCAATCTCTACACGTAGTTTAACAATCTCTAAGCGTAGTTTAACAATCTCTAGGCGTGGTTAAACAATCTTATATTTGCGGCTCAAACCAAGAATGTCGCCATATTTGTTCGATAACGAGGTTAAGTGGGTTTTTTAAAATTAAACAGACACTTTCTTTATAAAACAAATATGTTAATGGCTTATTATCATATTCCACAAAAAAGTACACATGGCTGCCCGGTCGTGCGGTTTGCGCGCTGGACTGTCGTTCGGATTTATCGATGGACGAGGGTTTAAATCCTGCCCGCTCCCATCCCCCGTCGTCCTGCGGGAGGTTTGGACTAGGAAGTAAACTATCTTTAACTCTGAAGGAACATCCGAAACATGTAAAATATTTTACAAAACATCTTCATTTTCCAGGTAGATTCTACAGAGTCCCATTTCATTAACGCATCAGTGTTAAAGGTCATGGTACCAATCGATCAGAGTAAAAATGAGATCCTAACATAGGGAATGATGCATTTTCCAACTTTTTGTTTTTGGATGGGCGATTCTCTACACTTTGTGTCGACGTTTCCTCTGGCCGGACGGTGATACGTCGCGGGCTGATGTAACCCGCTGGCCGTATTTTGTGCATCACTGCTTTAGACCAATGCCTGTCGGGCCTCCTTCTTCTGGACGTCGGTAGCCCAAGGTAGATGTGTCAAAGGAGCCAGTCTTTTTCTGTTCGGCTATTTGTTGCCTGCACTGACTTCTGTAAATCCGATCCAGCTACACTTTTGGTATAGCGGCTAGCCTAACAATACATGCCACAAGAAATGTCCAAGAACGGGGCACGTCAGGACTGTGTGACCTCTGTAGATCACGTGATAGTCGTTACAATTTGAAATTCTAAGAAAAAAAGATTCGTGAAAAAAAAATTAAAAAAATTTACTCTTTGCCAAAGCTAATACGTCAGAATATGCAGGGCCGGTCCTACAAGTTGCGGGGCCCTATGCGAAACGGATTGCGCGGGGCCTAATTTGGGTTGTGATAAGGATAATGAGTGAAAATTAAGATTTAGTATCAGAAAATAAATTCGTCTTTGTATTTTATTGATACTTTACTAAGTACAAATTCACTGTCAAAATAACTTTACGAGCCATCTACAGTAGATAGTAGTTTTCCAACAAAAAGCCAATAAACAATCACATCTGCCTTTTAGATTTACTATTGACTCGCAAAATATCGCTTTTTTTTATATTTAAGAGGTCGAGATAGATTTAGATTTTAGATCTAAATTTCTATGCTAGTGACTAATGAAGTAAATTAACTACTTGAAGTTCTTGGTTTGGTTAAAATTCGGCTTATTATTATATTTTTATTAAATGAAAGCTGGCAATGCCATTTTTTTAAACCGCGAGTAGGATAGATGTTGTCCACATTGAATGACACATCGAAATGACAATTTTGTCTGTTTTAAGATTTGCATCAGTTTTCAGAAAATTTTAATAATCTCAGGACATTTTCATGACTTTTTTTTATTATATTGTATAATTTCAGGAGAATTCCAGGAACCCTTTAATAATATGTTCAAATGGTTTAATTTAATAATTTACACCTAGAATTCGCATCGCGCGTGGCCTATGAAAGTGCGTGGCCCACTGCGGCCGCATAGGCAGCAGTAGCCTAAGACCGCCCCTGTCAGAATGTCTCTGAATGTTTGGGCCTTGATTTTAGCAAGTGGCTAGATTTACACACTTTAATATGCATGCAGACCTGTGACGTGGCAACGAACTATTGGTCTTCACTGCCAAGGTTGCACCGTGACAGGTCAGAGTTGAAAGTTGAGGTCCTACTGACTCTTTACTTTGACGATTGGTTTCGCTTCCATCCCTCTGCGATCTGTGATAAAAGAAAGAAGACCGTATATTACCATATGTGTTTTACTCTGTGTGTGTATGTGTGATAGTGATGAGAAAATAGAGGCAATTGTTGTGTTTGAGAATATGATTAGATCAAGATATAATGCATACTTTAAACCAGAGGTTCTCAAACTTTTTTTTACCCTGGGACCCCTTTATATAGTCAAAACTTGCCCACGGGACTCTAAATGAAAAAAGCTACAAAAATGCCTAATATATAAGTAAATAATCTATATTAGATTATTTTGTAAAGTTATCAGACCTGTTTAACCGTCTTTTTATTTTAACTGTTTACAATTTTTTTCTTTCTGCGGACCCCTTTCGGTCGTCTCGTCTCCCAGTTTGAGAACCACAGATGTAAACTACATTGTTTGTTCCATTCGAGGGTTTGAACAAAAAAATTCAATCAACTGCTTTATATTTTTAGCGACTCTTTAAAGCTTTTAGGGACCACAAGAAGTGTAGACGAATACCTGGGGAAGGTAAGCCCCCCCCCCCCCCCCCCGCCTCCTCCCATCAACTAGGTCATTGGTTTTCATGACTAACTTAGACAACCCGTTCTATGGCCTAACGGCACTAGGGCAGCACTTGTATGGTTATATTGTGCATATGGAATAAGAAATGTACCTTTGTGTCTTTCTGGGTATTTTATTTGGCAATGTTTTCGTAAATCTAAATAATCTCTTTTGAAACACATACATTTCTATTCATTGTCTAGCACAGACTAAGAAAAAAGATAGAACAACCCAGCAACAACTTTATTTATTGTACCCATGATGTCTCTATCCCCTCTCCGTGACATGGAGGCCCATACGAGGCAAGCGCAAACAGGGACGTGCTCGTATAACTTGGCGCCACACTTTCATGGAGGACATCAGTGGACACCAGGTGGGAAGGGGCAGTGACAGATCTTTGTGGCCGAAAGGCCTTAAATAATTGGAAACCCTAGGTGGAGTGAATTTTGTGGTTCCAAATGAACTGTACAACTAAAAAAAATAAACACTCAAAAAAATAAAATTAGGCAATTTATCTAAAACCTAGTCAGGCTAGTGCACTCCAGCAATAACTTTAGGCACAAGTTACGCTATTTTGTTTACAGTTCTTTGCGAGGTTCCCACCAATAGGAGGCCCTATGCAGCTGCTTAGTTTGCCTGCAGCTAAGGCAGACCCTGTTTCTGGAGATAGCTTGCCGCCCAATCCGTAGTACGTATTCATCGTCTTGTTTGAAGTGACGTCTGTATTTTATAAGATAATGCACCGGAAGGCGCGGGAGTATCTACGTTTAAGTATGTCTCTATCAGCTCTCTAGCCCTGCAAGGAGAAAATTTGTTCACTCATCCAATTTATAGAAACGAAATTCAGCCAGTTGTTCAATAATAATAATACTTTTATTTAAAAAGCGCTGTTAACAAACAAAATGTAGGCTCAGGGCGCTGTAATAACATTACAAACACAGACACTAGAGCCAAAATGAAAAACTAATCTAAAAAAGGTTTTAAACAGGTAGGTCTTAATGTTCTTCTTAAAAGTGGTGTAGCATGTTGTCTGTCTGAGGTCAATGGGGAGTGAGTTCCAAACCTTTGGTCCGTGCACTGAAAACTACACAGACAATACACGGACACATTCCCAGTGCTGGTCATTCAAAACAAACACACTTAGGCTACCATTGCAGGTCTCGTATATGTGCGGGGGAGAGGCTTGCAATATGGGTCACCACAAAATTTGGCTAAGCACAATTCCAGGAAATCTTCTTTTGAGTTGTCGTAATCCAAACATGAATATTTGTGTAGTGACTTATCTTTGTTATTTTCACATTTGTTGGCGCTAAGGAAAATGACAGAACAGTTGAAACAGTAAGTTTTTGTTTGTACACAGACTTTTTTTAAAAGTTGTTCATTTTTAATCCTTGCCTATCATAAAATACTTACACACAAATCATTCTAGGCATGCTTCAGTACTACTTAGGAAATAGTATTCGAAAATTTAACACATCAATCTAGTTATTAATAGGAGGCGCAGTGGCTGAGCGGTAAAGCGCTTCGCTTCCGAAGACTGGGATTTTTAAATTCAGAATCTTCGGTCGCCTCTGAGTCCCCCAGCTCTAATGGCATTAGATGGGGAAAAGTAAAAGCGGTTGGTCGTTGTGCTAGCCAGATGAGACCCTTGCCCCGTTAACCGTAAGCCACCGAAGCAGATGACCTTTACATCATCTGCCCTATAGACCACAAGGTCTGAAAGAGGAACTTTACAGCTTTACTAGCTATTAATCGAGTAATGAAGACTTTTTGTTAAGTACATCAAATATCCCTAATGGATGTATGTATCTAGGCGTATATGCCTGTGTAAACATTTTTAGGGGCCCCCGAAAGGGGAAAAGACGCTATTAGTATTGTGCGAAATGTCTGTCCGTCCGTCAGTCCCTAATTTAAAACAAATAGTAATCTTGCACAATAGTCATCTTGTAAACTTCATATTTCATAATAATCATTTATCGCGGAATTTTTTTAATTTTTTTTTTGAGGATTCGAATAAGAGATTGAGCCTTTTCAAAACAATTAGATCAATTATAAGACATCGGTTAGGCCAGGGGAGTCGCGGTGGCTGAGCCGTAAAGCGCTTGGCTTCCCAACCGGGGGTCCTGAGTTCGAATCCTGGTGAAGACTGGGATTTTCAACTTTGGAATCTTTGGGAGTCCACTCAGCTCTAATGGGTACCTGACATTAGTTGGGGAAAAGTAAAGGCGGTTGGTCGTTGTGCTGGCTACATGACACCCTCGTTAACCGTAGGCCATAAAAACAGATGAGCTTAACAACATCTGCCACAAGGTCTAAAAGGGAAACTAGTTAGGCCAGTTTCACATCTAAATTTACATTCACTTTCACCTATTCTTTGATCCGCGGGACCGTTGGGGCACTACACAAGATCTGTTAACTTCTTTCTCCATTCTTATCTCTCATTTGTCTTTGAAATAATTTAATTTGGATGTTCTTTCTGAAAATATTGAAGCCTGCCTGGGTGGACCACTTCGGGGGCCGATTTTGAGTTTGTGTTTCCACACAAACTGTCTTTTGTAACCTTGTTAAAATATAATTTATGTAGTACTGTGTGCAACATTGTTATTGCGTTTAGTTGATTGTGTATTCGTTTTTATTTTTGTAGATGTGACAGCGTGCGATTTGGGTGTGTTTGTGTACGTACAAAGTTCGCCCCCTTCAGTCGTGGAACCAGATGGATCCAGACCAACCTTCATAGAAGGCCTGAACACTGACATGCAACGTCGTAGCCCGTGGGCAGTGGAGACCAAATAGCTCGTTTCCACTTCACAGGTCTGTACGACGTGGCAACGCGCTATCCGACTCCACTGCCCGCGGGTTACGACGTCGCAAGCTATTGTAACGATTGGTCTCGGATGGATCATCTCATAGAAATAAAATGACTGCCTGGGCATTAGCTATGGTCGGAACAAAGTTGCCCACACTTGAGATCTCCCCTCTCCAAGCTGATATATCCAAAGGAACATGGGGACTCGACACAGTTTAGGATCAGCAGTGTCTTAGGTTTTGCCAGGATGTAGCACTATGTCCTGATTTTTCCCTCAGGATTGACTTCCGAAGCCTTTCCCATGCTAGGGTATAGGCACAATGCAGCAGAGATAGGAATTCTGTTTTCCACAGGGTATAGGCAGAATGCAGCAGAGATATGACCGGTGGCCTGCGGGCCTTAGGTCGGGTACTACTGATCTACTGGGTTGAATCTAGATCTATGTCAAATTTGAAGAATTTTCCCTACACATTTTTTTACAAATTTTGCCACTAAAATAAAAGTAGAGCATGAAAATGGGTTTACCCCTTTAGCCGACATGTTCAAATCCAATGTAAATTTATATGAAAACGGGTTTACCCGATTTGATAAGAAGTTTCGTTATTTAATATAGATACTATAAGGTACTTTTTGTCTATTTTTAGAATCATCCGGTTTGAGAGGGACGTTAAACATGCACTACGGTCTCCGCCATTATCTAAGGAACTTTTATGCCAAGTTTTATCAAGATTGGTCAAACGGTTTTGATTTTTATTCGGGACATACATACATACATACTTTATATATTTGATGTGTGCTTATGCATTCAGCATGCATGTATGAATATTTTAGCGTGTTTGCTCTATGTGTGTTTGTAATTTGTGTGTTTGTGTATAATCAGTAATTAAGTGTGTTTTTAACAGTATTAATTATTCAGTACGCTAGTTCCATAGATTTGAAATGAATGTTGACAATAACGACACTTCTGAAACAATCATCACTCAAGTGACAGGACTTATCATTACACACAGCCCCTTTCCTCTTATAAAGGCTATGTCCATTATGCATGTTTAAGTGTGTCAGGTACGCTGATTACCACATGCAGTCACACATTGTCACGTGACTGGGCATTTTATGAATAGAACCCTACATTTTATGTAACGGAAATAAAAAAAAAAAACGATATGCCTTACACCAGTGGCGTTGGAGGGTTGGGGGCGTGGGCCTGACCGATCGACACGAATAATATCAACGCCTCTGCTTGTATCAAGCAATGACCGGACAGGTGTAAGGCTAATTCTAGAAATAGATTGCGAAAGTGTTGCTAATTAGTGTAATAATTAGAACGGCGACCTTGACCTTTGATGTCGGGCGTGAATGTCGCCTTTAATTTGTATGACAGGTGCATTCTTTAGAAGAGTATGTTAAAAAGTAGGAAGGTTAAAAAAACAAGACGTTGGAAGCGGAACAATGCAACTATTCTTTGTGAAGACTTCACCGGAGAGATTCAACATCTTGATGTAAAATATAAAACCCAGTGTGTCTGTTTCTTATTTGAATGAATCTTCAACAAATCAAACGAGGACATGCAATTTAAAATGCTACTTAACATGACCATTATTAGATTATGCGTCCTTTGTTTGGGGCCCATCGACTCAAGAAAACAAAAAGAAAATAGAACTGACGCAAAGTTGCGAGAAAAAAAAGAAATCCGGAAGTGGCGTAATGTCTTAAAGATTCAGGTGTGACGTAATCTTCACGTTGTTTGTTTTACATGTTTCGGGTTTTCCTCTTGAAGTACATATTACTGTCTTGCCCAAACCACCCACAGGACGATGGGCAGGGTTCGAATCCTCATCGAGATGGTAGTTCAGAGCGCATACCACACGACTAGGCAGTCATCCTTAGGTCTTAAAGATCTAGATATGATGTTAGGTCTTACAGATATACATGTGATGAAAGGTCTTGCAGATCTAGATGTGATGTAATGTCTTACAGATCTACATGTGACGTAATGTCTTACAGATCTAGATGTGATGTAAGGTCTTGCAGATATCAGATATGGATGTGATGTTAGGTCTTACAGATATCAGATATGGATGTGATGTTAGGTCTTACAGATATCAGATATAGATGTGATGTTAGGTCTTACAGATATCAGATATGGATGTGATGTTAGGTCTTACAGATATCAGATATGGATGTGATGTAACGTCTTATAGATCTAGATGTGATGTTAAGTCTTTTAGTCGGTCAGATGTCTTATAACTTATTGCATGTTGAGCCATAGAGAAACATCGTAACTCTTGCCAACCAACTTATAATAACCAGTTTTTCGTAAAAATGACTATTCTTTATATAGAGCCTACAATAACATAGGCCCTAGGACCTACCACTACATGGGCCCTCAGACCTACCACTACATAGGCCCTAGGACCTACCAATACATGGGCCCTCGGACCTACCACTACATAGGCCCTAGGACGTACCACTACATGGGCCCTCAGACCTACCACTACATAGTCATTAGGACCATTAGGATTTACCACTACATGGGCCCTCGGACCTACCAATACATGGGCCCTCGGACCTACCACTACATAGGCCCTAGGACGTACCACTACATGGGCCCTCAGACCTACCACTACATAGTCATTAGGACCATTAGGATTTACCACAACATGGGCCCTAGGACCTATCACTACATAGACCCTAGGACCTACCACTGCATAGGCCCTAGGACCTACCACTATATAGGCCCTAGGACCTACCACTACATGGGCCCCAGGACCTACCACCACTGGGCCCTAGGACCTATCACTACATAGACACTAGGACCTACCACTACATTTACTCATAGACCCTACTTAAAATACACACAGCTCGTATCAATACCTTGACAGTCTCACGTATCATGTTTATCAACACCTTAACTGTTCCAGTCAGTCTGCATGTCAATACTGGACTATATATGCAGGTCACTTTGGTCATTAAAGTCAGCTCGCATACACACACATGCGTGTCAGGTGGGTTTTGTCGCTTAGGTATGATATTATGGTCCCTAACCTGAACAGAGTGACGCAAGAACCTAAAGGCAACAGCAATGTACATTATTTAACAACAAGATTGTACGTTTAACAATTTAATGAATATATGATATGATGAAGCGTACATTATGAATAATTATCAATAACATTTATAACGCAATTCAAAGTACATTCAAAGGAACTATATCACACCTTAATCTCGGTGCCATAGTCGATCAGGCCTCTCAACACCAACTCAACGCCACGGGCAATAGTCACTACCAAGCCTACAGCTCAGACTTGACTCCAGCAGAGTCCCAAGCCTGCGTCCCTAGATAAGAAAAATACACCCTCCTTTGAGACCGCCATTCACACGATTATAGAGCAACGATTTTAGATCTACGACATTTAGAAGATAGTAAAATAAACAAACTTACCCAATCCTGGGGAAGAAAACCCATACAAGAAACTCACAGGAGATCTAGCCTCATCACACAACAGCAGCACACATGTAAGCAAAACTGACATCAACAAAAGCGCGTTCCTAGAAACCAAAACTCACAATCTCTTATGGTACACAAAGGAAAACACCAAAAGAAGATGCGCATGACAATGCGCACACTCTCTCTTTATTTCTTGTCAACACTGGACTACGTTAACAGGTGAAATTTGCCACTCCATTGTTTTTTAGTCTATAATGATTCTTTATTTACACTTATAAACATCTTCATTTGGTCAGACCAAATCAAAATCATCTCTAATGTCATTGTACTCTTAGACTTGTCTTCTAATTTTTGAGGTGTCTTTCCATGTCACAAAGTCTTCCATGCCCCTAGTAACAAGATTCGACACACAAAATATGTACTATTGTGAGTCACGAATCAACTTTATAAACATGTATATATATTGCACAACATTTGCGTTATTATTATGGTGGTGGTATTTGATATTATAATATTAAAAAACACGACCATGGCTGTGTTACGTATTTAAAAAAACTTTCATATTAAGAAATAATTTTTTTTGAAAATGATAATCAATACAATGTTAATGACCAAAATCCAAGGGTTTTCTTTATAAGTTATTAAAATACATACAGTATTTGATATAATCTTTACATTAACATTTAATTCTTGTATTTTTCTTTAGCAATTCCTATCTTACAGCCCTCTACATAACGCTTATCTCCGCTTAGCTTAGTACATTTTTTAAATAAAAACAAAACAGGTTAATGACTATTTGATTAAGTAAATGGTTAATTTTTTTTTTACTGATTCGTGTGTTGTCATCGAATGTGAGCTCAGTCGCCAAAATGTGATGACGAATAGAATGAGCAGAAGTGGTCGAAAAATGTATTTCGAAAGTACAAACTTAGATTCACTTAATATAAGTGTTGTAAAAACCAACTCATTGACGGGTCAGGAGGAAGGTGGCAGGGAAGGGGCCGCCCCATACACAAAGTCCCCCCCCCAAAAAAAAAAATCTGCCGTACTTTTGTACATAAATTGCACACTTTGTGTCAATACTTAGTTAACAAATAAGTTGATAATTTAGCAGTATTTTTTTTTTTAAAATGTCTATGCGCAACTTCAAAGAGTTAACAGAAAGAAAAAAAAAAGTTTCTAACGGAATTTAAAAAAAAAGATTACAATGTAAGAAAAATTATTTGAAATTCTTCTCAAAGAAATACACAAACACACATGCACATCAACTCGAACCCCCCTCTCCCCCCCCCCTTTTTTTTTAAAAAAAAAAGCTCAATCTGAATCCAGTTGCCAGTCTATTGTTGACGGTCGTTGACTTGTAGCACCAAACTGCTGGTAAACAACTAATTCGCTGTTGGGTTTTTATATCCTAACTTGCAAAACCTGAAATAACTGGAATAAATTCTTTGTGGAAAACAATGTAAATACATTTTTATTACAATGTAAACAAAATCAACTTGAGATGAAATGAAATCAATGTTGTAGACTTTAGTCATAATATAAATTGATATACTTAACAAAATCTAACTCACAACAAAAACACGTCTTTTCACTCTGGCATTCTGGAGTCGTCTGTCCTACACAAGACAGCTGACGACAGTGCCGCGTATCTTGCATCATTCACACTGCATAGCTATTCTATTCCCACCATCACCATAAGCACATACACACTCACTCCATAACACACCTTTGGCAGACGTGTCACGTGTCACTTTAGACATTGTTCTCCGCTTCCCTTGCTTCTCGTTTTTTTTTAAATATCCGATTTCTTGTATCATGGAAGGACATTTTCAAAGGACAGAATATGATTGGCTCACGAACCGGATATTACCCGCTAGCCACAGGTTTGGCATCACTGATATTTAAATCATTTCATCCCTTCCTTAAAAATGTGAACCACAATGAACCACAATAAAATAAGACTTTGTCTTAAAAAAAACACCTCTGCCCACATCTCTTTACAATATTTACACCCAGGCATGCCACTGCTAAGCACTGACAAACATAAGCATGGCTTTATCTTCTTTAGTGCATATTCCATTGTCCAAAAAATTCACTTTCCTTTAAAATGAAATGGGCGTATGCGAGGTCAAAGGGCAGTACTGTTTCCTAGGGAGGTCGTAGGTTAACGAACTATAACCTTTTAATCAACCACTGCTAACTATCACTTGCCAGAAAAAGTCTTGCATTGTCTTGTAAAAAAATAAAAACTGGCGCGCGACACTCAGACACACGCTAGCTATTGTGATAAAAATGTAGGACGAATGGGTTGTGTCCAGTTTTAGCGTCAAATTAGTTATTTGGCTTAGGGCTTAGATAGATACGCGTGTGTTCATAAATTATATGAACTTGTGTATTGGGCTTACGTTTTTTCTTCTTGTTTACAGATGAAATTGAATGTTGGTTTCTTTTTTTTTTATGCGTGATTGACATATTTGTATGTACATTGTTTGGGTTACAGGTTTTGGACGTATCAGCAGAATACAAGATCTTTGCTTGTTGTACCCAACCTGCCGCATGGCAGCGAGAGATGGCGGCGAGAGAGAGAAAGAGAGAGAGAAAGAGAGAGCGAGAGAGAGAGAGAAAGAGAGAGAGAAAGAGAGAGGGAGAAAGTGCAAGAAAGAAAGCTGACAGAAAGAAAGCGAGAGAGAAAAAAGAGCTTGAGATAGAGAGAGAGAGAGAGAGAGAGAGAGAGAGAAAGATCAAGAGACACTATGTGTGTATGTCTACGGACATATACTAAAGCCTTAGTAAACAAACAAACATATTTTATCGAGCTCTCCATGTTTCTCAGTTACTCCGAGAGTTCCATGGACTTTAGAAAATTTCTTATACCAATACAAATTTTATGATATCGCCAGTATCTAATCTCATCTGGCCAAGATGCTATTACCCAAGAATATTGTTCAGATATGCCATTTTTCAAAGTAACATTTCATAGCATACTACGTGAATGCTTATTGCGTATGTGCAGTGCCGCCTTATGCCGATATTACCGATTGCTCCAAATTGGGCCGCGCGCCTTGCAGGGACACCGCAATTTACATTTAGCTAATCACTATTAGTCATGACTCTCAGGGCCGGTGCTAACAATTGCGGGGCCCTATGCGAAACTGACTTCGCGGGGCCCAGTCTGGGTAGGGATAAGCATGTCAAAATTAAGATTTTGTATTGGAAAAGACATTCGTCTGTGCAATACATTTTTTTTTAATGAAAGCTTACAAAGCCTTTTTTTTTTTAAATCGCGCTTAGGATTGGCTCCCCCAATTTTTTTATTTTTTTCAGGAGATTTTATAAAATAATTTTTTAAAATTTAATAATTATAGATTTCATTGTCTTTTTCGTATATTTTGCAATTTTTTGGAGATTTCCATGCGGTCCTGTAAAATCAGGGGACCGCGAAAACCCGGTTATTAAATTTGTTATAATGTTTTAATTAAATAATTTACACCTATAATTAGCGCGGGCCTATGAAAGTGCGTGACCCACTGCGCTTGTTGTATAATAAATATTGATATAATTGTCTATTTAATAGTAATTGTTATTGTAAAAAAAAATAATAGAAGACGGGCCTCGCAAGCATCCATTAAATTGGGCCCCGCAGTTTGTAAGCCGGCCCTGATACTATGTATCCAATTTTGTAAACTGTGACACTGGTTTCACATTATTTCTTAGTGGCCCATGTTTGTTTTGGACAGCGGCCATCTTCAAAGTTGAGATTGATTACATAAAAATAAATCTGTAACACAAAACATCAGTGGTTCCCAAACTTCGCACATTTTGAGTATTTAGCAGAGCACTTTGCTTCTCTTTTTGAGAGAGATTAATTCACTTTGTGGCCTACTAGTCAAATATTCAGACCTTGCGGAACACGTTTTCGAAAATTGTCTTCCTTCGTTTTATTTTGACGAATGATTAGCTATTTGTTTTACGAAAGTTGAGCTATATTGCTGATATAAGTAATTAGCTGACATTATTTGTACAATAAATAAAAACGTATTTCAGTGACATTTTGCCCAATTTTGCCACTGTCCCCACTATGCCACTGTCCCCACGATGTCACTATCCCCACTATGCCACTGTCTCCACCGTGCCACTGTCCCCATTATGCCACTGTCCCAACGATGCCACTGTCCCCACTATGCCACTGTCCCGACTAGCCTTTTGAGGCTATCATCTGAAAAAGAGATTTTAAATCTATTCACAATAAAACCACAAAGAGTTAGATCTTTGAAAGGCTAGCGTATACTTTTAAATCTCGATGGGCCCGCTCCTCCTCACCCAACCCTAATATGACAAATTTTGTGTGCGACAAAGAAATCGAATTGTTTGTATTGGTACATTTACTAAAAAAAGATTTCAATCCAACTTCATGAACACCGGACAGAATCATTTAAGACCATGTTTAAGTACCATTTAGAACAGTGAACCAAATGCACAACCGGCTAGTTTTGTTGAAACAGTGCCAGAAGGCTATTGTACTGTCCACTCATATTGGAAGCACCATCCTGCAAGTAATTTAAAGAAAGATTGTGATTGTTTATTTCTTTAAGTATTTGTACAGCTAGTTACATACTTGAAGCACGGTATTAGTTCAGCCATTTCAGCAGAATTCTGGTTCTCGCAAATTGGAAAACTTACAAATGACTCTCTGATTAAGATTTCTTTGAGTAGTTCGCCATCAGAACTCACAGAACAATTTCAGAAAATAATGCTAATTCAATCAATTTTTATTATTTCTTGAATGTTGTCAACCATGATAGATAAAAATGACGCAGAATGGATCTTCTCTAGTATTTTTGCTAAAATTGCGTTGCCCAGAGAGGTATATTATCTCTTTTTAAATATATGGGTCGATTTAAGGGGTTTTGTTTTCTTTTCTTAAGAATTTATGTACTACTAAGACATTGTCGTTGGTACTTGTGTCACCTAAAAGATAATCTCCGCGATGACCACTAAATGAAAGGTTGTTGCATGCTATGCGATGAATTACTTTCAGCCAAACTATCTTCAACTCTGAAGGAACATCCGAAACGTGTAAAACATTTTACAAACATTTTACAGTCATTGTCAACTTCTTCAATGTGCTCCTTGTTTACAGCATCCACTGTTCTCAGTCTTTTATGTTGTCTGTATGTTTGGCAAGCTTCTTCATGGAGATAAGTCATTAGTAGATCTATCAAGTTTTCTATTTTTTTTTTTTACAAAGCTTCTATCAACTCACTCTGTCTGGACAAAAGTTTGTTCACGTCATTTCTCCCACACCCAATTCTCGGATCAAGCTGAAATTTTGCACAGTTATTTTTTTTTACCTGACAAAAAACAACAACATGAAATTAAAAAAAAAAAGCAATTAGTTAATTTACTACAGCTACCATCTCTTGAAGAGCTTTTTCAAGAAAGAGGCCTTTCCAAAACACTCACTATTCTTAAAGACAACCTGCACCCATTAAGCCACTGTTACATAAGATCTGAACGAAGTGGTCGTCTCCTTTCCATTAGGACTAAAACAGAATGATTTTAAAAAATTCCTTCATCCCACTTTTGGTCAGACTGCTATAAAGTTAAACGCTCCCCACATAATTCCTTTTGTCCAGCTAATTCAAGTATTTATCACGTTGAATAAGACCAGCCGGTAAATTCACTTCCCCCCCCCCCAAAAAAAAACACAAAAAAACACAACAACAACAAAAAACAACAACTCCTCCGTATAACAAATAGGGGGCAGGGCCTCTTCTTATTTTAACCACATGACTATTCTGCTTTTCAGTTCTTATTCTAAATATTTTTTAGGCTCAATTATGTTTTTTGGTATGGGCCCTTTTTTCTTATATATCCTGCAAAGGCACACATAATACTTTGACCCCCCCCCCCCCACCTTTATTCTTTTGCACTTTCTGTAAAACTACCAGCATTTCAACCCCACCTCATTTTTTTTTTTGGCCAGTGTATTCTAGAATGCGTTACGTTTAATTGGAGGGTCCCCATTTTAAAAAAAAAATCGCCCTCCCAAACTCACTCACTTCTGGCCTGTTGAGCTCTATTTTACTGTTCTCTCTCATCCCATAGGATAGCTGCCTGGTCGTGCGGTTTGCGCGCTGGACTGTCGTTCAGATTTATTGATGGTCCCGGGTTCAAACCCTGCCCGCTCCCATCCCCCGTCGTCCTGCGGGAGGTTTGGACTAGGAGTTATCATCTTGAACTCTGAAGGAACATCCGAAACATGTCAAACATTCCCCCCCCTTTTTTAAAATAGTATTTAGAGTTTTAAGCTTTTTATCGCTCAGATTTGATATAGACATTTACATTAATAACAACTGGTTACTTTTCCTTAGATTTTTTTCGTCCACGCAAGTGGGAGAAGTAATGATGAATAAAACAATCATGACCTTAATACAAATACGATTTTTCAGTTAAAAACATCAACAATAACAACATATTCAACAAAAGAAGACAGATATCTATTTTTGTTTGTGTGGTATTACTATTAATTTAGTTTTTGTTTGGGAAAAAAAAGGCAACTCGACCAGGGCGAGTTGGATGCGTAATTTTCAACGCACTGCTAAATCTAGTCCTTCACGGCGGTGCTTTGTCCGTCTCTGTTTACATGAGATTTTTTAAATCACACCAACTGAAAAAATAAAACATTGATTTTTCTTTCACAAAATAATACCTTCGCTCAAAGTACTATTTTAAACTATGTGTTTCCTATTTTGTCCAATCAGCTATTGATCTGTGTGTGCACTCGTTGCCAACAGAGAATACAAAAAAAAAAAAAAAGTGGCGGAAATGTTTCATGGTGCTAAAAGTAGAATGAGACTTTCTCCAGTGAATAAAGATACCTTAACACCGCTTAGATATGTAAATCAGGCAGGGCGGCTCTTAGGGTAACATAGAAACCTGTAAACATTCCAATATGGCTTCCCGATTAGCACTCGTATCTATCTTGGATTAATGAAATGGAAACTGTGTATTAAACTTTTTATATTTTTCAAATATTATAAAACTGATGTTATATGCTGTTTTGAAGCATTAAAAGCTAGATTTAGATACATTGTGAAAATGTCCGCAGAACCTCAGAATAGTGGAAAAGATCGTCAGAAAAGTGCTGATAAAAGTAAATCTCGTTTAGCGGCCTTGGCGCCTGGTGAAAACATTAAAGAAAAACAGGTACGTTCTCGTTTAGGCTAGGGCAAATACTCTATATTACTATGTAGATTCTAGTCTAGATCTAGTTTAGATCTTTCTTTAGATTTAGTTCAGTCTAATTTTAAATCAATACAGATCCAAACTTTTTTTTAACCAAAATAATTCTTAGCGCATAAGACCATAAGTTGGCATAATGAATGATAATGAATTAAATGATAAGTGCCATAAAAAATGATAAATCATAAGCCTTAATCCTAATGATAAGCCAGGCAAGATGAAGATGATAAATATATTAAATATATAGGATTAGGATCTAGATCTAGATCCAATATTCTTAAATTAAAATGATTTTTTTTCATGAATTTGAAAACTTATGAAGTTGAAATACTAAAGTCGTAGATACCGTATAGGATAGGCGCCGTATAGTTAATATAATTATTTCTAGATTTATCTAGATCTAGAATTCTAGATCTATATTTTATCTAGAGTTTAAAAGTTTAAATTAATAAGAGTCTAACAAACACTCTTACACTTACCAATGTGTAGAAGCAAAAAAGCCACTATTTGGTACTATTAAAGTTATTTAAATCTAGATCTAATTTAAGTCTCCACTCAAAGTTAGCACAGAGTTAGACTAGACTAGAATAGGCCTAATTGATCTAAATTCAAATATAAAAATTATTATTTAATTAAAAAAATGCATTCACTCAGCTTAAAAAAAAAATCACTAAATGCTTTATTATTATTTACTAGCTGGAATATCTACCCTTTAAACTTTATTAGACTTTAATCTTAAGTCTAATTCTATATAATGTCAAATATAAAATACACTAAATAAATCTAGACTTGGATCTTTTGGCTTGAATATCTTTTGTATATCACATCCCTTATCTTATCTTATACTTATGCTATAACTTGGTCAGTGCAATTAGGCATTATGCTATATTTTGGTCAGTGCAATATGGTCCAATCTTTTTTGAAGCTCTGGGGGAAATGGGTATATAGCTAGCGGAGAACATTTCTTTGCTGCCATTAGGCATTCGAGATCAGCAAACACAACTCTGCTAAAGTAGGCCTATATGGATTCAAGCTTGAGCCACCTTGATCAAAAGCCAAGCAGTTTATGGCACTTAACTACCGTATTTTTTGCCGTATAAGACGCTCCGGCATATAAGACGCACCCAATTTTAAAGGAGGAAAATCTAGAAAAAAAAGATTCTGAACGTACCGTATTTTTCGCCGTATAAGACGCACCAACTTTTCCCCCCCAGTTTTGGAGAAGAAAAAGTGCGTCTTATACGTCGAAAAATACGGTAGATCTAGATCTATGTGTCAGTGATAGTATGTCTAGATCTCTAGATCATATATGAGTGTTTCTCCAGTACTGGTATCAAAAAGTGTCACATTAGGTCAAAAATTAAAATGGAAGTTTTTGGTTTCATTTTAAGTGTATTCATTTCTTCACCCATTGCACTTTAAGAATTTATCAATAGAAAATGAATTGGAATACATACATTTCCTCAGCAGTGTGGCAAAAGGGGTACCCACTATTGCATTTCAGGTGCATCACCGGGACACCTTTGATGATTTAAGTACAACCAACTGTTAATTTGTTTGCTTTCTTAGCATAATTTGAATGTTTCTATTGTATTAAACAGCTAGATAGAGAAATTGAAGTTTTTGAGCACTTACGTTATGTTTGCGCTCAATTTAAAAAATGGGACACCGTAGCACCTGTAACACTACTGGTAAAAGTTTTTTAAATAAGATTTTTTATAAAAAAGTTGAATTTATGCTATACTTGCATTGTAGCTAAATATATAGACTATTATTTGCTGCAATATCTCAACAATAATTCAAGTATTTATTATAACATAACTATTATATCACAAGATGTTGCGGGTGCTACAACGGGACACCAATATGAAATGTATAGTTTTTTTTGTTAACACATGCTAAAATACAATTTTTTGAAAGTCTATAAATACATTACTAATTATTCTTTTATCAATGATTCACAAAATAGTTTTCTATAACCACAAATGAATGTACTAGACCTTTGTGTGTGTGTGTTCAATAATCATTAAAAAATATATTAGACATAACTGCCTCAAATATGACCTAATCATAGACTAAAGCAGCTTTATGACTTTCAATGCACCAAGAACAAGATCCAAAACTAGATTTACATATAAATTGAAATATAGAGTAGATTTAAATCTACACAAGACCTATATATCCAGATCAAGACTTGTTTAGTGTCCCGTGAAGCACCACAGACAATGATAACACAATTAGGTTTACATTAACTTAGATTAAAAAATAGTATTCTATGTATTTTAGATCAAACTTGAGAATAATAAGCTTAATTCTTATTATAATTCAAAACTTTGGTGAGAAAACTACTTATATCTAGATCTCTGAGATTTTCTGGTATCATTCAACATTAGGCGTTTCGGGTGCTACAATGAAAAAATGTGGGACACCATGTCTATTAATGTATCCTGTTAATTACTGTGTAGCCTTTTCCCAAGAAAATGGAGCATATTGTGTACTAAGCAGTATCAGAGATACCATTAAGTAATTCCCATCTCATTAATAACTTTGTTTAAAAAAATATTGTTCTTTTTGTTAAGAGCGTTTGAGGTGCTTCACCTGGGACACCAAGAGCTATTTTACTAAAATTATATAAATTTTTACAGTTTTAAAGAAACATTACACTGTGTAAATTAATCATTGATGCTTTTAGTAACAGAGACACAATTGGGAGCAGAATCCTTTACTTTGTTTACAATTGATACAGGTTTAAAATTCCAAGTTAAGTGGGACACCATGTGAGGCACCTGTGACGCATTTTTTATGGCGACATCTAAGTAATACCAAAGTAACTATAAAATAAAAAGAAATAGATAATGCAATAACATTATATTGTTAACCTATTTCAACAAAAATGTCTGTTGAATAATCTTTGCTTTTAGTAGAATATTACTTCAACCTAAGCCTGGTATTCGATGTTACATCAAAAGATGCCATTTTGTGCACTATTTCACACATTTTCTACAATTTTAAAATTCCACAATGCACCTTTCAAGCTCAAAATATCACAATTTATAGATAAACCATTTCTACATGAAATGAAAAGAAAATTGTGACATTTTAATAAGAAGTTTTTGAGTTATAGACTTTTTAGTGAGCCAATACCTATTTGTCACCAGTACTGGAGAAACACTCAAAACCAAATTATGTGTATCTTTAAGATCTTTTGTTTGTCATTTTTATTTTCATTGAAAATTGAAATTTTGATCTATCTAGGTTCTTCTAATAATCTAATGTTTGCACATCTAGATTAATAAACAATGACCAATTTAGTCATTTAATTTTATCATAGATTTGCTGGGGGCATGGTGAGTAATACTGATGAGGTGTGGATCTAGGTTTATCTTTCAGTTAGCAGATATTCAATGTTAGATGTAAGGTACGACTAAATAATCCTGATCATTGTAGGAACACCTAAAGCATAGAAAGTAAAAAGCAAAATAAAAAAAAAGATGTTTTTGAAAAACAAAGCATATATAAGATAACGAATCACATATTTACAGCCACATCTCTCAATACTGTCATATTAATTTCTCCCAACTATATCAAACAAAATTAACTGATTTCCATTTATTAATTAATTAATCAATGGTTAATTTTTTTTTATTGATTCATGTTTTGTTAGGGACAATGAATAATTTTGCAAAGTTTTAGTTTGATCCAAGAATGGGAAGTGGGAGAAATAACGTGTAAAAAATTTGTTCCAGACAGGCAGACTGATGGAGTGAATTGATATAAGCTTTGTATAAATAAGAAATTGTTTTGAAGGAATCCACCTATTTTGTTTCCAAAGGAATGGCTCACAGTATAAAAAGGGAAATATTTTATAAAGAGTTGTTTTTTTTTACCATATTATTAAATTAAAAACTCAAAAGAAAGATTTACCACTGCAGGGGTGAACGACTGTATAGAAAATACAATAAACACGCATACCTGTAACCCTTTTACTTGGTCAGCAGGGTCATATGTAGTGCACGTTTATTGTAACTAAAACAAAACACTGAAATAATTATAATTATAAAATTATAATATATGATTTAAACCAAAATTTGAATAAGGGCATGGACTATTGTGGTTTCATTACTGATAAAAATAAAATATACATTTATTACCTTATGTCTGTCATACTAAGGCTCTTTCAAAAACATATATATATATATATATATATATATGTTATGCACATATCTACAAGTAATTTCTGTTAATCTGACTCTGATGGCTACAAAAGAAATAGAAATGATCTGTTCCCAGACCCTAATTTTCCCCTATTCACATTAATGAAATTATGTATCATATCATTCGAAAGGCTTAAAAGAAGTAAATAAATTTAAGAACTACTAATAAAGAGACAATAATGTAATAATGTGAATAATTTAAACATAAATACATCATCCTATTGACTGCAATTGGCTTGAGTCCATGGAGGTCTATAGAGGAATGGTTGGAGTCACTGTTTTGAGGGGGAACCCCTCCTTCATAATAAAATCAGGCAGCTGACAGTTTGGAGGGATTTCCTATTTCTGCTGTTTCGCAGATGGAAGGAAAAACATATTCAGAGTTTTTTTGTTTCTTTTTTCTATGGAGGACTGTTTGGTAGTAGTATATTATGTTATCATTGAAAGATTGAAAGATGTTCGCAAACCAAATTTTGGTATTAAACAAGGGCAACATTTTATTTGACTTTTTTTGGGACAGAAACTAATTTGTATGTAAACAAAAATTTTTGTAAGTAAACCAAGGTTCTATTGTAAATATATATATTTAGTGTGTGTGGGGGATGGACTGGGTGTCTGGTGAGCTCTGCTGATAATCGATCCCCAGTGGCGCTACAGCCCATGGAGGGCCATGGCCTGCTTCAGCCTATCTCTCCATTCTGACCTATCCTGTGCTTTACGTCTCCACGCCCTGATTTTTAACTGTTGTAAATCTGCCTCTACGTCATCCAGTCAGGGTACTCGTGGTCTGCCTTTAGGGCGCCTGCATTTTGGTTTTTGCTGGAGAACAATCTTGCTCCTCTGATCTCTGGCATTCTTTGGAGGTGACCTGCCCTACCTAATCTGTTTCTTTTTATTTCCTTCACTATGGAAGTGATACTTGGTTTAAAATAAAATGTTCCCTACTTTATTTTGTTTCTTTTATTCTTGGGTTTATTTTTAGAAATTATAGTTATTGCTTGAATCCTTATCTTTTTTTTAAAATCCTGGTGTAATTTTCTGGATTACTGCCAACTCAAGTTTTTGTTATGAAAGAGATTAGAACTGCTGTTAATCTTATGCCTTATCTCAGTGTATTAGTTGAGACCTGCCACAACTTTGTGTTGGGAAGGGGGGGTGGAGAAGAATTATTATTATATAGCGCTACTTTCATGCTTATAGCATGCTCAGATTGCTTTTGGTCACATCTCTTTTGTGGACCAGTGGGGGGAGAGGGTATCTAGGAGTTGGTTTTCCGTGCTGCCTTTAGGCGCTCAGTAAACACAACTCTGCACGAGTCGGGTGTCGAACACTTGGCCTCTCAACCACGCTTCCTATGCTTAAAAATAATTCTTGAACTAATTTTCAAAAACTATTCTCCTTCACCTATCTCTTAGTCTTCTGAACCCTTGGGGTGGGGCACCACACAGGATCTGTTCCTCCATTCCTCTCAGTCTTTTGCCTTTTCTAGAATTTCATTCAATGACAGGCCTGTCCATTTTTTTATGTTGTCTTCCTAGCGCTTTCTCTGTTTGCCTCTTCTTCTTTTTTCTGGTATTTTTCCCTGAAGGAAAGTCTTTGCTAGCCCTCAGGATGTTGTGATGTGTATGTTTGCCTGCTCGTGTGGTATTCACATTCGACTGTCATTGGGCTGTCTCAATAGTCCTGGGGAATCGCTGCCATCACCTATCATTTTGTGGGAGGTTTTGGACTAATATGTAAAAGTTTCTAATCTCTTTATTTGTGATGCAGTCTTTGTTAGTGATACCTAGGCTCTTTCTGTGGCATCTTAGTTCCATTGTGTGATTTTATTCATCAACAGCAAAAGTTGAAGGAGGAAAGAGAAGCCAAGAGAGCGCAGTTGGATGAAAGACACTACTATGTCCTACAAACAGTGGCAGACAGCTTGGGATTGGACAGAGCAGAAGTGGAGGATGCCATTTTGGAGGGAAATCAGGTTAATGATATACTATATTTGCATTAATATTTATCTAGATATTAAAATCCAAACCATTATGAAAAAAAAACTTTAATATACATTTTGCATTACTTCCAGATTGAAACTATGGAGAAGTTTTTAGGTGTTAATGGTTGTAATCGTCTCCTATTTTACTACCAAGAACCAGAGACAGATAAAGAGCCTGGTAAGTTTTTACAAAGCCTATATCAACTCAGTCTGTCTATCTGGTAAATAGTGTGTACATGTTATTTCTCCCATAACCATTCTGGGATCAAGTTGAAACTAAGCAAGATTATTCATTGGCATAGACAAGGCATGAATCAATTTAAAAACATTAACAAACTCGCCTTTGTTTCAATTAGTTAATGATAGTTAACTATTTTTTTTTATAAACAAACAAGGGAAACTTTAGTATTCACATATATGGCTGAATTTGTTGGGTTCAGTCCCCTTAAATAATTGTCAACACTTTTTCTCCCTCACACATTCCCCTGATCAAATTGATACTTTACACAATTGTTTATTGTAACTAACAAAACATAAATTAATGGAAAAAAAAACAACCACCAAATTAGTCAATTAATTATTTGTAATGTTTTATTTTGTGTGATATCAAATAAGGGAAATAAATTGTACATTATTGATATAGTTTTAAGAACGGAGTTCTTCCCCTATAGATAAACTTTGTTTTTTTTTTAAAAAGATTTTTTCACATTATTTTTCAATGTCTTGCATGTGTCCAAGATGTGCGTTATCAAATATAGATAACTGCCTGGTTTTGTGGTATGTGCTCTGGACTTATTTTGATGGTCCTTAGCTTGAACCTGACCTCTTGCTGAACTCTGCTTTCCTGCAGGAGTTTGGTTCTAGGATATGTTAATCTTCAATATGGTTTATAATAAATAATGCTGGTCAGGCGAATGTGTTGTGCTGCTGCTTGTTGAATCTTCTTTGCTTTGTTTCATAATACATCTGAACTGGTAACAAAATTGAAAGTAAAAGAAAAGATGATAAAATACTAAGTCATTAAGAATGTTGAATGTTGGTCGACATAGACTATTCAATTACGTTGAAATCATACTTATAAATTTATTCACGATGATGTAAACCAGAAAGTGTTACAAAGTTGAAAAGACATTTAGCCTATATATTAAATACTTCTTTTGTATCGACAAAATGAAATTAAAGAAATCAATGTAAGATTGAGTTATGGAGTCCAGGGTAATAAAGAGACTCAGTGGGTTCCAGTTCCAGTTGCTTGTCCTGTACACTTTATTTTTATGACATATAAACCTGGTTTCCTTTTTTTCTTTTTATCTCAAATGAATAAAGAAAATTTAAAATAACTTTTACCAAACAACGAAGCACTTTTATAGAAAGTTCCATATATATTTATTGAAACTATCCACATATGATCAAATTAATTTAAAAAAAAAAGGCGCTGATCTCAATATTTTTGCTTCTAATAAAAAAATAATTGCTACCTACCAAGTTTTTTTTGTAAACCATTTCAATATCTAGAGACTTACAGAGCAAGGTTTTAATTACAGACCCAACCAAATAAAAATTCTTTAGACTCAATTTTAAGCAAGATTCTTGTCTGAATTTCTTGGAGAGTTCTTCAATCAAAGTTATATTCTGGTCCCAAATAAAAGTTATATTCTGGTCCCAAATCAAAGTTATATTCTGGTCCCAAATCAAAGTTATATTCTGGTGCCAATATGCTTATTAATTCTTACAGTTTGTGAATACAAAGATTTGAAGAAATATTGTTTAAAAAAAATAAAGGTTGAAAATGTTTTTAAATGAAGGTTTCAAAGTCTTAACAGTTTAGGAAATAATATGAAAAGGAAAGCTTTTAACCTGTCAAGTCAAAGAGTGATCAGTCGTAAAGAAGGAAAAAATCAATACAGACATTATGGTATTTCTTCTTACCTCTACTGTTAAGCACCTTTTAACTTTTTATCAATAATCTTGTTTTTGGTTGTGCAAGTTCACATACAATTCATTGCATAGATATACAATTTTCTAATTTCTATTTTTAATAAAGACAAATGTATGCTTTTGTATGTGTTCTTCAGTGGAAAAATTAAAGCAAAAAGGGTTTTTTAATTACATTGATATATAGGGGGTGAAAAGCAAAAAGTTTTTTTTAATTACATTGATATATAGGGGGTGAAAAGCAAAAAGAGTTTTTTAATTACATTGATATATAGGGGGTGAAAAGCAAAAAGGGTTTTTTAATTACATTGATATATAGGGGGTGAAAAGTAAAAAGTTTTTTTTAATTACATTGATATATAGGGGGTGAAAAGCAAAAAGGTTTTTTTAATTACATTGATATATAGGGGGTGAAAAGCAAAAAGGTTTTTTAATTACATTGATATATAGGGGGTGAAAAGCAAAAAGGGTTTTTTAATTACATTGATATATAGGGGGTGAAAAGCAAAAAGCCTCTGAACCAAGGAGTCTTTGGTTTGAATCCTAATGTAGACTGGGATTTTGAATTTCTGGATTTTTAAGGATGGCCCTGATTCTACCCAACTATGATGGGTACCTGGCATTTATTGGGGAAGTGCAGGTAGTTTGTCGTTGTGCTGGTCACATGACACCATCTTGCCAACATATAGTCAATATGTTAATTGTCCTACAAGGCACGATAAAACCTCGGACATGTGTTATAGCAACATAAAAATGACCTACACATCTCGATCGTTATTTCCCCTCGGAGAGTCGGACCACACAATGATCCTTCTTACACCCACGTACAAACCGGTTTTAAAAACAACAAAACCCGAAGTCCAGTCCATCCAGGCAAGGTCTGATGACGCTGTTTTACAGCTACAAAGTTGTCTGGAGCAAACAGATTGGGACATGTTTGTAAACAACTGCCCTGACGTAGATGCACCTACCACAACCGTTAATTTGTACATCCAGTCCTGTGAAAACATGATTGTACCCAAGAAGAAAATTAAAACATTCAGTAACAATAGACCCTGGATGACCAAAGAAATAAAGGAAGCGATTCTATACAAGAAAAGAATGTTCAAGAGCAGTTCTTCTGAATTCATCTCAGCCCAAAAAAAGCCCTTAAGAAGAAATTATTTGAAGTAAAAGAGAGATTCAGGGAAAACATTGAAAGCTTTTTCAAGAAAAATAACTCTAAAGCTTGTTGGAGTGGCTTGAAACAAATTACTAGCTACGTACCTAAAGCGCGAACCAATGTGCGTCGCTGACAATAGCATATTTGTCAATGAGAATTAAATGATTTCTACAGCCGATTTGACTGTCACAACTTTGAGAAAGACCACCATGATTTATTGGCATCATTTGAGAACAGTAATCTTATCTCAAGAACTGTTTGATAAACAAGAAGTGACTAAAATATTTAAACAAGTAAACACACCGCCAAAGCCTCGGGACCCGAGAAATTATGTGGAAAACTTATAAAGCTATGTGCGGAACAACTGGATTATATCTTTTGTGCTATCTTCAACAAGTCCTGGCAAACGCACAAAATACCTTCCATTCGGAAGACATCTGAAATAATTCCAGTACCCAAAAAGGAGATAATTGCTTCCAACAACGACATACGTCCCGTAGCACTGAGACATCAATTCCAATGAATTGCCTGGAGAAAATGATTTTAAAACATCTACTGAAAGAAGTCGAAACACGACTTGACCCGCACAAGTTCGCTTACAAACCGCCAAGAAGTACAGAAGATGCACTACTATTCATGCTGAATTGTCTATACCATCATCTTGATACTCAGAGACATTATTCGTAGATTTTTCGTCCGCATTCAATACCATCCAACCACATCGCATGATGCAAAAACACCATCCAACCACATCGCATGATACAAAAACTATCTGAATTGAACGTTAGCCAAAACATACAAGCTTGGATTCTAAACTTTCTTATCAAACGCCCGCAATATGTAAAAGTGAACGGGCATGTGTCAGGCACGAGAGAGCTTTGCACTGGAGCGCCGCAGGGGTGCGTCCTGTCACCAGTATTGTATACCATATACACAAATGACATTCAGAGCGTATCAGCTTACAATCCCATCATAAAATTTACTGACGACACAGCAATTATTGGCCTTATTGCAGGTGACGAAAATATGTACCATTCAACAATTAACACTTTTTACCAATGGTGTATAGATCAGTGGCGTAGCTACCTATGTGCGGGTGGTGCGGGTCGCACAGGGCACCAAGTGGAGAGGGGCACCAAAATTCCCCCAGTGTGTATTAATTTCCTATTTCCGTGAGCTTTTCAGTAAAAACGACTAATTGTATGGACACGAACAAACATAAACTACTGTATTTTAAACATGAACTAACGATTTATAAACTATTCATGTCGCTATTTTGTTTCATCTCCTTGACTATTTCTTCCATACAATGTAAGCTATAGAACAGTTTGAACTAATTTACTAGATTTATTTCGGACACACGGTACATGTTGTTACTACACTGATCAATGCTCTGTAATATAAAGAAGAAGAAGATAGGCCAACCATTTTTTACTTCATTGTTTAGTCCATTGGTTTAATCTAGATATTGAGTTTACAAATATATTTCTAAACACTAGCTCTAAACAATTGTCTTAGTTTATTCATTTCTTTATGATTCTTAATAGTTTAATTTTGGAAATAATTCTATTGTAATGTCAATATTTTAGAATAAGCTAACCTTTGTTTTCTACCAGGTTTTTTAAACTAACTAATTAATTGTAATGCTGTAACGTAAACAAAATGATGAACAATGCTCAAGACTGACTAGTCTGGCTGGCGCCTCAAAACCCTTTTAAGCTCAGACGGAGAAATCGGCATCTCTGGTTCTGTCCGGTCTGGGTAGACTATGAGGGCCCCAAACCCAGATCTATCGGGGTCCCTTATTACCGACCCATCGGACTTTAGTGTAGCTGATGCCAAGTTTTGGAGTATGGCAGGTGTTAATCGCCTTTTGGTGGCTCCCTCTTGCCCACGGAGGGCAAGTACTAATTCTTCTAATAGGAATTCAATCAGTGGAGAGCCCAGCTGATTTTGACAAATTGGCCGCAATGTGGAGGAACAATCGCATTTTATGCGGTTCCTCTCTCTCCACTGTTGCACTAAGATTGTGGTGGGTAGCCTAGAGTCGCCCCTTTTGTAGCGCTCGTAGGCCGTAGGTACCGCCCTCTCCCTCCTTAAATGTAAATGGTCCACGTTTGTTAAGATTTCAGCAGCGTTTGTTGGGCTTGTCCGAAAGGTGCCACAAATGAACCTTAGTTCCTGTGATTGTACTCGGTCGAGTGATTCGAGGGCAGTTTTACTAGCATATACTTGAGCTGTACTCAATTTGTGATCTGACTGCCCCTAAGTACAATGTGCGTAGCATGTCAGCTTTGGCATCCCACTTTGTGCTGGAAAGCTTTCTTAGTAACGCTAACTTCTCCGAGGCTTTTCTTTCAACTTCCTGGACGTGCTGGAGCATTGACAACTTTCTATCCAGGGTTACCCCTAGATATTTGGCTTGTTTTCACGTTGGAGTCGCAGCCCACCGAGTTGAAGCTCGAATGGAGCCTTAAGAATGTCGATCCCTAGGCTGAACAGGGACCAGGTCGTTTTGGCAACGTTTATCTGAATCTGTCATTTGTCGCAATGCGAGGAGATGGTTTGGAGGTCTGCTTGTAATGCCGCCTGTATTTGGTCGGCTTTCTTGCGGGTTGACCAGAGGACAATGTCATCCGCATAAAGCAGTTTCTTTGACCGCAGTGAGGTGCGTTTCTTAAAGTTCTTAAGTCTAAGGAAGCATCGAGACAATTTCAAGTCACATCATTGCCAGAGTCCACCAACTATAGGCGAGCTGTTAATGGGTATGAATTAACTGAACAATTAAAAGCACCAAAGCAAGATGAGACGATTATCATTGAATCCAGAAAAAAATGATGAGGCCGACATCGTGAAAAGAAGAAAATATTTCAATACCGCAGGTTCTAGAGACTAAAGGACAGCACACAAGCATGTCCTCAAAAATTCATACTGAAGTAGCTGAACTATCAGACAGTGTAAACAATACAGAAAGCAGGATAAGAAACTGTAGACTGAACGACATTGGAGATTGGCCTGATGTCATCACAGATAATATTCGCATACACCTTCTCACTCAAGGATCTGAAACAGTTCAGCGTATGGACAGTCAATTCAGAGAGGCGTATAGACATCAAGAATCAGCAAAAGGAGAGGCTAGAAAGCTTTCAAAGGCTTGGTTTTTCCGGCAATGTCAAACGGCGAGAAAGTTCTTAGAAAGTGAATGTGTTATTCGCCCAAAAAAAAACAAACGAATCCTTATTTTGCTTCCCCTGCATACTCTTCTCAACAAGATCAAGTACCAAATCTTTATTTAAATCCAAAGATGGATTCAATGAGTGGTGGAGGTTATCCCCGAAAATAGAAAACCATGAGACCAGCAGAGCTCACATTTAGTCATCGCTTGCTTGGAGGGAACTTGAAGTTTGTCTGAGAGTAGGGAACAATATGGACAACAAGGCCAAGATTTGATTATACAAGAGACGAAAACCTGGAGAGTTAGTAAAATTACTATCAAAGTACGATCCACTCTTGAGGGAGCATGTGCTTCGAACTAAGCTTTGTTCCAGACCGAATACATACATGTCTCCACAAATACAAAATGAATTTATTACAATATTGGGGGATCACGCTAAAAAAACAAATCATACAGCAAGTAAAACAAGCCAAATATTTCACTATTATTTTTGACAGTACACCTGGCATCTCAAAGCTGGATCAAATTTCCCAAATCTTACGGTATGTTGCCATGGAGAAAGACGGGGTGCAGGTTCGTGAGTCTTTTGTTGACTTCATCGACACAAGGACACGCATGCTGCTGGAATCGCTGAGAAGATTCTAGAGAAATTGCGTTTGGATGGCTTAGACATAATGGACTGCAGGGGTCAAGGCTATGATAATGCTGTGGTCATGAAAGAATTAACAATATTTGATTAATGAATATATATTATTTTGAAAAAAAAAGTAGGGTTTTGCAATGTAATTTATAAGTTAGTTTGTTTTTTTTTGGGGGGGGGGGCATCAAGATGAGGTACCGCACCAGGCATCATATACTCTAGCTACGCCACTGGTATAGTTAACTTTCTAATTTTAAATGTTCGGAAAACGAAAGAAATGATCATAGATTTAAAAAAAACTTAAAGGCGGCCATCTTGCAGACATTCAGATAAACAACCGAACCGTAGAACATGTGCAAGAATATAAATACCTAGGCACAGCCATCAACAACAAACTGAAATGGAGTGAACACTGTCAAAACCTTTACACCAAAACTCACCAACGTCTTTTCTATCTTAGAAAGCTCAGGAAGTTCCACACCGACTAAAACAACAATTAAACTTCTTTTATACAGCAACCATCAGCAGTCTAATTCACTTTGCCATCACCTGCTGGTATGGTAATACTTCACCTGCACAAAGGCTTAGACTAAATCCTATACTCTTTAGCGAGCAATTCTTGTATGTATAATATATTTATATATACATTTTATTTCGAAAACGGCTCTAACGATTTTCTTAAAAAATATCAAGGTATGTGCATATTAGTGAGAAACAAATTCTGAACTCATTGGCCACATCGGGAAAACTCGAGGTCGACCGTTATATCGGTTTGAAAATGCCTCATTTTCGAATAAAAATAATTTTGGCTAGAATGTTTTATGAATGAAAATTGTCCATGACGTAAACGTGAAAAACGCTGCTTACGTGACTAGGCTTACCGCAGTACACTAAAGTATTTCTTTGCAAACAAGAACGAGTTCTAAAGAATCAATAGGCCTAATTAAACATTTGCGCACCATCTTGCTGTTGATTGATTTATTATAGAACTATGAAAGAAAAGTAATGAAATTAAATGTGCCGATGTATGATTAGTTATTGTGTTTTAAGTGCGTAATAAATTGTTTACTCTTTAATTGCGTAGAGCGGTGCAGATACCTTTTACTTTGTTGTTTATTTTGCTGGTGACCTCCAGCTGTCTCTTTCTGAGGCCGCATGCAACCATGTGCTCTCTTCTATGTCAGCTAAGGCAAGTTGGCGCCATAAGATGGCCTTTTAAGCGTTTCGGTGTTGTGTCGACCACTTTTTAGCTCACCAAAAAAGACTACCTTTGGCAATCGTAACTGTCGGACTTAAAGAATTCCCTCTATACAAAGGCCGCGGATACACATTTGAGGCCAAAAGAAAATCTGCTGCCGAGGACAGACGCTGACGCTACAAGAAAATCTTAATCGAGCACCGCGGACAATGGTTATGCTTTCTTCGGATGTGGCAAAATATGTAGGTTACAGCTGGGGCTGCGTACCCACGGGAAATACTGCAATCCTCATTCAATCCTCATTAATTTTCGGACTCAAAGACAAGCCTTATTATTATTATTATTATTTTGCTGGTGAATTATTGTCATGTGTTCATGCTTCGGTGTCTACTGTCCCGTACCAAAACAAAGGAAATGGTCATAACACAGCTTCTCTACGCCCTACTGGTCACACTAAACATGATATCCATCTAGCGGTCAAAGAGTTTGCGTAAGCTGCAGCCTCGGTAAAAAGCTTGGAGTTAGGGCCTTGATGACGGAAGGCCCAGGAGAGATCTGAATGAAGGGATCTGTAAAAGTAGTCCATATCCCTCCACGAGCTGTAGCACCACTGGAATGGATGGATGGCAACAGCCAGTATAAACTTCTTATAGTCCGACAGTGAGGCTGGGCAGGGCACGTATCCCGTATGGGGGACGAACATATTGTTTGGCGTAACAGAGGTGCCCCACGAAAACGTTTCTTTAGAAAACTAATGCAATGATTTAAGTCTATTAAGACAAAAAATGCGCCATTTTACTTTGTCACAAAGTGCCTGTTTTACCCTATAAAGTAGAGATTTGCGTCACTTGATGTTTCGTACTAAAGACATAATGAATAAACAAATTCCATAATTAAATGTCTGAACGTAACCATCTAAGAAGTTACACTGCAAATACTTTCTTCCAAGCCAATAATAGTAGACCTACAATAGTTTTACGCAACAAATGAATTGTAAAACTATAAGACGGACGTGAGCTGTGGTTTGTCTAGACTGTAGGAGGACTTAAGAGACTTTATATTTAATCGTCATGTACAATTACATTTAGAACCAACAGAACACTAAAGCAACTCTTCAGATTTGTAGTCTCTATCTGATCGTTCATTTTCGTAATAACAAAAATATTCCCAAAATGACTTCTGGCATATAACCTTTCTTAGGAAATTATTTAACCGAGCGAGGCTCGGCCACCTGATATTAGACTAATTAAAAAAGCATCGCATATCACTCGAACACAGCTACCATCTCTTGAAGAGCTTTTCCATGAAAGATGCCTTTCCAAAACACTCACTATTCTTAAAGATAACCTTCACCCATTAAACCACTATTACATGAGATCTGAACGAAGTGGTCGTCTCCTTTCCATTAGGACTAAAACAGAAAGATTTAAAAACTCCTTTATCCCACTGTCAGTCAGAGTGTTACAAGATCAGCTGTCGTCATCGAGAAGTTCATAGAAGTCTAATTCATAAAGCGCTGGTTGTGAATGTGTATGTGTTTCGTGTGTGAATGCTGTTCGTATTTGCATCTATAATGCTATTGTTACAGTAGTTACGCGGACGTAGTCAATTGTAGTCAAACTGAATTTCCATTTAATTGGATCAATAAAAATTATCTTATCTTATCTTATCTTAATATTGACCATTGAAATAGAGGAACTTTACATCACATGCCCTAGAGATAGCAAGGTTTCAAATAGTTGTCTTTAATATACATGGGTATGCGTTGGATATAATTACTTTCTTTTTTTTTTAAAGAAATGTCTGTAATTGACAAGATATTGATTGCTAAAACAGGGGATGTGAGTGTTACTATGACTGATGGACTGTGAAGGTATCAAGTTTTTAGAACTGGGTTGGCAAAGACTGTTAGGCATACGGAGTCTCTAATTCAATTCAATTCTTCCCGGTCTTCTCTGCTTCTTCAAGTACACTGCGTCGCCATGTTCTTTTTGGTCTTCCTCTGCGTCTTGTTCCCTGGGGGGTTCCACTCTAAGGCCCGCCTAGCTCTGTTGCTGGTATCTTTTCTAAGGATGTGACCAATCCATCTCCACTTCCTCTCTAAGATCTGCACTTCTATATTTTTCTGTCCACTCATCTCCCACAGTTTGGTGTTTTCTACTTTGTCGTACCAGTGTATTTTTAGAATATTTCTCAGGCATCTGTTGGTGAAGGTCTGTATTTTTATGTTGTGGCCATTGACTACTGACAGCCCCCCCCCAATTTTTTTTATTGCTTTAGAATATGCACCCTTTGTTTAGGATCCCTTATTTGAAGAAAACATAAAGAAAACAAATTTGACATATGAGATTTGAGGTTTATAACCAATGAGTTTTGACTAGATTAACACCATTAGTAAAATCACTAAAGTTTAGGTTAGGGTCAGCAGACTAAAATAATAAAAAATAGCAATAATACATAAAACATTGTACCATATATATAATAATAATAATAGCAATGTCTTCGATTCCGAAGATTATGAATGAGTGCAGTGATTCACATGACTAAGCAAACCCAGCTGTGACCTGGATATTTTTCCTCATCTCATGCAGGCAAATCGGCGGTCTATGTAAGTTTGTTATTTCCGTCATCTACGCCTGTCTTCAATGCGGGCTTTCCTTTGGGTATCAAATGTGTGTCCTGCACCCTTTGTGAGAGCTCTTCAACTGCTTTCTGCTTCCAGATATTTAAATTTCTTTGATGCTATTGAGGGCGAAATGGCGCCTGAGTTGGTCTTTATAGCGCTTACGGGGGGGCCTCCTTTAAGCTTGCCAAAGAGGATCCCCTTTGGCATGCGGTCGTCTCCCATGCGGGATAGGAGTCTGTCCCAGCGCAGCTGGCGAATTGTAATTCCGGCCTCCAGCAGAACATAGTTATTTGTAATGTAGTCTTGCCAGCGTAAGCCCATCATGGAGCGAAGGGATCTTTGATGACGGCTTTACAGGAGCCTTAATTGTCTGAATCAATCCAAGAAAAATTCAATATCACCGTCTGTAATTTATAAGATAAGATTACCTCTGTCCTCCTCGAGTGTAAGTTTATCCGTCCACTTATTATTTGTATTAAACAATTTGGGTTATTTTTGTGGTGCTCGAAATTTCTATTATTAACATCTAAGAATAATATGCCCTGAAGTAATGTTCATATACACGGAAGTTTAGTCAAGTCTTTATCTAACACTTGATCTTTCATTAACCATTATTAAAATATAGGTTAGACTTAACACTCTCCAGAGAGAAAAGTTTAAAGAAAAGAGAACAGATTGATTATATCAACGACTTCGTCATTTACCTATTACCGAGACTCAAGAGTCCCACTGACAGGGGCATTAATGTAATGATTCTTACTGAATAGGTTGCCGCGCGACACGGTCTGGCGTAAGTTGCGGCCCTTGTTCGAACTTAATAGCACCCGACATTCGTTTTGAATGAAAAAGGCTCTGGCCTGTTAAGCGATAAAAAAATATATGACTGTGTGATTGATTTTTAATGACATTGATAGCATTGAACTGGCAAATAAAGGCTTCTAATGTTGTCCTTGAGGGAAAAAAAAAAAGACAAAGTTAGTTTTTTTTTTTTCGAAACTATAAATCTCATATAAAAACAGAATTCTGCTTTGCGGAACTATGCTAACCTGGGAGTGCACAGGATTAAGAAGAAGAAGAATTCTGCTTTTAACGGGCGTTCTGATTTTAATGGGCATACAGCTTTTAATGGACATACCGCTTATAAGTCGGAATATCACTTACCAGTAGGCACGCCGCCTACATGTGGGCATACAATCTATATTTTTTTTTTACAACCAGGTTTACGAATATCTACAAGAGGGCATAGCCTACCTCATCTAAGTGGGCGTACCACATAGAAGTGAGCATTCCATCTACACGTGAGAATACCGTAAGGGCCAGCTCTAGATAGTTGGAGGCCCTAGGTGAAGGGCATCGTAAGTGATCAGCAATCAGCCTCCCACCCTCAATACCTGTCTGTGGTTAGTTTTAATGTGTCATCCAGTATATAGGCCTAACCTTATGCCTGGTACTGTTCCTTGTAAGAAGGACTTGGAGAGTTCGTACTGCATTATCCTTTGTTACCGTTGTCTTGACAATGTCCAGGAAGTCGTTAATAAGGCGAACCGATTTTTCGAAACTAACCGTCCATTCCCCTGTTATCCCTTCTTAGTTTCTTATGCCTGGTACTGTAAGAAAGACTTGGAGAGTTTGTACTGCACTATCCTTTGATACCGTTGCTTCGACAATGTCCAGGAAGTCGTTAATAAGGCAAATCGATTTTTCTAAACTATAAATTTCTTATGAAATGGAATACTAACACAATGGCGATAATGATATTTGAAATTGGATTTACATAAGTGAGCTCTCTACTTTTTAAAGTTTAAATTTCGTGTTAATACGAACAACAAGGTTAAGTAGGCTACTGCCACACAGATACATACCCAAAAGGAGGACAAACAGAAGAACAAATCCTTACAAAGGAGGACAAAAAGGAGGACAAATCCTTACAAAGGAGGACAAAAAGGAGGACAAATCCTTACAAAGGAGGACAAAAAGGAGGACAAATCCTTACAAAGGAGGACAAAAAGGAGGACAAATCCTTACAAAGGAGGACAAAATAAATCTTATCTTATAAAATACAGACGTTACTTAAAAAAAAAAGATGATTACGTCTTACGCGTTATGCATGTTTAATGTAGTCATGCATGTTATCCAATGGCTTAAATTCTGCCAAGTCATTAGTTTTCCTGGCTGGCTCAGGCAACCCATTCCGTCCCATCCAGGCGAAGTAAACTTTGAAAACTGGACTTGTACCTATTGAATTAAATAAAAAGTAACTCACAGGCTGGAGTGTGATTTCATTACAGGGTACTTATCATATTTCTCGGAAGGAAGGACTTTTTGCAGTTGTTCATCATTTGCACTAACATACGCGCGGGACTCTGTGTTGGTCATTTTCTTCAAATGTTACTTTGTGAGAAGAATGCCTCTCACTGTAACATACTATAGCCTATTTCTCTTTTTTTTTTTTTGGGTCTTCTATGCATTTTTCAGCCAAACTCTATCGCAACGTTGGATTTATGCCAGGGAATACAAAAGAAGTAAAAACGTTTCAACGGAATATATTTGTAATTGTGTATGGTAGGCTACGCAAAAATATCTTTCTGCCCTGCAAATGATTTGAAATGGCAGTGCTCCTGAAACAGTTAAACATCGTGACATCTCTTTCTTTCGGATAGTACCATGCATGATCATCAAATGTAGCGTCTTGTAAAGAAGTTTTGAAGAGTGCCATCCATTTTTTTTTCTCTGAATATTCAATGCATTTTTGGTATGTAGATTGAGTGTTTCACAAATGCATTTCATTCGTCTTCCCATAATGCCTACTTGACACACATTTTTCACCTTCAAGGAAAGACAACTTTCCCTTTTCCTGTTTTGCAGAATTCTTTGTCAACCTGAGCAGACGTTTATTCCCATTCAATGGCTGCAATTTTGATCTGATACACCGACATCAATGAATGCAAAAAGCATAAACAAAACTTTCTGGCAAATTATTATTTTTTTCTTATTATCGTCAGTGACTCAGGAAGAACGCCTTCAGTGTTGGGGCTAGCAGCCTCTCGGTTGCTGGGAATAAGCCAAGCCATCTAGACTGAGACTCTATTTGTTTCTGTTGTATAGACTTACTATAGACCAATCACATTGTTACTCATTCAGTCATTGTAGATTAAAAAACAAACAAAAAACCCCGCATGTTCGTATTACGTTTCGGAGTTTTTCGCTGGCGACATGACGCTCTAAATCAGTGCCGCCCTTGCTTGCGACCGACCCCGCGCAAATCACAAACAACACACGTAGCTTCATCTTCTGTCCGCCCATCACCAAAACACTGGATGCTCATTTTATCTGAGAATTTACATTGGACATTGGTATGCGTATTCTAATTATTGAATACAAACATGACAACAGCGAGCACTCAAAGTTGATTGACTTATATATACTACCTGGTTGTCAACTGGATGCTCCTGAGTTTGAAACCCTGCACACCCCAACTCCATACCATCCTGTGGGAGGTTTGGGCTAGTTTGGGCTTTAACTCTTTCTCTCCTAACTGACGATACCAACGTTGATTCCACCAGAATGTGGTTTTTAATTTCGGAGAGAAAGAGTTAAATCTGAAGGGGCCTCCAAACATGTGATTGTCCCTACTTTTATGGGACATTTACTTGTGTATATTAATGTAATTAAAGATGTCTTGTTTCACTTGAGCTGGTGGACTACTTTTTACCGCGTATGTCTACTTCCATTCAGCACAGCACAATAGATATTGATATTGATCACAACGTCACCAAGTAGCAGACATTTCTTTTATTATCCATAAAATAAGATACACCTAAAGCTGGCAAATCCAGCCATAAAGAAATACATATTATTCCATGTCAGGACTGAGTTCTGGTCAGCCTGGGTCTCCTGTTTACTGTAGAGGAGAAGGGGGGCAATTCAGGTTGTTGACTTCAAAACTGTTATTGTGTTGGATTGTTTTATTTGGTGAGAATTTTTGTTGAATATAATGTAACTCAAAATAAGGTAGTGTGGTTTTGTTCCTAGTCCAGGACAGTTGGACTTTTGGTTATAGATATAGTCGAAGTGTAGACTCTAATTATTGAAGTCCAAAGTCCAAAGAAATATTCTAAGTACACAATTGATACTAAATCACTGAATCAACTACATCAGACATCCTTACAGCTTAAGAACATGGCCACTACTGCTTCTCTAACCACGTGATCAACTCCCAGAATTCTCGATTAGGTTTCACTTTCACGTGAAACACAACAAAATGTTATACTTCGTGCTTCATGTCACAAACCATGATGTGACAGTGAGACCATAACTTGTTGTAGATTAATTATTGGTGCAATATCATGACTGGGAAAAAGACTCAACTATAAATAATTAAGTTAGCATATTTCTTTATCTTTAATCATCAGACACCAGTCGCATGGGCCCACCTGCAGTCAAAGTGTTAAAGTCAAACAAACCCAAGCTCTTCATTGCAGACGGGAAGGAGACGCCTTTGAAAGGTGTTTGCCTTGTGTTCACCAGAATGCCTTCCACCAGCCACACAACAGTGACAGAGGCCAATATAACAAAGGTGAAAAGTATCATTTTTATTCGCTTGTCTACACGTCTGGGTTATGACCAAAAAATAAACAATGCAACACTGACTCGAAGTAGTTCACATGTCTGTGTCTCAGATCTCACATAGTAACAACTCCCAACACGTTCATTCCTCATTGTCTTATGATCATAAAGAAAAGTTCACTTGGGAAAGAAAATTGGGCTGTTGTGTGCCCTCTAAAAAAGTGTATTTACAAAGCTTATATCAACTCACTCTGTCTGGTAAAAAAAATGTGCACATGTTATTCTCCCAAATCTAGGATCAAGCTGAAATTTTTGCACAACTATTTCTTTTACCTGACAACACAAATTAGTTACCTAACTATTGCTAATTAGTTGTTTGATTTCTCAAAAAAGGGAAAGAAATTGTGCTTGACTAAAGTGGTGGTATAAGCTGAATTAATCACCTTTAGTGAAAGCAACATAAAAAATAGGAGGAGACTATAGAAACAGTAGATAACTCTACAATCTTCCACGTGAAGAGTGGTTAACATGTTGGCTTGAAAAGCCTAAGAAGGCTTGAGCCCTGAGTTCAAATCCCAGTTGTCCCCCCCCCCTTTTTTTTTTAAAAATATTTTATAGCATACAAACATATTCTAATAGAAAATAATTTGTGACTACAGAGACATCTACATACATCCATTTTGTCTCTTAATGCAAAAGAAAAAATCATACATTTCAAGTCTGTTGTCCACCAAATTATTAAAAATTTAAATTGAATCCATTTTACTTCAGTATCTTTAGAAACTGTAATGAATAAATAAATATTAAAAAAGCCAATAGTCTATTATTAACCTTACAACTTTGCATATTTTAGGAGGTCAACTTCACTATGCTGGACACCAATGGGCAAGGAACGAATGGGCGTGGCCTACTCAGAGCTGTGGAGAGTGTTTTGTCAAGTGTCTTTATACCAGCCTTGAAGAAATTAGAAAATGGTTGGGACCAGCTTTCCAGCCAGGAAGGGGATGGAGTCAGAGTGGAGTTTTTGAATTCCCTTGATTCATTTGTGTCTGTTCTTATTGGTAAGTATTTGATTCATTTGTGTCTGTTTTTATTGGTAAGTATTTGATTCATTTGTGTCTGTTTTTATCGGTTAGTATTTGATTCATTTGTGTCTGTTTTTATTGGTAAGTATTTGATTCATTTGTGTCTGTTTTTATCGGTTAGTATTTGATTCATTTGTGTCTGTTTTTATTGGTAAGTATTTGATTCATTTGTGTCTGTTTTTATTGGTAAGTATTTGATTCATTTGTGTCTGTTTTTATCGGTTAGTATTTGATTCATTTGTGTCTGTTTTTATTGGTAAGTATTTGATTCATTTGTGTCTGTTTTTATTGGTAAGTATTTGATTCATTTGTATCTGTTCTTATTGGTAAGTATTTGATTCATTTGTGTCTGTTTTTATTGGTAAGTATTTGATTCATTTGTGTCTGTTTTTATTGGTAAGTATTTGATTCATTTGTGTCTGTTTTTATTGGTAAGTATTTGATTCATTTGTGTCTGTTTTTATTGGTAAGTATTTGATTCATTTGTGTCTGTTCTTATTGGTAAGTATTTGATTCATTTGTGTCTGTTCTTATTGGTAAGTATTTGATTCATTTGTGTCTGTTTTTATTGGTAAATATTTGATTCATTTGTATCTGTTCTTATTGGTAAGTATTTGATTCATTTGTGTCTGTTCTTATTGGTAAGTATTTGATTCATTTGTGTCTGTTCTTATTGGTAAGTATTTGATTCATTTGTGTCTGTTTTTATTGGTAAGTATTTGATTCATTTGTGTCTGTTCTTATTGGTAAGTATTTGATTCATTTGTGTCTGTTTTTATTGGTAAGTATTTGATTCATTTGTGTCTGTTTTTATTGGTTAGTATTTTGCTTTCCAAAAGCAAATTAAAACATTTTTTTTGCAAGCTTAATAATTTGTAGAAAGTTTATAGTTATGAAAAGGATAGAGTAACCTGACCTGAGGGCTAGAGTTTCCCACTATGTGAGTAGTTTATCTTATCTTATCTTATATAATACAGACGTTACTTCAAAAAAGAAGATGATTACGTCCTACGCGTCATGCATTTAGTCATGCATATTAACCAATGACTTAAATTCTGCCAAGTCACTGGTTTTTCTGGCTAGCTCAGGCAACCCATTCCATGCTCTAATAGCACTAGGGAAGAAGGAGTATTTGTACAAATTTGTCCTAGCATATGGGACGAGGAATGTGCCTTTATTTTTGTGTCTTTCAGAGTATTTTATTAAATTTTGTTTTTGTATTTGAAGATTATGGTTCAGTGTTTTATGTATAATTGCTACTTTACTTTTGAGTCTTCTGTCCTGAAGGCTTTCTAAATTTAGTGATTTTACTAATGGTGTTACCCTAGTCAAATGTGAATATTCGTTTGTTATGAATCTCACTGCTCTATTTTGTGTTTGTTCCAGTTTCTTAATGTTTTCTTGAGTTGAGGGGTCCCACACGGTGGATGCATATTCTATTATTGGCCTAACCAAGGTTAAATAACATTTTAGTTTTATGTTCTTATTTGATTTATAAAAATTTCTTTTAATAAACCCTAATGCTTTGTTGGATTTTTTTATAGTTTCATCAATATGTGGATTCCATGACAGTTTTTCATTTATTATAACACCTAGGTATTTTGAGTTTTTAGTCTGTGTTACTGGTTTGCCATGAATAAGATAAGTGGAATTAATTTGTTTTAGTTTTTTTGTTACTCTTAACAACTGACATTTTTCTGGGTGGAAAGACATGCTCCAATTTGATTCCCATTTCTGTAATTCATCTAATTCTCTTTGTAAAATATCTGTGTCTTGTTTTGTTTTTATTGTTCTATATATTATGCAATCATCTGCAAATAATCTGACTTTTGTTTCTGAACTAATGCAATTTGGTAAATCATTTATGTAAATTAAAAATAGTAGTGGACCCAAGACTGTTCCTTGAGGTACACCTGAGTTTACTGTTATTGGTGTTGATTTAGAGCCATTTATTATTACAGTTTGTTCTCTCCCTATCAGAAAATCTTTAATCCACTGATGCAGTGGACCGTTAATGCCGAAATATTTTAATTTTTTAAGCAAACTATGGTGGTGAACTTTGTCAAAAGCCTTGGAAAAATCTAGTAAGATAGCATCTATTTGTTCACTATTATCTAAACCTTTTGAAAAATCATCAATTAGTCCTATTAGTTGTGTTTCACATGATCTATATTTCCTAAAGCCATGTTGGTATGGGGTGAGGACATTATGTTTGTCTAAGTGGCTTATGGTATTGCTACATATTATGTGTTCTAGTATTTTACATGTGATGCTGGTAAGTGATACTGGTCTGTAGTTTCCTGGATCAGATTTTTCTCCTTTTTTAAATAGGGGGGTGACATTAGCTTCTTTCCAGTCCTTTGGTACTCTGCCCTGGTTAAGCGATGCCTAAAAGAGTATTTTTAACGAAGCTTTCTTGATATCTCCAGTATTAGAACTGTCATTGGGTTGACATGCTCCTCTACTATGATGTCGGAGCACAGGCTAGACAGAGCTTAGCTCATGAGCGCAAAAGGGCCACCTGACACAGCCCTCAAAGGCTGTGCCAGTCCGCCCAATTTTCCCATTAGGTAGACCAGCAAATCAGCAGGACCCAGGAGATTCCGACCAACTCTCAAGTTGATGTCTATTGCTATCCACTTTTCAGAGATTCTGTGAGGTCTCTTACTAACCGTTGCCCTGGGGCTCCACAGGGGAGGGGGTGCTAGACTATACCTCTTTAGTATCAATTTTACCCTCACTGCCTGCTCATTTATCAGTAGCGAGCAACCAGTACCCTAGGCCACCCTTGTAAGAGTAGGGTGTTCATGCGACAAACAAGATGAGGTGGTACCGGAACACCATGAGAGTAACAGACCGGGTTGAATGTTGAAAGAGAATAGGTTTTACTCAGAACAGGAGACAACTCAAATCCCCAAGTACCTTGAAATAGTAATATGTAATTATGGTGGCGTTAGTTCTGTACATGTAATATGTATTGTATACATAATTTATTGTTTCAGCATTTAACTTCATAATTGTAGTTAGTTTACTTTTTGTGTCTGCAAATGTTAATGCTGATTTCACCAGCTCTACAAAGTAGGAGATGGGCATGGTGGCTGAGTGGTAAAGCACTTGACTTCTTAATCAGGAGTTCCGGATTTGAATCCTGTTGAAGACTGGGCCTTTTAATTTTGGAATCTTAAAGGGTGCCTCTGAGTCAACCTAGTTCTAATGGGTACCTGACTTAAGTTGGGTAAAAGTAAAGGCAATTGGTTGTTGTGCTGGCCATTTGACACCCTCGTTAACCAGTGGTCATAGAAACAGATGACATTTACATCATCTGCCCTATAGATGGCAAGGTCTAAAAAGTAAGAGCCTCGTATAAATCTTACCTCACCTCAAGTTTCATGGGTTTTAATCTGTTGACATCTACAGGTGCACAGGAAAGCTTGGAAGAAAAAGTAACACTGAAGCCATGTGAAACTTATGACCTGTCCAAGATAAACACCATTCAAGATTATCAGTCTGTGGCCAATAGCACAGAGTCATTGGAGAAGATAGAAGAGTGCATGAGAGTCTGGATCAAACAAATAGAGCAGGTCAGTTTAAAATCTCACTGCTTTTGTGTCTTTTGTCTGCATGATGATTAAGTTAATTAAGTTGAAGATATTGTCAAGAATGTTTTTTTTTTTTTTTAAGAATTTTTAATTGGCTGGTCTTATTTATATAGGTTTTGGCAGAAAGTGAGCAGATGAGACGTGAAGCAGACGACATTGGACCCAGAGCAGAACTGGAACACTGGAAGAAGAGAATGTCCAAATTCAATTACCTTGTAGATCAAATCAAAGGTCAAAATGTCAAGGCTGTCCTTGGAGTTCTGCATGCAGCCAAGTCAAAGCTGATTAAGGTTTGTTGAAATCTTTTTTTACCTTTAAGTAGCCTCTTTCTCATTGTTAACAATTTAAAAAAAGGCTAATTATATCCACTAATAAAATTTATTCTTGGTGATAATTTTTTCATGTAGATCTGGCAAGAACTGGACAGACGTATCACAGACACAGCCAATGAAGCCAAAGATAATGTCAGGTTCTTGTACACACTAGAGAAACTGTGCGATCCACTTTATCACAGTGACCCAGTGAGTCAAAATATTACACATTTATATTTTTCGCATCAAAATGTACACATTTTATACATAAATTTTTACACATCAATATTTTAGGCATATCGAATTTTAAAGTTCTTGGTATTTTGAACCAAAAACAAATACATTCAGATGTAATATTTGTTTTTATATCAACTATTCAGAGCATCCGCCTCACTGACAATTCTTTTTGGAAAATGATAATACATTATTCTGCTTACATTTCTATGAATTTGACATTAAGAAATTGGGAAATCCTGGGAGATAGAGCCCTGGACATTGCAAAATGTAACCACTAAATTATCTGTTTAATGACCTAAATAGTTATAAGATTAAACTACTTTACTGGTACAAACAAATGGAAGTTTTACTTGGCCACACTTGTCCACCTCAGCTTTAATAATAATAACAATAACAGTATAGACACAAACACAAACAACACACAATATTGTTTGATATGAAGTTCAACTGTTAAATCTGTTCTAATTACATTCAAGTAAATTTTGTATATTTTGCTATGTTTGCGCAGGTTGGCATGCTTGAAGGTATCCCAGCCTTAATCAATGCAATCAGAATGGTGCACAGTATCTCCAGGTATTACAACACATCGGAAAGAATGACATCGCTGTTTGTCAAGGTAAACAACCCAAAGTTGAATTTTATGTTTGAAACATTCTGGTGCACTCCAACAGGATGGCTGCCTGGTTGTGTGGTTTGCGCGCTGGACTGTCGTTCGCATTTATGGACGGTCGGGGGTTCAAACCCTGCCCGCTCCCATCCCCCGTCGTCCTGCAGGAGGTTTGGACTAGGAAGTAAACTACCTTCAACTCTGAAGGAACATCTGAAACATGTAAAACATTTTACAAACAAACATTTTTACAACATTTTTTTGTATTCAGTAATTTAAATACACTACAGTATTGGTAAATGTATTTCTGTGCGGATATTTCAATGACTACAATCTATATATGGCACCCTTCATTTATAAAGCGACTAAGTATAGTCTTTCCTAGCAATGAGTGAAGCCCTTTCCATTCCTTCTCCTAGTAGGTAGCCAGCCAAGGTTAATGTGCTCTTTCTGCCCAAAAATGACTACAATCGCTGCCTGTAAAGCTTACATTACAATCTTGTATTCCTAAATGACCATTACATGTAGAACTTACTTTATCATCTTGTACTTCTAGATCACTTATCAGATAATCACTTCTTGTAAAACATACTTTTTAATCTTGTATTTCTAGATCACAAATCAGATGATCACTGCCTGTAAAGCTTACATTACAGACAATAGAATTGAGACTGTTTGGTCCCAGAAAACGCCAGTAGTGAGACAGAAACTTGGAGCCTGCATCAAACTGAATGAAGAATACCAAAACTATTTCCATAAAACTAAGGTAGGAGATATACATACCATTAAGATTTTAAATATTCTTTTATTGCTTGTCCTTTTTTAAAAATAGTTTACTTTATTGACTGGGGGCATGGTGGCTGAGTGGCAAAGCAATTGAATTCTAAACCAGGTTGAAATCTAGGTGAAGACTGGGATTTTGAATGCAGGGATTTTTAGGATGCCCCCTAGTCTACCCAACTCTAATGGGTACCTAACACTAGTTGGGGAAAGTCAAGGCAGCTGATCGTGGTGCAAGACACTTGTTAATTGTCTAACATAGAAACAGATGCCCTTAAGTTCGCAAAGTCTGAAAGGGGTACTTTACTTAAATTGACTATTTTATGTGAAAACAAAAAGCTTGTTTTTTTATGAAAGAAAAATATTTCCTTTTTTTCTAGGCGAAGCTTGAGACAACACCTAATGAACGCCCTTTTGACTTTTCTGAAATGTACATATTTGGCAAGTTTGACACTTTCACCAGGAGATTGAAGAAAATCTTGGAAATGTTTGACACCATTGATAAATACTCTCACTTATCTGAAAGCAAAATTGAAGGTCAGCCAGATTTATCAAAATATATTTCTCTAGCTGTACTCTATTAAGCAAAGACAGAGACCACTTGATGTCTTTCTGTCAATGTATTCAGAAATTTTCTACTAGGTTTTTATACTTTCTTGAATTCTGCTGGAATAAATTACTTCTTATAAGTAGCAGTTTAAAAATAATTTTTGTATACAGATCAATTTAGACATTACTTTGTGTCTGAAACAGTTCTGCATAACTTTATTGTAAGTGTTAGAATTGGGTGGTGATTACATCTGCATACTTTCAAAGTTGAATCGGTCGACACAAAGTCAAATGTATCCTAGGGAATCTTATTTTAGTGGTGAATAAAAAGCAGAATTTCTTTTTGCGTAAAATTATTTAATTCTTCAAGTAAAAATCATTAAAACACGATTAAGACACAATAAAATGACTACAATCTCTGCCTGTAACGCTCACATTACTATCTTGTATTCTAGATCTTGAATCAGATGATCACTGCTTGTAAAGTAATATAAATAATAAAATTTTAAACGTTGACTTAGAATAAAGCTTAAAACTTATTGACTGATCCTGCTTATTGTCTTCCCTCTCTTTATATCACCTTTCCAAAATTACTTTCTCCAATAGACAGGAATGAAGTAGAATCTCATACAGGAAAAATCTCTGCTTATTTGTTAACTCTTTTGGCTATTTTTAGTTCTATTTGAAAATTACTATAATGTTTCACAAACTTAAACATGTTGTTTATTGTTTATATAATTAAACTACCTTGACCTTGACATTTAGTATTACTTGATAGTTATTTTATTTTTGCTGTTGGCTGTGAAACTGATGCTAAGTGTCAATGTTTCAGGCATGGAGCTGTTGGCCACCAAGTTTAGTGTCATTGTGACCTCCATCCGTAAGAAGCCCTATGACTTTCTGGATCAACGTAAAATGGAGTTTGATCAGGATTACGAAGACTTTAAGAGACAAATCAATGACCTCCATGTGAGTCACTTTACTTCACTTGATAATACAAATAGATTCTAATTTTAGTTTAACACTTTGAAACAGTTTCAGAACGTCATTTTATATTTTGTTTCACCCTGAAAAAAGTTTCCAATGAACTCTTGAAGATTTTTTTCTTTTGTTGCAAAGCCTTCTTGTGAACTTTGAAAGATGTTATTTTTTGTGTGTAAGGAGTTGATTTTAAGCCTTGTCTTGTTTGCCTGGGCCCCTGACATTATCTAAAATAATGTGATGAATGAATATCAATGCAATAACTGGATAACTCATTTAATGTACAGATAACTAAATATTTAATACCATTTTATAGTAATCTATTTTAATTGTTTTTATACATTTTTACATTAAATTTATTCCTGTTTTTTTTATTTTTTTATTTCTTTACTGTTTTTCTATTAGTTTGTTTCTACATTTTTTGCCCCTTTTTTAGAAGCATTCCACTTTAGAGGGAGATGCTTCTAAAATAGAAAGTAGCAATACAATACACTGACTCTTAAATTACAAATACAAAATATTTTACCTAGTAAAATACTCAGAAAGACACAAAGAAACATTTCTTATTCCATGTGCCAAGACAAATTTGTACAAGTGCTCTTTCTCCCAAGTACCATTATAGCTAGGAACCGGTGCCATAATTAGTCAGGAAAACCAATGACTTAGCAGGGTTTAAGTTTCTAATTAGCATGATGGACTAGATTAACACAATGATTTACTGCAATTAATAAGATAAAAAAATTTTTTTTGTTTGTTTTTTAAACTCATAACCTATAATACCAGTTATAATGTGAGATTTGGATGTATGGCTTATAATACCAGTTCTAATGTGAGATTTGGATGTATGGCTTATAATACCAGTTATAATGTGAGATTTGGATGTATGGCTTATAATACCAGTTGTAATGTGAGATTTGGATGTATGGCTTATAATACCAGTTATACTGTGAGATTTGGATGTATGGCTTATAATACCAGTTCTAATGTGAGATTTGGATGTATGGCTTATAATACCAGTTGTAATGTGAGATTTGGATGTATGGCTTATAATACCAGTTGTAATGTAAGATTTGGATGTATGGCTTATAATACCAGTTATAATGTGAGATTTGGATGTATGGCTTATAATACCAGTTATAATGTGAGATTTGGATGTATGGCTAAGATCAAAAAATGAGGAACTAGGTGAGGGTCAGTCAGATGACAGGGGCTCCCTAGCTGACTGAATTTCTATTTTTTTTCCTTTCTTTTTGAGCCCCATCCTCCAAAGGTAATAATTTATTATATACATCAAAAGTGTAATGAAAACTGATTGCTTTAAATATTTTGGCTTACATAAGCTATGCTCACTCTTAATGTGTGCCAGTGTAAATGCCGTCGCTGTTGACCATTTCACTTTTTACCAAGTATCAAGGTCCAGTTCTTTAATCCTTACTAAACATGTCGAATGTCAAAGGCTCGTGCAGTGTGGGAACCAAATACATTGCATGAAAGATCAATAATTATGGATTGATTCCCAGCTGCTTCATCCTGCTCCCACTGGTCATGCTGGGACGAACAATAGAGACTATTGGACTCAATGTGCATGTCTGAGAGTGATTGGGCTCAGAGCATGATCCTACTAATTGAATTCCTTGTGATGTGGATTGTGTATGGGTTATCTCATAACAAGGCTGCTCAAACCTGTTTGAAAACTTGTTTGAGAAATGTAAAATGAATATAAATGAAATAGGCATCAAAAAGATAAAACAAGAACACTCAACCATAAATCTTAAGACTTAGCATTGCTTTATGTAGCATAACTAAAATATAGATATTTGAAATATGGGTTGGTCATTATTAGTTCAATTTTTTTTTCATAATAAAAAAAAAAGCAAATAGCTTAAAGTTTCTCACACATGATCTTGAATGATTAGATCATATTACATGATGGCTGCCTGGTTGTGCAGTATGTGTAGTGGACTGTCATTCGGTCTTCACCATGGTCCTGGGTTCATACTCTGCTTGTTACTAAGACTTAGACTTTTTTATTGATCCTTATAGAAATTTGTTGTGATTACAAGGACTCTTTTTTCATATAAAGACAACACAACACAGCACTGCGGGAGGTTTGGACTAGGGAGTAGATTATCTTCAACTCTGAAGAAACATCTGAAATGTGTAAAACATTTTACAAACTAAACATGCTAAATGATTGGATATGTCTTGATAAGTGATGAGATCATCTTACATGTCTTGATAAGTGATGAGATCATCTTACATGTCTTGATAATTGATGAGATCATCTTCCATGTCTTGATAAGTGATGAGATCATCTTACATGTCTTGATAAGTGATGAGATCATCTTACATGCCTTGATAAATGATGAGATCGTCTTCCATGTCTTGATAAGTGATGAGATCATCTTACATTCTTGATAAATGATGAGATCATCTTATATGTCTTGATAAGTGATGAGATCATCTTCTATGTCTTGATAAGTGATGAGATCATCTTATATGCCTTGATAAGTGATGAGATCATCTTCCTTGTCTTGATAAGTGATGAAATCATCTTCCATGCCTTGATAAGTGATGAGATCATCTTACATGTCCTGATAAGTGATGAGATTATCATCTATGCTTTGATAATTGATGAGATCATCATCCATGCCTTGATAATTGATGAGATCATCATCCTTCCCTTGATAATTGATGAGATCATCTAACATGCCTTGATAATTGATGAGATCATCTTACATGCCTTGATAAGTGATGAGATCATCTTACATGCCTTGATAAGTGATGAGATCATCTTACATGCCTTGATAAGTGATGAGATCATCTTACATGCCTTGATAAGTGATGAGATCATCTTATATGTCTTGATAAGTGATGAGATCATCTTATATGTCTTGATAAGTGATGAGATCATCTTATATGTCTTGATAAGTGATGAGATCATCTTACATGCCTTGATAATTGATGAGATCATCTTACATATTTATATCACTACATAAAAATGCATTCATATAGGAGAGTCTGATTTTTATTGGAATTGATTTTTTATTGATTAGTTGATAAAGGAAATTTTCAATTTGTGATTTTTGTAAAATCTAATTATTGTTTTATTAATTAAAAATGTTTAAACATTATAATGAAGGAATTAAATTCCTAATAACTACATCCCTCATCAACAGTTAATAATCTATCTTTTAATACTAGGGAGTAGGCTAGAAAGACTTGAGAATCCTTTCTGGCTTAGGCCAGGCTTTTACAAGCAGGTTTAAAGAGCTGACTAATAAGTCTTTATTGTTTTTTTAGAAGTTTGCCGATGAAGTATTGATTCCATATTTCACATTAAGTTGTCAGCCTGGGGATAGATTAAATCAGACATAAAATATGCTGAAACAAGGTTCTTTTAGCAGATTATTGACAGCGATTCTTTTGCTGCAGTGAACCCTAGCTCTAAACTAACAATAATCAATAGGAATGGTCATTTTATTTGAATTTTCGTTCTTTTTCTTTGGCACAAATTTTAGATAATTTTTTTTATTGATGCATTGATTTTCAATATTTGTTGTTTCCAGAGAGTTATCTTTCTCTACTAACTATGTTTAGCATGCACAGCCTAAAAGGACGTGGCTGTTAGGGTTTTGTTTTCTCAGTTCAAATCATCAGTAGTTGTATGCTGTTAAATGATTTAATCTTTAAAGGGAAATTTGTATGTTTTATAGTTAAAATTATACTTGGTCGACCTAAAATACATAATGGTTGATTTTTTTTATTTTTTTAAAACAAATTACACTTTTTTTAGTTTCTGGAAAGCTGAAAATTTGATATAAAAAATTGAACTTTGTAGGTCAACTTTAGACCTTTGGCATGTAGAGAAGATTTGGTATTTAGACATTAGAAGTTAAACAAAATTTAATCTTTTGAATCACTTTTTTAATAAACATCTAATCTGTTCCCCGACTTTCATCATCTGGGTGATGTGAAAGTTTGTGTTACCGAATCCCTCAACTTTTTACAGTATTTGTTGTAGCATTTCATTGGGAATCAAGAAAATATGAACAAATTTTAATCAATTTGTAAACACAAAAACATAATCATAATTATTTTAAAAAATCCCATACAAAACAAAATCTAGTCCAGTAGCATGGGATAAGAAATCATTTGATATGCCCTCTGGACAGTCATTCAGTGGTCTTGTTGGTCCCGGGTATTGATCACCAGTATTGTATACCATATTCACAAATGACATTCAGAGCTAATCAGCTGACACTCCCATCATAAAATTTGCTGACGACACAGCAATCATCGGCCTTATTGCAGATGACGAAAATCTGTACCATTCAACAATTAACATTTTTTACCAATGGTGTATAGATAACTTTCTAATTTTAAATGTTCAGAAAAGTAAAGAAATGATAATAGATTTTAGGAAACAGAAAGGCAGCCATCTTGCAGAAATTTAGATAAACAACCAAACCGTAGAACAAGTGCAAGAATATAAATACCTAGGTACAACCATCAACAACAAACTAGAATGGAGTGAACACTGTCAAAACATGGAAGCCAAGTGCGCTTGAACTTGGCTTGGCTTGGCTACCTAGAAGGGGTCTCGAGGTTCGACAGCCGACTGGGGCAGAGTTGTGTTTACTGAGCGCCAAAATTCACCAAGGACTCTTCTATTTTAGAAAGCTAAGCTAAGGAAATTTAACATCGACAAAACAATAATTAAACTTTTCTATACAGCAACCATCAGCAGTCTAATTAACTTTGCCATCACCTGCTGATATGGTAATACTTCACTGGCACAAAGACTTAGACTAAATAGACTAATTAAAAACGCATTGTATATCACTCAAACACAGCTACCATCTCTTGAAGAGCGTTTTCATCAAAGATACCTTTCCAAAACACTCACGATTCTTAAAGACAACCTGCACCCATTAAACCACTGTTACATCAGATCTGAATGAAGTGGTCATCTCCTTTCCATTAGGACTAAAAAGTCTAATTCATAAAGTTGTGAGTGTGTAGTGTATGTGTTTTGTGTATGGATGTTGTTCATATTTGCATCTACATTGTTATTGTACATTAGTTACGCTGAGGTTGTCAATTGTAGTCAAACTGAATTTCTATTTCATTGGACCAATAAAAATTATCTTATCTTATCATTTTGTATTGTCTTTTTATTGTACTTGCTGGACAACTAAAATCATAGTCTGCATTTTTTTCTAAACTTTTTTTCTAAAGATCATAATATCTTCATCTTTCCAAACTTTAAAAATAAAGATCATAATAATGTTCATCTTTCCCATTATATTCTACATTGTAGGATCTCAATCTTTCCATAGTTCAAAGAATATCTTTCCAAATGAAGATCAGAATATTTTTTTTTTTTCTTTCACATTTTAAAACTTAAGAATATATTGTTTTATCTTTCCAAACCTTTAAAAATAAGATAAAAATATCTCTATCATTCTAAACTATCATTCTAAACTTGTACAACAAGATCATAATGCATTCTCAAACTTTTAAAGAGTCCAACACTAAAATATTTTGATGTTTTTCATGTTTTTAAATACATAGTCTCATTCTCAAACTTAGTAAAATTATGCATTTTATTTATGTAATTTATAAAAATCTTCTGGCAGGCGGCTATTGTTGCCTTTATGGACCAGAAGTTTGAGAAAATCAACAGCACTTTAAGAGCTTTGGTTTTGCTGAGAAAGTTTGAAATGCTTCAGTTGGACAATCTTGGCATTCAAGAAAAGTATCAAAGAGTGCTGCAATATTACAGGTAGATGAGTAGATTAAACCAAGATCATCTTTATTTTATTCATCCCATATTTAGGTTTATGTCTGTTAAATTGTTCCAGATATTAATTAGAAATATACATAAGATGTTACAGAGTTGTGAGACATGGCGATGGAAATAGTCATTAGTTGAAATTGACTAAAAACTTAATGATTTGAATTAGTCTTCACCTTTTCTTTTTTTTTTTTTTTTTTTAAAATAGTCGGGACATCGATATGGTCTCAAGAATTTACCAGAAACAAAAGAATGACCCGCCCCTTGACAGGGATCATCCTCCAACTGGCGGAAAGATTTCATGGGCCAGACAACTCTTTAGAAGAATTCAGGTAACTACATTGCCTTTCTGTGTGTGTTTTCCTCTTAGCTGTTTTTTCATTTTAATTTTAGACAGTCAATTAAAATAATTAAATTTCACTGTAACCTTTAATTTTGTATGGTGCAATCACAGGGTCCCATGGAAGTTTTCCAAAGATATGGAACCATTCTCCAAGGGTCAGAGGCCAAAAAAATTATCAAAAATTACAACAAGATTGCCAAAGTATTGCTAGAGTTTGAACTGCTGTACCATAGAGGTTGGCTTAGACAGGTAATTATTAACAAATAATAAGCTCAGACTCTGGGTTGGTCATTTCGTAGTTGATCTAAAAATATGTTTTACTTCAATACTTTGTAATAACTTTAAGGGAGGCAATTCAACAAGGTAAGTAGAAAAAGAGGAATAATGTGTAATGACAGTGAAGAAATACGCTAGAAGTTTACAATTAACATATATATATAAATAGCTCCTCCATCGTCATCAAATATGAACACATTTTTCATAACCTATGAGCTCGAAGATGTCTAATCCTGGCTTTAAAAATCCGGTCGCATGCGTAGCATTGGTAGGTTTGGTCAGTTGCAGATAGGCCTGCTTCTTCTCAATGAACATAAACAGCGACTGTCACGCTTTGATTTGGTTCACACTAGGGGTGCACCGGATAGTCCCTCCGGCTCCGGCTTCTGGCGAATATCCGGCATTTTTTACTATCCGGTGCTATCCGGCTCCGGTCGGATATCACTACCGGATAGTAAACCGGATAGTAAAAATACACCTATTTAATATGCATAAAGTGGACCTCGTTCCATTACTGTCTGTTATAGAATGTATTAATGTTTATATATAAACAAAATAATGTGCTTAAAAATAGAGCCATTATAAATATGCACCAAACATCGTTTATTATAAAGACAAGGCATGTTAATAACTTAATATAAATAGAGATGAAACTTTACATCATAAATGCGCTTTACATACAGAGATGCAATGGCTGGCACTTTTTTCAATTTGTCTTGACCTTTGAGTAAGTAAGTTAACATGTTAAAATGTTACATTCCTTGAATACGTCATGCTGACCAGACGTCTGTCTAGCTGTGCGGGTATATCTCCAGAGGTAGAGATGAACAACTCCCACCCCTTTTATTTGTTTAGTCCATCACATTGAGTATTTTATAGGCAGGTAACCACAAGTTAAATACGATGGACGTAGGTTTAATGTCAGCGTATAGACACTCTCTAGTGGTCACACCTTTCGAGGGAACTGAGTTTGTTTATTTAGTAGTTAATCTTTATTTGGGGGGGGGGGGCTGGACTACAAGAGCCACACCTCTAAGGTAACCAGGTATATTTCTAGATGAACAACTCCCTCCCCATTTTATTTGTTTAGCCCATCACATTGAGTTCATTGATTGACAGGTGACCCCAAGTCAGATACGATGGACGTAAGCACTCTCGAGGGGTCACACGAGGGAACTAGGTTTGTTATTGGGGGGGGGGGACTAGACTTTACATTATAAATTCGTATTACATACGTAGAAGCGATGTCTGGCACACTGGCTTGTCTTGACCTTTGAGTGGTCTAGTAAACATGTCATATTCCTTAACTACGTCACGCTGATAACCTGTCTAGATGTGCGGGTATATCTCCAGAGGTAGAGATGAGCTACCCCAACCTCCTATTGTTTGTTTAGTCCATAACATTGAGTTCACAAATAGGCAGCTGACCACATTAAGCCAGATGTCAACGTGTCGACACTGTCTAGAGGTCACATCTTATGAGGGAACTGAGTTTGTTTACTTGGATTAGAATTTTTATTAGGGGCGGGACTACAAGCCAAATCTCTATAAGGTTAATTTGGTATGAGTTAGTTTATTATGAGATAGGTTGTCAATCAAGGGTCTGGACCACAAACCACACCTTTTATACTATTGGACGGGTAATAAGTTTGTTTACTTTGAGTTAAGTCTCACGTATGAGTCAGCACTACAAGCCAAACAGACACTGACCAAGGGTATCCTTAAAGGGAGGGCTCAAGAGACTCAACACCCCCAACTTCTTATTTGTTTAATCCATGACAATGTATTGATAGAGAATATAGACATTAACCATTCTTAAGCCAGAATGGATTAACGCAAATTGTTAAGACATATTGAGACTGTCTAGAGGTCACTAGATGGTGACACTAAGTTTGTTTACTTGGAGAGAAATGTCATTTAGGGCGCTGAACACACGTTCGTTGTACAATAAAATAAAACAAATATGTACATGTGTGCGTGTATGTATTTTTCCCCTTGTATTAAAACCTTTAGAAAGAAAACTAATTTCATTGTTTAATTCTATTGACTTAATATATAAAGGAAAACCTTACAATTAAATTTAACATCGCATAAAATAAATTGATCTAAAGCATCACAATTAGATCTAGCAAACAAAGAAAAATATGCTGGAATGTTAAGAAACACTTGACCTCTGTAACTAAGGTACAGAGATAATTTATCTATATGCTTGACTGATCATGCCAATGTGTTATCTTTTTTCGCCTGCACACTAAACACTATTGCGTATGCCCAAGGAAAAAAAACGCGTGAAGGTCAACACCATCAACTATACACACTACTCTAGGACTACATGTGTAGGCTCACTGCGTCTATCTGACCAGGTTGTTACAATCAGTTGAACACAAAGTCTTTTTATGTTGGTTTTTTTTTGGTAGGGAGGGGGTGGGTGATTTTGTTTCTTTTATAGTTGGTTTTCCTAATTCTCTTAGATCTATATAACAGTAGATCTAAACATAGATATCAATAATAAGCCTACAGACTACAATTAAATCTATGCTTCGCAACATTTAAAGCTCAGGTTATGAGTAGGTATAATAGATGTTCCTGCTGTTAATAAAATATCGTTTGCCGCAAATGGATTAATAAATATATGACCTACTACGCTTCAGATTCCAACTATTAACTAACAGCTATCAGTATTAAGCCCTTGAAGCCAGAACCAGAAGCAGTCTTTGGACTTAAAATCACAAGTCTGATGACCAGTTGTTGGTCAGAAATTATTGACCACATACATCCAACCACCATACAAGCCAGATGAGAAAATTGCATTAGTAACTAGTTAAATATATACTAACATATTTTACATTGACCCTCCAACACACAGCCTTTATAGTTGGTGGCCTCGTACATACACACAGACACGCTCATTCTACACAGATTTATTTATGTTTATAAATACTGTTAATCTTTAATAAATCAATCAGCAAAAGAGTTTAAAACAATAAGGTATATAAAAGGAAAAAAATAATACCAACAAATATAGGTATGTTATTTAACAGTTTCGTAAAATGCTCAGCAATACAAGCTATTTACAAAACACTTAGGTATTCGGCTCCGGCTCCGGCACCGGCCGAATATCAAATTTTACTATCCGGTCATATCCGGCTCCGGCCGGATATCAAAAAGTACTATCCGGTGCACCCCTAGTTCACACATGATCTGATCCTTTACATGCCCTTCCTCCCAGTCCTGTATGCAGCACTAGCAACAGGTCCACATATCAGTTTTCAAGCAGGACAAAAGTCACCTCTTTCATTTACTAGCACCGTAACTCCAGCCTTTATTACCTTCTTGTCCTGTAAACTCGGTGTATGGACAGTCATGTATTTATCCCATGTTGAATAGTGCCTTGGTACGCAACATAAGCAATACACCACTATAAGGCCAGAGTTATTACGGTATTATAAATTGTTTTAAATTTTATTATTTTTTTTGCCAATATTCGTGTTAGTGGTTAGTTGTGGTTGTATAGATCGCAAGGTCTGGAAAGGGAACTTTACTTTTAGTGGTTAGTTGTAGTTGTATAGATCGCAAGGTCTGGAAAGGGAACTTTACTTTTAGTGATTAGTTGTAGTTGTATAGATCGCAAGGTCTGAAAAGGGAACTTTACTTTTAGTGATTAGTTGTAGTTGTATAGATTGCAAGGTCTGAAAAGGGAACTTTACTTTTAGTGGTTAGTTGTAGTTGTATAGATCACAAGGTCTGAAAAGGGAACTTTACTTCTTTACAATTTGTGTTAACTTAATCTGTTGACTGCAAGTATTTTGGTTTCTTTTTTTTTCAGATGGAGACTGCCAAGTCAGGTCTTCAGGCCTCCCTGTTGGTCAGACACCAAGAGACCAAAGAGCTCTATGTGAACTTTGACTTCCTGATTTTTACCATGATCAAAGAGACCAACCACATGTTCCATCTTGGGCTGGACATTCCACCGATAGCAAAGACAATGAGGGCTAAAGAAATGGAATACAAAAGCAATTACTCTGCGTTATGTGTAAGTTTCAGTTAAAATAAAAAGAATAAAATAGTTAATGATTGAAGAAATTAATTGTAAATAAAATAAATGAGAAATGGACGAGCTCTCATCCAAATCACAAGAAAGCTGACGCTTACTATAAGCTATCCCGACAAGACCAACGTCTAATCTTTTGACTCAGGACCGGACACAACAGAATGCGACAACACATGTACCGGAAGCTCAAAATTGGAACCAGTAAAATATGCCCATGTGGAGTATCACCAGAAAATGCTGACCAGGTCCTCCAAAACTGCTCTCTTTACCAAGAGGCCCGTATAAGACACTACAATACACCCCAATAGAAAGAAAACTATATGGAGAGCTCCCTGATTTGAAAACCACTGCACAGTTCATCTCAAGTATTGGTCTAGTCATCTGAACACTCCAACATAACAATGAGAACGAAGAAGAAGAAGAAGTTAATGATTTAAAATCATTTAGAATGCAATAATTATTTTCAAAGATTGATATTTTGTCACATTTTGATAGACCTATGCTAGAAAGATAGAGGCACATTTCTTATTCCATACACTAGAATAAATTCCTACAAGTGCTCCTTCTTCCCTAGAGCCATTAGAGAATGGAATGGGTTTCCTGAATCAGGAAAACCGACTTAGTAAAGTTTAAGTCATTTATTAACATACATGACTAGATTGACACATGAAATGCATAGGATGTAATTATCTTCTTTTTTTTTGAAGTAATGTCTGTAATATAGTAGATAAAAACATAAGATAGAAAGAATGTCATTGACAAGCTTTCCTCTGTTTGTCATTCTTACATGCAGAGTGATATATTTATTCTTTGATCCTGTCTTAATTTTTTTTCCTGATACTGAACTTTGTCTTACAGTCAATGTTGTGTGGACCTCTCAAAGTAGAACAGAAACAAATTAGAGCAGTGAGATTCATAACTAACAATTATTCACATTTGATTAGAGTAACACCTTAAGTAAAATCACTAAATTAAGAAAGCCTTCAGGATAGAAGACTTAAAAGTAAAGTAGCAATGATACATAAAACACTGAGCCATAATCTTCAAATATAAGAACAAAACTTAATTCCCTATGCTGGAAAAAGTTGTACAAATGCTCCTTTTTCCTTGTGCTATTAGAGCATGGAATGGGTTGCCTGAGCCAGCCAGGAAAAGCATTGACTTGGAAGAATTAAAGCCATTGATTAATTATCATGCATCACGCATCATCTTTTTTTTGTTTGAAGTAACATCCATTCTTCATAAGATACGATAAGATGTAGAATTCTTTATATACACTGTTATTGGTAATCAAATCATGTAAGTCTAAATGGAAAAGCCTTATCTATATTTCTTTTTTGCAGTTGCTCAATACATTCATCGTCACTTACCATATTCCTCATTCCAAAGGGAGACATGTCCTTTAATAAAATAAGAGATTTATTTTACATCTACAGATGATGCTGGAGGAGAACAATCGTGTGAGGAAGAAGATTCCAGCAGCTTTTGAGGCTTTGATGGGACTTCACTTAGCCAAAGTGGATGATGCTCTAGAGCCAGGCTTGACCATGTTGTCGTGGACCTCCATCAAAATTCCAGACTTTATTCAAAATGTCTACAAGTAAGAAAACAAAGGATAGAGAGATAAATACATAGAGAACTAAACTGGATTAAATGGATTCTTACATCAAACTTTAATGGACATTATTCTGTGGCGAATATACAGTAAAAAAAAAAAAAGACATGCATTGTGAGTGGGGTGCATTGAGTAGGTCAAAGTTATATTGAAAGAAAATTATTTTTCTTAGTACTTGATAAACAGATTTTTTTGTAAATGCTTTTTAAAATTCATGATAAGCTTTGTTTACAAAAAAATAATTTTTCTATTTCTCTTTTTATGGAGTACAATATCTGATTTGGGAAAAATTATCTTTAAGATACAATAAAACAACATAGATTATCTCCCATATTATGAAAAAAAAACTTCTAATTTTGTCAGAATATTTCAGATTTAATTTTTTTCTATGTTTCAAATATAAAAGATAAATTCTTTAAAATTCTTTTCAATCTAATTTTAAATTGCTGCTGTACCTCCAGGGCTCTGGGAGAATTGGAACTTTTGGTAGACAGAGCTCATGATGTGACAGAATTCCGTATTGATGCTATCCTGAGAGAAATGGCCACCACCACTTTGTGTCAGTTGCCAGAAGATGAACCTTGGACTGTGCCAGATTTTATTGAGAATACAAAGGTAAGATAGACCAAATTGAAATAGGAAGATTGGGTCCAACTTTCTGTATAGTAACATTAAACTGTAGACTGACTGTTTCTTTGTTAGTCTTATGATAGAAGTGTTTCCTCATCCCATATGCTAGGACAAATTTGTACAAATACTCCTTTTTCCCTAATGCTATTAGAGCATGGAATGGGTTGCCTGAGCTAGCCAGGAAAACCAGTGACTTGGCAGAATTTAAGTCATTGGTTAATATGCATGACTGAATGGATGACGCGTAGGATGTAATCATCTTCTTTTTCGAAGTAACGTCTGTATTATATAAGATAAGATAAGAAGATAGATAAGATTTAAAGGCCTAAATATTTTTAGTTGAGAATTAATTTAGAATAATTACACTCAGGTCTTAAATTTCAACTTCTTCAAATCACTTAAAATGTGTAAGGGCTCTTTTCACATAGAGATCTGCATATCAAACAGCTAAGTTGCAACCCATTAGTAAGCATATGAGCATGCTTAGCTTTTCAAGTCCTTTTTTCCTTTGAACAGAGCTCTTGGATAACACTCTTTTTTTGCATGAATATCTAGTATACTTACCAGATCATAGTAGTGTCATCTGCTTATTTACATTTTTTTTATTTCCTTAGCAACCAAGTTTTTTCTCCCTTTCCTTGACTATTTGTTTTTCACACTCAAGTTAAACGAGATGAAAGCCTGGGCAATAGCTATGGCTGGAATGATTTCTCCCATACAGCAGTTGTGTCCAAATATCCAATTCAATTTGGGATCAGAAGCATATGCAGGTTCATCTAGAATGTACTGAAAGCTGCCTAAAGTTTAATAGCTCCTGATTTGTACAGATGCTCTTTCTTTCCTAGTGATATTAGAGCATGGAATGGGTTGCCTGAGTCAGCCATGAAAACCAATGACTTGGCAGAATTTAAGTAATTGATTAGACTAGATTGGGATCACTAGCATCAGCCAAAATGTGCTACAAGCTGCCTTAAGGTTACAAGCTTCTTATTTTTTCTCAGAGTTGTCTCTTGATGAGCCTTACCCATGTTTGTGTATAAAGATGTTTGGATTCATAATTTTCCTTCTTACACCCACATATATTCCTAGATTATTTTCCTATCATAACACAAGGAATGAATTCTATTACCTTGTTCTAGAAACTCTGTGCTAAAGGAGCTCAGATACTGCAGACCAAGAGCCAGACTGTGGAGGAGGCAGCCAATGAGTTGATCAACATGCTCTGTGATGTGGAGCCTGTAGAGAGAGATGCTGACTCTGAAGCTGAAGAGCAACAGCAAGAACAGGAACAGGAGGAAGACGCTGGTTTTGTTGATGAGCAAGGTGAGGGACTCTTTAAGTTGGGTCTGGACTCTCTTGATTTATCAACACAGAACTTGATTTAAACTATTTAATCTTTTCTTTATTTAAAAAAACAACAATTTTTTTTTATACTGACTAAGATAATGTACAGCAATACATAGCTTTTGTTACATTAGTTAAAAAAACTTTTTAATGCTGAAAAGGTAGAAACCATCAAATGATTCTATTAGAAACCATATTTTTGTAGTTCTTCAATGATTCTTTTAGGATAATGTCCTTAAAACTATAATTTTTAACAGTTTATCTAAACTAGAATAGCTGACTTGTGATATCAAAATTCATTTCTTGATTAATTTTTATTTTTTTTTGCCATCATGGCTTTGTAATACATGACTAAGTTCTTTCTTTTTTTTCCTCCAGGGGAAGATGTTGAGCAGCAGGAGAAACAGGTCGAGACGATGGTTGGTTCAGCCACTCACTCCAGAGCTGGGAGCAGGAAGTCACGGCCAGTCTCCTCCAAGCTGAACGCTGCGGCCAAAAAGAAAAAAGAAATGAGAGAGAATATTGAAGAGTCGGCGATGGAGCTCCTGAACCACTTTAACAGCAGGAACTTGGATGCTTTACTGAAGGCCACACGCAACACATTGGAGTCACTAAGGAAGCGCATCACATCTAGCTCTATGGCTCACTACATAGGTAAGTGAATCACATCCAGCTCTATGGCTCACTACATAGGTAAGTGAATCACATCTAGCTCTATGGCTCACTACATAGGTAAGTGAATCACATCTAGCTCTATGGCTCACTACATAGGTAAGTGAAAAGAGATGTCTTCAAACTTCTATAAGGGATAAAATTGCTTTTTATAAATATGTTGGCTAGATATTGTGTATGACAGACATAGACACAGTGAGAACCTAAACTGACTACCACCAGACAACAGTTTTGTCTGTGCTTGATGTGGCAATATATGTAGGTTGCACATGGGGATGCATAGCCAAATGAAATACTGTACTCCTCATTAATCTCCCAACTTGAAGAATAGCCTTTTTGTGCAATCTTTTTTTGTTACATAAATTAATTAATGTATTTGCTAAACAATCATGCTTTTCTTATGCTTTCTTATGTACTGTTGCCTTTTTAAAGTATGCAATAGGGATTTGAATCAGATGCTAATCAGGCTAATAATTTTTTTTATTTCAATAATCAAAATTTGTACAAGTGTTCCTTCTTCCCTAATGCTGTGGAGCATGGAATGGGCTATTTGAATCAGCCAGGAAACCCAAAGACTTAGCAGAATTTAAGTCACTGATTAACATGCATGACTAAGATAAAACGATTAAGTCACTCTAGGGGACCAAAGTGGTATAAAAAAATGACTTGCTGTATCAAATAGAATTTTTTTAAATACAGTATACAGAATATAATCAATACAAGATAAATAAAACGGGAGTAAAAAATTCTATACTAGAAAAAAATGTGTTCATAGAAAGTACTAAGTACTATTTAGAGACTATTATATTCTTACTTCTAGTTCTCTTAAGGTCATCTGTTATCTTATTTATTCTCCACTTCATTTTAAAAGTTATTTGTGTTTATGATCGATACAGGTATATCGTTTATGTGCTCTACATTTTAAGACAATGACTTGTCAAAATTTGTTTCAACGTAATGTAAAGTTTTCCCTTTCAGACATTGCCAATTTTTTAGGGCAGACGTAAAAAGGTCATCTGCTTCTGCGGCCCATGGTTAACGAAGGTGTCATGTGACTAGTACTATGACCAACTGCCTTTTACATTTTCCCCAACTAATGTTAGGTACCCATTAGAGCTGGGTGGACTCAGAGGTCTCCTAAAGATCCCGAAATTAAAAAATTCCTGGTGTTCACCAGGATTCAAAGCCAGGGCCCTTCAGCTCAGAAGCCAAGTGCTTAATCACTCACCCTCCTTATTGTTATAAACTCTTTGGTAAATTAAACTATTCTTCCATCAGGAGACAGTACTCTGTATGGTGACCAGAAACGTGACAGCCGGCCATTCTTTAGGACCAATGCCACACTGGCCATACCAAACATAGTCATGCACCCTGCCTTGGATGAGGTCCAGCAGGCTCTTAACAGAGCTGTCCACAACATCATCAGTGTAAGTGGAGCAGTGGCCCAGTGGAGCAAAGAGAGGCGGAAGATTGTCAAACCAGGTAAAATATTCATAAACATATTTAACTACACCATATTTAGGATATAAATTTATTAATATATGTTTCTATATACAAGCAATAGTTCAATATAGGCACAGTCAGGTATATCTTTCAGTATGTATTTACAACTCTTGATACAAAGATTACTTTATATAAGGAAACTTGCTTACCAAGAAACATTCCTGACTTTTTCAAACTTGCCAAAAATTGTGGTCCAATCTATCTAGAAGCATAGATATTATTTTATAAAAAGCAAAAAAATATACAAAGACAGCACTGTAATGTTTTTTTACATGATTAAATAACCACCAAACACGCTTGTATAGTACAAATATAGCTTTTTGAATAAATATTCTTCTATGACTTTTATGACTTGTAAAGGTCTTTTATGACTTAAAATAGTTTATAAACCTAAACTTTTAATTAAAATGATTATTTTTTTTTTTATAAAACTTTGAATTTATTTTTACACTCTGTTCAGAAAGTCTGTAAATACAGGTAATGTATTTTGTACATAGGTTTATTGTGGTTGTATTGTATTTGTTTCACAGGATAATTCAGTTCAGATTTTGACTCTTGGGAAAAAAAAAAGATGATAGAGCATTGACATTCACATACACTTTTAATTGAGAATAATTTCGGTTGAAAGAATTTGCATATTGTCACACTATTGTTTCAGTTTTAAACATTCACATTTATATGAATAGCTATAGTTTTCTGTTGATACAATACATGTTTGATATTCACTTTATAGGTCTTTACATAATGAAAGAAAGTACCTGAAGCTAACAGACTTAAATTTTGTATTAATGGTTTACTATGCCTAGTGTTATGTTAACTAAAAACAGAAGTTACTTTAGAATAGAAGATGATCACATGTTATCAGTTATCAACATATCAGTTTGAATATATATTGTGAAGTTTACATATTTTCCAGAATAAATTAATTTAATTCATATTTTTATTTTGGAATGTAAGCTGTTGGAAATAGTTTGTTGCTGTGAAGTTAAATACTTGCAAGTATTTTGCATTATTGAAATGGTTGATATGTTTCAGTCAAAGTTGACCAATCCCAGTTGGCAGATGGCCTAGAGAGAAGGGGAAGTGTGGTTAGTCTTGCTCCTTCAGAAGCCTCACATGTTGACAACTTTGGTAAGAAGACGGATGGTGTAGAGTCTGTTAGAAGTTATAACATTGTACAGCAGCCAAAGAATTACTGGAAGTCTGTTAGTGAAAATAAAGAGATAGCCAAACTGGCATCCCTTCTGTCAACAAGCATCAACTCCAATAAAAAGGTCAGTATTTGAATGCTGCATTTGCATTATGTTAAATAATTTCATATTGTTGTATTTTGTTTAAATTTTCAAGCTCACTCCTTTACTTCCTAGAATGAAATAGCTTTATTTAAATTATTAAAAATAAGTTCTTAGAAAAGCTTTCAAAAAATTGTTTAAGACTCAGACTTAGAAGAGTAGACAGTAGAATACAATGACACTTTCTCCAAAGTTAAGAGCCAGCAGGGCTTGTGCTTGTAGAATGCCTTCAAATAATGTTGTAGGATTCGTAGGACGTAATCATCTTCTTTTTTGAAGTAACGTCTGTATTATATAAGAAGATAAGAATGTTGACCACAAACTTTAAACTAGTTTGCTATATCAGCAGCTAACAGCATGATGTGTTGGATGTAATCATGTTCTTTTTTGAAGTAGCGTCTGTATTAAATAAGATAAGAAGATAAGAGCTACTGCTTAGATTTGGTTTCTTATCAGTAATTGTATTAGCTAGTTGATTACTTCTACCATAACAGTCAAGAATGAAAAAGATTGTTTAAAAAGTTCATATATTATTGCTTTATCTATTTTTTTAACTATATGATCTAAATAAATTAAACCTTTAGGGTAATTTTTAAAATGAAATAAAAAAATTTTTTTTACAATGTTAAACCAGGCACCCATTAGAGTCTCAGGAAAAAAAAACATTGCTTTAAGCTCAGTAGTTCTGGATTAAAATTTATACCCCATTGTTCAGGTCCCAGCTACAAGTCTTATATGTTATATGTAATAATGTAAACACAGCTGATAAGTCTTTGTAGCTTATAGACAAAGATTAATGCTTAATGTAACAAAATATAAATGAGCAACAATTGATTCTCATCATACTTTAAATAATATTCATGCCATTTAACCTGCTTTATAATTACATAACATTAATGGCATTCCACTATTGATTTTAAAATTTTACAAGACCTAAAGTGTGAAACAGTTTCATTTTTTTTAACCTTATTCTGTCACCAGGAAGTGACCACTGCATTGGATCAGTTTGCTGAGTACCACAAGATTTGGGAGAAGGACAAGGATGTGGCCATGGAAGAGTTCATGAAGGAAGATCCGAAGCTGTCAGAGTTTGAAGCTGCCATACGAGGCTTTGAACAGCTAGAGCTGGCCATCAATAGCCTCTCAGAATACTATGATGCTGGACCCATAGCTCTGTACACAGGTAAGGTAATAAGACAAAAAAATCAATGTGGCATAAATTATTTTGAATCTTGGTGGAAAAAAGGATTTTTACTCATATCATAATGTTTCTGAATGCATTTGGCTGAAGGGAGTTTTTAACAGTTCAACAAAGTCTGACACAAATCACGTTTTTGTCAGTAGCCAAAAATGTTTTTACTTGTAACCTTATTCTAGTATCAACCCATGCCAAGCCAAGAGCTCCACTTTTGTTTGGAACTCATTAGTAAAGCATTTAATAACTATGGTGTAAAATTTTCCTTCTGGTCCAGTTAATTTATTTTAGCCTCATTAGATTGAGATATAATATTAACTTTAAAAAAATTAACCTTTTATTTACTAGTTATTAAAGTAGTATAACTTTAGTAGAAAGTTATTTTTATAATATTAATTAAAACTAATTCTTGAAATGAATGTAGTAAAAATTAAAATAATTTCCCTTTGATTTTAGAACATTTGAAAATTGGTTTGATCAATGAAACCAAGTCCTGGAGGATGCTTTATGGGAAATACTGCAATCAGAAATACAAAGCTGAGATGGATGAAATCTTCAATTTCATTGAGGACCTTAGCAAACGTCTGGCCCGACCAATCAAAGACCTCGATGATATCCGGTTTGCCATGGCTTCCTTGAAAGAAATCAGAGAAAATGAAATTAGGATAGACATGTGCATTGGCCCTATTGAGGTGAGTTAAGTGGGTGTAGTTTTGAGGCTACTTGTCCTGATGTCCTATTTGTGTCGTTGAGTTTAATCAAATATTACTGAATTATCTTGAAAATTAATGCAGATGAGAAGTACAGATATTGAGATAAAATCCACTTGTTTAAATCTTTATATTCGAAAAGCTTTAACCTTTTCAAAGTCATAGAATTTTATAATACGTTTTGATGTTATATATTCCTTCCTTTTCACCAGGAATCCTACACCATGTTGAACAGACATGAACTGAAACCAGAGAAAGAAGAGGCGGAGAAATGTGATACACTTCGTTACTCCTGGGAGAGGCTGCAGGTCCAGGCTGTGGAGGTTCAGGATCACTTGATCACCATCCAGCCTGAGTTCAAACAAGAACTGATTGAGAATGTAAAAATATTCAAAGTGGACTGTGAGAATTTCTATGCCAGTTATGATGAGGTTAGGCATCCGGCATCCTATTCAATAGAATTGCTTTTATAATTAGGGCTTAGTTTAGAGGAAAGTAGCTAAGGGGGGATGTGAAATAAAGCTAACTTGTTTTCCTGGCCAATCAAAAAAAAAGTTATGATCAGTGTAATAATCAGCTCCCTGACCTCTGTCCATCATGCTGTTAAACCATTAGGATATCATTGTTTTGTACATTTAAGTAATGTTCCCCTTTCAAACCTTGCGATCAATAGGGCAGACGATGTTAAGGTCATCTGTTTCTTAGGTCAATGGTTAATGCGCAGGGTGTCATGTGTCCAGCACAATGACCAACTGCCTTTACTTTCCCAACTAATGTCAGGTGCTAGTTACAGTTGGGTGGACTCCCAAGATTCAAAAACCCCAGGTTTCACTGAGATTTGAACCCAGGACCCTTTTTTCAGAAGCCAAGCCCTTAACCACTCAGCCACCGCTTCTCCTTGTTTTATACATTGGTTTTGCTTAACATTGTAGCCCAAGTCTCCTTTGTGTTGACAGGGAAATAACACACTGCTCTGTTGATTAAAAAATATGTCCATGTGTTTCATTCCTTAGGAATCAGGCTCATTTAGCCGCATAGTTTTAGTATATATATTATAGATATTTTAGATGTGGCAAACTATGTAGATCACAGCTGGGGCTGCGTAGCCACAGGAAATACTGCATTCCTCATGTTCTGACTGGAAGACAAGCTTTATTATAAACATTCACATAACTATTAGTTTGTTTAAGTACTATTTCCTCCTTATAATTAATGAATAAAATAGGAAGTGAAGTTTCAAATCAAACTGCTTTTGATTATGTTCTTATAGAAAGGTCCCATGGTTCCTGGTGTTCCTCCGAGAGAAGCCTCAGATAGGTTGATCATATACCAGAACACATTTGACACACTACACAGGAAGTACATCACTTACACAGGTGGAGAGGAACTCTTTGGTTTGGCGGTAAGTAAAATGACCATTGGAACAGAAAGTGTAACAAGTGAAATACAACTCCATGGTTATCATTAACAATAGTTTAAATGTACCTTGTATTATTATTTAACTCATTTGCTCCATAATTGCTTTGCATATCTGACGGAATTATTCATGTATAGTTCACTTCCCTGTTAACTTTTCAATCAAATATTTTATTTGGTATAGAATTAAATGGGAACGCATGCTCTATTTATACAACTCAAGTTAATGTTTATAAAGCCAAAAATAATTTAATGCAGTAAAATTAACGATGGTATCCTCAATTAGGTGAGAAAGAGTTAAAACTGACAGTTTTTCTATTTTATCAATACAAACAAGAATTAATTCCCTTGGTATGTTCATTTGTTATTTTACTTTGCCAGCCATCAGACTATCCAAAGCTGCTGCAGATCAAGAAAGAGTTGAACTTGTTACAGAAACTGTATGGCTTGTACAATAGCGTCATTGACACAGTTCATGGTTACTATGACATTCTGTGGCAGGATGTCAACATTGATAAAATCAACAACGAATTGCAAGATTTTCAAAACAGGTTTGACATTTAAAAAAAAATAATTGTATATTGAATTAAAAAAAAAAATTCTTTTTAACTTTGTTATTAGTCATTTTCTGAAAATATCTTTTGAAAGTAAACATTTCTTGACAAAATCTCTTCAGCCATTGTGTATAAATAACATGTACAGCAGGAAGAGACGGGCTTAAACTATGTTATCACATTTAAAAAAAATACAAAAATTATTCTGAATGTACATTTAGCAATCAAATTTCTCTTTACTAAATTGATAGTGCATACTACTATTAAACTCTTCAGAGATGAAAAACAATAAATGGAAACAATATAGTCATTATGACTTATTATATTAAGATTTGCATTTCTGTTTCAAAAATTATAAATCATAAAGTCAACTTTGCAATGAGAATTATTTTGTTGGTATTAAAAAAATCTATTTTTGTTGCCACATTTTCTGACTGATCTATACAAATCATTGTTTCTGCCAGATGTCGCAAGCTACCTCGTGCCTTGAAAGACTGGCAAGCTTTTGAGGACCTGAAGAAGACTATTGATGACTTCAATGAAATGGTTCCTCTCCTGGAGCTCATGTCCAACAAAGCCATGAAGCAGAGGCACTGGCAGAGAATAGCCGATGTGACAGCACATCCGTTTGACATTGAGGGAGAGAACTTCACCCTCCGAAACATTCTGGAGGCGCCCTTGTTGAAATATAAAGAAGAAATTGAAGTAAGTAGAAATAAGCATGATAGAAAAATGTTTGCCTGGTTGTGAGGTATCCTGTCTAGACTTGTCTCGATACTCTTGGGCTCAAATCCTGCCCACCACCTCAGGAGGTTTGGGCTTTGGGGGTAATACTCTTATATTCTGAAGGAACATTTGAAACATGTAAAACATTGAGAGGTTTAGAAAGTAGTTTCAGCAGTCTTTGCCAAATAAATAGCAACAATGAATACAGATATATAGTTTTGCAGCTCTTACAGCTTCTCACTGTTAATCTAGTAAACTTCCCATTTCAGACCATGCCGTCCTTAGGGCAGATGATGTAAAGGTCATCTGTTTCTGTGGCCCACGGTTAAAGAGAGTGTTATATGGCCAACACAACGACCAACCGCCTTTACTACTTTTCCCCAACTTATGTCAGGTTAGGGCTGGGCTTACTGAGAGGTGCCCTAAAGATCTCGAAATTAAAAATCACAGTCTTCACCAAGATTTAAACCGGGACTCCCAGTTCAGAAGCCAAGCACTTTAACACTCAGCCACTGTGCCTCCTACCATTATTCTGTTATTGTTTGTTTACTGAATATTTCAACTTTTATTGACTCTTGCTAAAATTCATTAACCTTTGTTTTACACTAAACTGACACCCAACTTTTGTTTCGTCTGCTTGCCTAGGACATATGTATCAGTGCGGTTAAGGAAAAGGATATCGAAGCCAAGTTGAAACAAGTCATTACTGACTGGGGAGCACAAGAGTTCACTTTTGGCAACTTCAAGAACAGAGGAGAACTCTTGCTGCGTGGAGACTCAACTAGTGAAATTGTCTCCCTTATGGAAGATTCCTTGATGGTCCTTAGCTCACTTCTTAGCAACCGGTAAGTCACTGACCTATAGTTTTGAAGTAAGATTTTAAAAGGACTTACTTCTAATGATTTGTGGCCTCATAAACCATCCCTTACTGCTGTGTTTTATTATTTGGCCAGATACAATGCTCCCTTCAAAAAGAACATCCAAACCTGGGTGGCCAACTTGACCAATTCATCAGAAATCATTGAAAACTGGATGACAGTTCAAAACCTTTGGGTTTACCTGGAGGCTGTCTTTGTTGGGGGTGACATCGCTAAACAGTTGCCAAAGGTGAACAGAATTTTGAAAATGAAAAGCTCAAGGTTTCATTACAGAAGTTATATATTAAATGTTGTATGGTCTTACCATTCGCTATTTTTAAACAGTATTGTATGTAATACGTTTTAATGAATGTGATGTTTGTCTGTTGTAAGTCAAGCAGTAGGTAATTTTTAAAATCTTTAACCCTTTGGACCCACATTTACTTTCCTTTAAGTAACAATTTCCCCTGAGTCCCTATGGACTGCCATTCTCAGGTAAGGTGCGCAAGACATATATGTCTGGCTGTCTGGACATGGCTTTTTTTTATGTGTGGACTAATAAATGGAACTGGGAGGGTAAATAGGCTAATTAAGTAAATCTATAAAATATATAAATATTAATGCAGTTTTTTTAAAGAATCAGATTAACAACATGAGATTTCATAACATTATTACCCACCATGCTTATAATTTCCCATTCTAAAAGTAAGAAAGATTTTGATAACATTACATGGAATTACAGACAGGTTTTATCACAAAAGTTTTTCTTGACAATGCTTAGAGATTATCAATATTTTAATTCAAGATAATAATTGCACAACTTGTGTAACTTTGATTAGGAAGCCAAACGTTTCAGCAACATTGACAAGTCTTGGGTGAAGATAATGACCAAAGCTCATGAAACACCAAATGTGGTCCAATGCTGTGTTGGGGATGAGACTCTGATGCAGCTTCTGCCTCACCTTCTAGAGCAGCTGGAGCTCTGTCAGAAATCTCTTACTGGGTGAGGAAGTAGATCATTTTCTTTTAACTTAAATTTTTTTTTTTTTACTAATCTAATGAATCATTCTTGGGGTGGATCTTGCTAATATATTAGTTATTCAAATTATCAGAATTTCATTTTCTTATTTTTGTTTTGTTCTAGTCTTAGTTCTGTATTAAAATCACATGTGATGAAGATTTGAGTCTTTTGTGTAAAAAAATGTAAAGAGTCTTCAGCTTATAAAGAAAAAATCTGGCTAGAAGAAATAAATAAATTTATATTTAAAAAATTATCTCCCTTTCAGGGTCCTCTCACCACTTCTAAAATTTAGTTTTCATGTTTCAGATACCTTGAGAAGAAGAGATTGAGCTTCCCCAGATTTTTCTTTGTGTCTGACCCTGCACTTTTGGAAATTCTTGGCCAGGCGAGTGATCCTCACACCATCCAAGCTCATCTTTTATCAGTCTTTGACAACACCAAGAACGTGCGCTTCCATGACAAGATTTATGATCAGATTTTGTCCATCATCTCATCTGAAGGAGAAGTTATTGAGGTCAGTTGCGGTCAATTGTAAATGTCATTCTTACATTCTTAAGTGTAACTATGCTTTTTAGATAGGTCTCGAGTCAACAGCTTCAATATTTAGTTCTATTAAAAATGTTTTCATGTATTTACAGTTTTCCATAGAAAATCAAAGTAAAATTAAAGTAATTTTATTATGCTATTGATTAGTATTCAAAGGATCTAAACTTAAATAACATTGCTAAAATGAAAACATTGTGTGCCACTCTCTAGACTAGACAACAGGGAAGTTTGGAACATAACATTAGGTTAGGGTTAATAATGAAAGCCAGTAAAATCAGAAAATCTTTCCACCAACTCAATTCCTAAAGTGGTACTGTAATGGTAAATTCTATAGGTAAAGTACTTGTCTTTAAGTTTTTATCCTGATAAGCTACTTATCTTTGAAAAACTTTTGCTATTTTATTTTCAATAAGTCTTAAATCTTTTGTCAATTGCAATGGCATCCAATAAAAAATATAGCAAGCCCAATACATTGCTCAAAAAGTTTTTAAATATGTTTTGGATGTCACATGTTACAGCATCAAAGAGTGTTGCTAATTATAATTTTGTAATTGCTGATGTAAAATTGGTGATTGTTAGTTCTTTAGTTTGGGTATTGCTACATTATAATAATTAATAAATTACTTTTTAACAGCTAGAGAAGCCTGTAAAAGCTGAAGGCAATGTTGAAGTCTGGTTGATGAGTCTGATGACCATATCCCAGAAATCTCTGCATGCAGTCATCAGAACTGCTGCTATGGCCATTCAGGACCAAAGCTTCAACTTGCTGGAGTTTTTGAACTCATTTCCTGCGCAGGTAAGATTTGTACTTTTGGCCAGAGTTGATTTACATTTACATCTAAAGAGACCATCTGAAGGGGAAGATTTCTAGACAAAATAATCAGCCATCTAATAACTTTCATATTTTTTGTAACATACAGGTTGGTTTGCTGGGCATACAGATGATCTGGACTAGAGATGCTCAGGAGGCCTTGACCACTGCCAAATATGACCGCAAGATCATGGCTCAGACCAATGATTCTTTCCTGAAGCTGCTAAACTCATTGATTGACCAGACCACCATGGACTTATCTAAAGTGGACAGGACAAAGTTTGAGACCCTCATCACCATCATGGTCCACCAGAGAGACATATTTGATGACTTGGTGAGTATGGTAGATAGATATGTAGCTTAGTACAATGGTCATAGCATTTAAAGTGTTTATGCAGTATCACAAAAATACATATGTTTTATTATTATAAGGAGGGCCAGCACTTTTATTCACATATTCCTTATATTAAATATGTCTTTGAAACTTGACTAATTGTCAATCTTGGCTTAAAATTTCAATTTTAGAGTTCTAGAATATGCAGATATTTCTGTAATAATAAGATTAATTACAATCTTTGCTGATCTTTATAAATGTAGTCATTCATGTAACTAGAATAGTTGGTTTGAACTACACTGTGAGCGTCTCAATGAAATCAAATCTAAGACACTAAAAAAAGCTTGAACTGCATAACTGCTCCCCCTCTAATGTGGTTTGAGATTAGATCTAGGTAGATTTGTTAAAAATGTAAGAAAATATTCAAGATTTCTATGAATTATAAACAGAACATAATAGAAAGCCAGAATCTTATAAAACTATTGATTGTATTCAGTATGTAAATTGAATAGAATACAGAAAAATGTTAGTGTATCATTACATTACAAAGTGACACAGATTTAGAGCTAATGTTATGGTGTTTCAGTGTCGCCTCCATGTGAAATCTCCAACAGACTTTGAATGGCTGAAGCAGTCCAGGTTCTACTTTGTGGAAGACCAAGACAAGTGTCTGATTGCTATCACTGATGTGGACTTTAGCTATCAGAATGAGTTCCTTGGATGTACAGAAAGATTAGTCATCACACCTCTCACTGACAGGTAAATGGCATCGCTACCCTCACTGATATGTAAATGTCATTACATCTGTGAGTAACAGGCAAATGTTTTTCATCATGTAACCTGAAGCACATCCTAAAGTAACATTTGAATAATATAAAAACAATTATTGTCTGCTGATAATTTTTCCTTCTAATAGTGAATGTTACAAAACAAATTTAATCAATCAACATATTTGATATGTGTTAAATAAATTGACAATTTGCTACTTCAAGCTCTTTGCCATGTTGCTTAGGCAACAGTTAATTGTCTTTAGAAATCAACCCTGATGAAAAATCAGGAACTGGCACTCTTAAGAAGCTTGCAGTACTCATTACTACACTCTGGCAGAGCCTGTGATGGTGCTAATCCCAAACTGCTTATTTGGATAGATCAGCTGCTTGTAGAGGTGGACATTGTGGGCAACATCATTCCAACCATAGCTAATGTTCATGCATTCATATTATGTTGATAAGATGATCCAGTCTTTTGTGAACTGAATGAGGCCATATCTAGTTCAAGTACTATTAACATTTGCTGATATTATGGTCTATTTGAAATCAATGGTTTACATGTATTTTCAGTATTTTCAAGATCTTTACTAAATCTGTCTAAGATGTTTCTTATGTAATTCTTGTTTTTGCTATTTCTGTACAGGTGTTACATCACATTGGCCCAGGCACTGGGCATGTCTATGGGAGGGGCTCCTGCTGGCCCTGCAGGAACTGGTAAAACAGAGACAGTCAAGGATATGGGTCGATGTCTTGGAAAGTATGTTGTTGTCTTCAACTGCTCTGATCAGATGGACTTCAGAGGCTTGGGCAGAATCTTTAAAGGTAGTTCAGCTAACAAAATTAAACTTGGATTTGATTACAATTATTTATTTCGTATCTAGTTTAATTCTAATTTTAAATATTTATTTAGTTTTTTTTTTGTCTTTCCTTAATGTGGAGATGAGATGGTTGTGTGGTAAAGTGCTTGACTTCTGAACTGTGGTCTCGGGTTTGAATCCTGGTGAAGAATGGGATCTTTAGGGGGCCTCTGATGACATTAGTTGGACTGACATTAATTGGAGAAAAGTAAAGGCAGTGGTCCTTGTGCTGGCCATATGACACCCTCATTAATCATTGGCCGCACAAACAAATGACTGTTACATTATCTGCCTTATTGATTGTAAGATCTAAAGGGGAACTTTGCTTACAGCATATGAAAGTATTATAAAAAGAATTTTCTTGTTCAGTTTTTTTTCTCGCTAAGTGGAATTGCTGGTATTAGGGATAAGTTATAGAGAAAAAAACTTTGTTGATAACTATATTTATAAGCCTTTTTATGTGATTATTATTAACCTATTCAAGAATGAAAACCTGAAGTACACATTTTTTCATTGATGTTACATTTTATATGTTTCATATTTTATATGACTTTTATATGTTAATCATTATTATTATTATATTTGTCTTTGTTACTGTGATCACTTTAAAGTGTTACTGTGATATTCTAGTCTGTTACTTTGCTAGTTTACTTCTTTGCCGTCTTCAGGTCTGGCTCAGTCAGGGTCATGGGGATGTTTTGATGAGTTCAACCGTATTGACCTCCCTGTCTTGTCTGTGGCTGCCCAACAGATAGCCATTGTCCTTGCCTGTAAGAAAGAAAGAAAGAGGAATTTCATCTTCACTGATGGGGACAATGTCGAGATGAATACAGAGTTTGGTATTTTCTTAACCATGGTAGGTTACAGTCTGTTATAAGGGTTATTTATTACAAAGTTTAGATCTTATATCAACTCACTGTCTGTTTTTCTGGTATAATTTTGTACATCTCTCCTACACTCAGATCAAGTTGAAAATTTTAGACAATTATTTGTTGTACCTAACAAAGCATGAATCAATTAAAAAAATTAATCATTTAGTCTATTATTTATTGGTAATTGATTGTTTTGTTTGGTATCAAAAAAAGGAAAATAAAGGCTACTTATTGAGAGATGTGGCTGTATATGTGGAGTTATTTCTCTTATTAGGTTTTGTACTTTTTTTTTCCTCCCACTTCCCATTCTCAGTTTGACGGTTTGCTCATTTGGGATATTCTCCCTTCATTTCAGAATCCTGGCTATGCTGGGCGTCAAGAGCTTCCAGAAAACTTGAAGATCAACTTTAGAACTGTGGCCATGATGGTGCCTGACAGACAGATCATCATCCGTGTCAAGCTGGCCGCTGTCGGTTTCATAGACAACATTGTGCTGGCTCGCAAGTTCTTCACCCTGTACAAGCTTTGTGAAGAGCAGCTGACCAAGCAAGTGAGTTAAGGATGTTCACCTTCAGGCATTGCGCTTGACAGCTTTGTGGTGGCGCGGTGGTGGAGCGGTAAAGTGCTTGATTTCAAAATGGGGTTCGAATCCTGGTGAAGACTGGGATTTTATATTTCGGGACCTTTGGGCACCTCTGAGTCCACCCAGCTCTAATGGGTACCTGAAGTTAGTGGGGGAAAAGTAAAGGTGGTTGGTCGTTAAAATCTTGGGATCTATAGGGCAGATGATGTAAAGGTCATCTATTTCTGTGACCTACGGTTAATGAGGGTGTCATGTGACCAGTGCATCCACCAACCACCTTTACTTTCTCTAATTAATGTCACGTACCCATAAAAGTTGGGTGGACCTGAGGGCACCCAAAAAATCGTGAAATTAAAAATCCCAGTCTTCACAATGATTTGAACCCAAGACCACTCTTGGTTTGGAAGCCATGTGCCTTACCACTTAGCCACCATGCCCCATATATGATAGTCCAGATTAATAGTAATTTTTTAGAGAACATAAAATTCTAACACTCTAATTTTAATAAGATAATAGTGTTTATTGTCCCCTCAAAAAATAATAAATCCTAGTCTCCCAGCTCTTGAAAGACCAAATCTACCTTTGATCCACTGCACAACACATTTTACTATTATTTCCTTTCCGAACCACATAAACTCAGCACACAGACTGACCAACTTTGTTAGTTACCAAGTTATTTTGTATTATCATTTATTGTTTTTTATCATTGGTATGTAGCTTTGCTATACATTTTTGTATTTTTATACTTAGCTTGTTATTGTTATGAATCTTTAAGAAATAAATAGCCAGTCAGTTTTATAATACATCTTTATACAAATGTTTTCAACTTGATGTAGGTGCACTATGATTTCGGTCTGCGTAACATCCTGTCTGTGCTAAGAACTCTGGGAGCAGTGAAGCGTATGAATCCAACAGAAACAGAGCAGACTGTGGTGATGAGAGTACTCAGGGACATGAACCTCAGCAAACTTGTGGACCAGGATGAACCATTGTTTGTCTCCCTTATTGGGGACTTGTTCCCAGGTACAGCACATCAAACACTTCTGAATCTCGACAATGTGTACATTCATTTCTTAAGGACTTGAGAAACAAATAGTTGACTCGAAATTATTACAAGTTGACTTGACATAATTACAAGTTGAATTGAAATACGTTAATTTGACTTGAAATACAACAGTTTGACTCCAAATACACTAATTTGACTTGACAGAGAATTATTGAACAATTTTACTTGATATGGATGTTATATTTTTTTTTACTTTCACCTATTCTTTAGTCTGTTGGGGCACCACAGATGATCTGTCTATCTTCTTCCTCTGTTCCTCTCTGTCTTTGTCCTTGACCTTGCATCATCAGGATAAACTACTGCAAAAAAAACAATATTCAATTTAATTTACTATTTTAAAACATTTGTGTAAAACTGTTATTTACCAATTGAATATTTACAATTTTTATTGATGTACATAAAAAGGTAAATGTCACTAGAAATAAATATTAATTCCAAAACACCTTTGGTTGGATTCATTATATTTTAAATTTCATTTCATCTCTGTAGGTATCACATTGGACAAGGCAGGTTATCCAGACCTTGAGGCAGCTATTGCTAAAAATGTGGATGAAGCTAAATTAATTAACCACCCAGAATGGACTATTAAACTTGTTCAAGTATGTATAATTATAATATTGTAAATGATTTTATCTTCATTTTAATCAAGTGATGATTATTGATAAGTGGATTGTAATCTTTTCAACTACTTTATTTACAAGTGTATTGTAGACTTAATTAATGGGCTATTACATTTTTATATGTTATTTTCTCTCATAAAAAAAGGTTAAATCTTATCTAAACTATATAACAACAAGAAAACAGCACATTTTTTTTCCTTGTCACAGTCTGCAAAAAAGCTCACAGCTCAGCAGCAATAAAGCTGGCTAGAAGAAGAATCTAAACTATATACTTTACAATGATAATATTTCATTGAATCATATAACAACATAATTTAAATTTTATAATTAAATTTTTGCATGTGAAGGGTCTATACATCTTGAGCTTACATAACCTTCACTAATGTTGTACATTGGTGTGTTGTGTTAATATTACATAACAAGTTTATCTGTTCTTGTGTTCTAGCTGTTTGAGACTCAGCTAAACTATATACTTTACAATGATAATATTTCATTGAATCATATAACAATAATTAAATATTTTATAATTAAATTGTTGCATGTGAAGGGCCTATACATCTTGAGTTTACATAACCTTCACTAATGTTGTACATTGGTGTGTTGTGTTAATATTACATAACAAGTTTATCTGTTCTTGTGTTCTAGCTGTTTGAGACTCAGCGAGTCCGTCACGGCATGATGACCCTTGGCCCCAGTGGTGCGGGTAAGACCTGCTGCATACACATGCTAATGAAGGCAATGACTGACTGTGGTGAGCCACACAAAGAATGGAGGATGAACCCAAAGGCTATTACAGCACCCCAGATGTTTGGCCGCTTGGATGTGGCTACAAATGATTGGACAGATGGCATTTTCTCAACTCTGTGGAGGAGAACAACTCGTGTAAAGAAAGGTAACTCTTTCAGTACCTTTACCTTCAGACAGTGCTATCTAGATGGCACATAATGTAAAGGCCATCTGTTTCTATGGCCCACGTTCACCCAGGGTAATGTCAGGTAATGTCAATTAGAGCTGGGTGGACTCAAGGGTGCCCTAAAAATCTTGAAATTCAAAATCCCAGTCCTCCCCAAGATTTAAACCTGGGACTTCCCGGTTTGGAAGCCAAGCGCTTCACCACTCAGCCTCTAGCCTTAAATAGTATATGTGTTTAAATAATTTTATCAAGTCAAACATTTAAGTTCTCAGATTTAAAAAACAACAACTTTGATAACCCAGCAGGATGAACATTTTAAAATTATTAGGAATGATGTCAAAACAGTAAACTGTTTCTTCCTTTTTATCAAAATCTTTTTATCATTTTTATTTCTTTAAAAAACAAAAAAACTTTGTTCATCGTTGCTTATGTATCTTTTTTTTGTGTATTAGCAATAATATTAACTATTTCATGTTGCAGGTCTGTTGTGTATTTATGTCAGACCATGACAATTATCATTTTATGGCTCAGGTCTTGTATTTTATGATTACGTAAATTGACATTACTAAAGCCTACTGCTGGTGGAACAAATTTATGTTAAAATAGACGTGACACATGTAATAGGTCATAGCAGCACTAGAAGACTTTAGTTGTTGAAAGAAAATAGTAAATACAATGTAGAGACATAAAGACAATCAAGAAACACTGCACAAACTGCTTGCCTCTAACTCAGTAAGGTGTCTGCTAGTATCTAACCTCTTTCAGACCTTGTATCAAGTGTTTTCTATAGGGCAGATAGTGTCAAGGTCATCTATGGCCAATGGTTAGCAAGTACAAAAAAAAGTTACATAAGTAACAATGAACCAAGTTAAACTCTTTGTGTGGCTAGCACAATGTCCAACCACCTTTACTTTTTCCCGACCAATGTCAAATACCTATTAGAGCTAGGTGGACTCAGTAGTCCTAAAGAATCCGAAATTAAAAATCAGTCTTCACCAGGATTCAAACCCAGGATCCCTCAGTTTGTAAGCTAAGGGCTTTCCACTAAGCCGCCATGCCTCCATTGCTGCTATTTTAAGCTTTTTGTCATCAACTATTCTTAGTTACTGGTTAGCACATATCTCTCAACCATTTTATTACCTCTGTTATGTATCAACTGTTTTTCAATGTGTCTTGTCTCCACTTTTGTATGACTTGCTTGTTTCATGTATCACCTTGTGTTATGCCTGTTATATATTATTAGGAGAACACATTTGGCTTGTACTTGATGGGCCTGTGGACGCCATCTGGATTGAGAACCTCAACTCTGTCTTGGACGACAACAAAACACTGACCCTGGCCAACGGTGACAGAATCCCCATGGCCCCCAACTGTAAAATCATCTTTGAGCCTCACAACATTGACAACGCCTCACCTGCCACAGTCTCCAGAAACGGCATGGTGTACATGAGTAGCTCTGGTCTGGGCTGGAGTCCTATATTACAAGTATGTCAATAGTTTCTTTTTTTTTCTTTTTAGCTAGTTAGTAGGTTACCAAAATGATAGCATCTCTATGTTGAAATACTCTGCGTCTAATCTACACTTAGAAAAGTTTATTTGGAGATCATTTTATTAGATGTCATCTATGACATTTTACTTCTTGATGAATTACTTTTACACTTTGGATGGTAACAAGTTGGGAATCAATAATCATCAAAGGCAGCAGTATTTTCAACCTTTTCCCATCTCCTGTGCTATCCAAGACTTTTCCTTTATTCTTGCTTATTATATGGATACCATGTCCTTTCTTCTTCCAACTGTTGGCGTCAATCTTGAAAAATATCATATAGTTAGTGTGTCTTAGGTTAGAATGGCTAGCTGTGGAGAGAGGCTCTACATCTTCAGGATCATGTTTAGCATGGAAGTGAACACACTGAAGTTAGTGTACCCTAAGGGTGAACACGCTACAGCTCTTCTGCCCTCCATAAGATCACTATACAATATGTCCTGTGGAAGCTAGCCCTATGGCATTCTGTGTACATGTCTAAGCCAGTCAGGGTGTCTACTTTTAACAGCCAGGATGTCCTGGCATCCTGCTCGTTGCAGGACTTTATTTTATTTTACCACCTTATTTTCAGTATACGCCATAAATATCCTAGGTGGAAGCTATTTAGTTTCTTTTCCTGCCTAAAGTAGTTGGGCTATGTTTCATAGCTATATAACAGAGTACTTAACTCTTTCTCTCCTATCGACGATAACATCGTTGATTTTGACCTCATTAAATTAAATTAATGTTTACATTTTAAACATGACTTTGAATTATATAAAACAAGCATGCATTTCCCTTTAATTCTATACCAAATACAACATTTTCTGATAAAAAACACAAAGCTTTTGTAGCCCAATCATAACAGGGTAGTAAAATAATAATTAGTAAAATGAAGGATTCCTTCCAAAACGAGGACAAATAATTACGGAGAGAAAGAGTTAATACATATGTTCAAGCTAAGGGTTTAGTAGTAATAGTCAACAAAGCTTTGTTCCGGACTTTTTGCAGCTTTGACATTGTTCCCATTGCTTTAGCTATCCTGCTATAATGTCCTTTCATATCATAGTTAAAATCATCTCATCTCATTTGTCCATTGACTTTCTTCATAGAGTGTGACCGAATCCCACCAATTTTCCTGATGGGCAGCTGTTCTTAGTAGGTATCTTATCTTATATAATACAGACGTTACTTCAAAAAAGAAGATGATTACGTCCTACGCATCATGCATTTAGTCATGCATATTAACCAATGACTTAAATTCTGCCAAGTCACTGGTTTTCCTGGCTAGCTCAGGCAACCCATTCCATGCTCTAATAGCACTAGGGAAGAAAGAGTATTTGTACAAATTTGTCCTAGCATATGGGATGAGGAATGTGCCTTTATCTTTGTGTCTTTCAGAGTATTTTATTAAATTTTGTTTTTGTATTTGAAGATTATGGTTCAGTGTTTTATGTATAATTGCTACTTTACTTTTGAGTCTTCTGTCCTGAAGGCTTTCTAAATTTAGTGATTTTAATATAGGTGTTACTCTAGTCAAATGTGAATATTCATTTGTTATGAATCTCACTGCTTTATTTTGTGTCTGTTCCTGTTTCTTAATGTTTTCTTGAGTTGAGGGATCCCAAATGGAGGATGCAAATTCTATTATTGGCCTAACCAAGGTTAAATAACATTTTAGTTTTATGTTCTTATTTGATTTATAGAAATTTCTTTTAATAAATCCTAATGCTATGTTTGCTTTTTTTTATAGTTTCATCAATATGTGGATTTTATGACAGTTTTTCATTTATTATAACACCTAGGGATTTTGCGTTTTTAGTCTGTGTTACTGGTTTGCCATGAATAAGATAAGTGGAATTAATTTGTTTTAGTTTTTTTGTTACTCTTATTATCTCACCAACCACTAGCCATATCCACTCCTGTTAAACCTAAACCTACTAAAATTAATACAACATCCTCACTAAACAAACCTACTAAAGAAGTAATACCAAAATACCTTAAAACCTTAGTAATAAATTTTCAAAGCATTAGGAACAATACAGCAGACTTAGAAATTTTATTAGAATGTGAGAAACCAGACCTAATTGTTGGAACAGAAACTTGGCTACATCCTGAAATTTATAATGCAGAAATTTTCAATAGTAATTATGAAATTTTTAGAAACAATAGGGCTGATAATCATGGAGGAGTTCTTTTAGCAATAAAAAACACTCTTATAGCAGAAGAAATTACCTTACCTAACTCAAAAAATATAGAATCTACATTTTGTAAAATTAATACCACCTCAACATCCCTAATAATAGGCAGCATTTACAGACCACCAAATTCTAGTTTAGAATACATGCAAGAACTATGTAATCAGATTACTACACTTAAAGAGACAAATAAAAATGCAGTTTTTTGGATTATGGGTGATTTCAACCTACCTGATATAAATTGGAAAACACTAACCATAGATAAACACCAAAACCTTAAGGACATAAATGAGCTTTTCATAGAAACTTTACACAACCTAAGTTTAGATCAAATCATTAAAAAGCCAACTAGATTAAACAACACATTAGATCTCTTCTAAACCAACAGACCTGGATTAGTAGTTGATTATGATATTATCCCTGGTCTATCAGACCATGAGATCATAAAAATACACAGTCAGATAAAAGCAGTAGCCAATACAAAATCCAAAAGAAAAATCTTACTCTGGAATAAATGTAACCTAACACAACTACACCAAGCTGAATTAAACTTTCAACAAACATTCTTATTAGAAAAAGACATTAACCAACCAGTCGACGACCTCTGGAATTTCATTAAAAACCATCTTAAAAGCATTATAGAAAATCATATACCAACTAAATACACATCAAACAAAATAAATAAATGCTGGTTTAATAATAGACTAAAGAAGCTTTGTAAACAGAAGGAAAACCTATATAGAAAATTTAAAGAAACCAAGGCAGAAAGAGTTTACAAAAAGTATAGAAAAATTAAACACCTAACCCAAAAAGTAAGCAGACAGCTGCAGAGTGAATACATAAACAATGTAATATCTAAAGATAACAACAAAAACCTATGGTCATACATTAAGTCTAAGAAAATGGAAACAACAGGCATAGCACCATTAAAAGATGAACATAACATAATACATAATGATAATGAAACTAAAACAAACATCCTAAACAAATACTTTGCATGAGCATTCTCAGCCCCAGGAGACAAAGACATATTTCTTAATTTGAACCAATTAGACAACATAGAAGATTTAGTAGTACAAGAAAATGGAATTCAAAAACTATTAGCCAACACCAAACCAAATAAAGCGTCTGGACCTGATGGTATTCCAGCTAGATTAATCAAAGAACTAAGCAATGAGCTAGCCCCAGTGTTCAAAATACTCTTTCAGGCATCGCTTAACCAGGGCAGAGTACCAAAGGACTGGAAAGAAGCTAATGTCACCCCCCTATTTAAAACAGAGAAAAATCTGACCAGTATCACTTACCAGCATCACATGTAAAATCCTAGAACACATAATATGTAGCAACATCATAAACCACTTAGACAAACAAAATGTCCTCACACCATACCAACATGGCTTTAGGAAATAAAGATCATGTGAAACACAACTAATAGGACTAATTGATGATTTTTCAAAAGGTTTAGATAATAGTGAACAAATAGATGCTATCTTACTAGATTTTTCCAAGGCTTTTGACAAAGTTCACCACCATAGTTTGCTTAAAAAATTAAAATATTTCGGCATTAATGGTCCACTGCATCAGTGGATTAAAGATTTTCTGATAGGGAGAGAACAAACTGTAATAATAAATGGCTCTAAATCAACACCAATAACAGTAAACTCAGGTGTACCTCAAGGAACAGTCTTGGGTCCACTACTATTTTTAATTTACATAAATGATTTACCAAATTGCATTACTTCAGGAACAAAAGTCAGATTATTTGCAGACGATTGCATAATATATAGAACAATAAAAACAACACAAGACACAGATATTTTACAAAGAGAATTAGATGAATTACAGAAATGGGAATCAAATTGGAGCATGTCTTTCCACCCAGAAAAATGTCAGTTGTTAAGAGTAACAAAAAAACTAAAACAAATTAATTCCACTTATCTTATTCATGGCAAACCAGTAACACAGACTAAAACCGCAAAATACCTAGGTGTTATAATAAATGAAAAACTGTCATGGAATCCACATATTGATGAAACTATAAAAAAAATCCAACAAAGCATTAGGGTTTATTAAAAGAAATTTCTATAAATCAAATAAGAACATAAAACTAAAATGTTATTTAACCTTGGTTAGGCCAATAATAGAATATGCATCCACCATGTGGGACCCCTCAACTCAAGAAAACATTAAGAAACTGGAACAAACACAAAATAGAGCAGTGAGATTCATAACAAATGAATATTCACATTTGACTAGAGTAACACCTTTAGTAAAATCACTAAATTTAGAAAGCCTTCAGGACAGAAGACTCAAAAGTAAAGTAGCAATTATACATAAAACACTGAACCATAATCTTCAAATACAAAAACAAAATTTAATAAAATACTCTGAAAGACACAAAAATAAAGGCACATTCCTCGTCCATATGCTAGGACAAATTTGTACAAATACTCCTTCTTCCCTAGTGCTATTAGAGCATGGAATGGGTTGCCTGAGCTAGCCAGAAAAACCAGTGACTTGGCAGAATTTAAGTCATTGGTTAATATGCATGACTAAATGCATGATGCGTAGGACGTAATCATCTTCTTTTTTGAAGTAACGTCTGTATTATTAGATAAGATAAGATAATGTTATGGATGTGTATGTTAGGGTATTAAGAGAGAAGCTGGTTCATTCTTTTGCATTGTCCAGCCAGCTTTTCTTTGGACAGCTCTTTCTTTGCGCTCCGACCGCTGTACCTTGAAGGATGGTTTTTGACAGCGAGTCATGTCTTACAATATGATGAATCCAGCTCAGCTTTTGTCTCTTCACAGTGTTGAGGAGTTTATCATTTTGCCAGGCAAAGTGTTGACTTGTAACAGTACAAACTCTTTTGTCTTCTTTTCCTAGTGTCTGATACGCAGCATTTTTCTGTAGCATTTTTTTTCAAAGGCTTGGATTCTTTTTTCAGCCTCAGCGTTCAGTGTCCTACTTTCACAACCATATAGAAGTACAGAGACCACTAGTGAAGAATACAGCTTTAATTTTACTTGAGAGCTAGTTGAAATACTCTAGGGGATAACTTTGTACACATATATTAGCATACTGTGAAAACATTCCATGAGGTGCTCACCATTTTTACTTACTGTATTTATTACTTTAATATGTGATGGAATGCTTTGAATTATTATGTCTCACTAGGGGTGGTTGAATCATCGGCCATTCCATGAGAAAGATATCCTGACAGAGCTCTTCAACAATTCCTTCACAGCATTGTGGAATTTCGCTCTTCAAAACCTGGAGTTTAAAATGGATATCTTGGAGGCTTTTGTTATTTCTCAGGTAAATTGAAAATCTCGTTTTTTTGTGTTTTTTTTTCATACTTCTTTATTGCTTGTTTGCTTTCAACAACTTTTTCAAAAAGTAACATTTGAATTACTAGATAGAAACAATGACCTAGAGCCCTTTCTTTAATTAAAAAAAATAATTTTTTTCAGTATAGAATATTTCTAACAAGGTTTTAAAAACCTTTAGGATTGCACTCAGTCTAATAACACAGTGCTAGACTTTCAAACAGTGCATTAGTTTACTCAATTCAAAACCTACCATTATAAATCTTGTAGTTGATTGTGTATGCTAGTTGACAAGTGTTACTTTGAAAGATTACTTGATATTAAATAATTTAGCTTATGTGTTACTTTATATGTTGTTTATATGTCTAAGTTTATTTGCTATAAGTGAGCTAAGGTGAAGCTTTGTATGCAGGTTTATAAGTGTTCTTGTCATTTTTATTTGAGTTTAAGTGTTTCTTTGTAGATAAGTTTATGTATTAATTGTTGTTGGTTGCCTTCAATAAAATAAGAAATAGGACTCGTCTCATTGAACATTTCATTGCTTGTGAAATAAGTAATACAAATCAAAAGTTAATGTCACTATGCTTGTATCATAACTTTGTATGTTCAGCTGCTAGCATAACTTTGTATGTTTAGCTAGTATTATAACTTTGTATGCTCAGCTAGTATCATAACTTTGTATGTTTAGCTAGTATTATAACTTTGTATGCTCAGCTAGTATCATAACTTTGTATGTTCAGCTGGTACTATAACTTTGTATGTTCAGCTGGTATCATAACTTTGTATGTTTAGCTAGTATTATAACTTTGTATGCTCAGCTGGTATCATAACTTTGTATGTTTAGCTAGTATTATAACTTTGTATGCTCAGCTAGTATCATAACTTTGTATGTTCAGCTGGTATTATAACTTTGTATGCTCAGCTAGTATCATAACTTTGTATTTCTACTAGTTTTATAACTTTGAATGTTTAGCTAGTATAATAACTTTGTATGTTCAGCTAGTATCATAACTTTGTATGTCAGCTAGTTTTATAACTTTGTATGTTCAGCTAGTATAATAACTTTGTATGTTCAGCTAGTATCATAACTTTGTATGTCAGCTAGTTTTATAACTTTGTATGTTCAGCTAGTATAATAACTTTGTATGTTCAGCTAGTATCATAACTTTGTATGTTTCGCTGATATCATAACTTTATATGTTCAGGCCTGCAAGTTATTGACTGGCCTGATTCCTATGAAAGATGACAAAGAAGGAACTGGTCAGCTGTCGAGGGAGGTGTACGAGAGGCTCTACATCTTCTGTCTCATGTGGAGCATCGGAGCCTTCTTGGAGCTGGATGGCAGAGCCAGGATGGAGGAGTTTCTCCGCAAACATGAGACCATCAAGCTTGATCTGCCCCAAATACCAGATGGACTGGACGCCACCATGTTTGATTTTATGGTGGACACAGATGGTAATAGCTGTCATTGTTTTGCACCTTTCATGGTTTAGAATTTGTAAAATCATTTTTTTTATAAGATCATCTTATCTTCTTATCTTGTATATTTTATACATTTCTTCCAAAAAGAAGGTACAAATTGTATATGTTTTTTCATATGTTATGTTAACCAAGTCATGTATCTTAATTAAAGTCAAACTTGATTAAATCTTTGGTTTCCCTGGCTGATTTAGGCAATGAGCTCCAGATTCTAATGGCTATAATGAAGGAAAAGTATGAATTTGTCCTAGGATATGTAACAAGAAATTATTTTTTTTTCTGAGTATTGTATGGGGCAGATGGTGTAAAGATTGTTTCTGTGGCCCATAGTTAATGAGGATGTTAAATGGTCAGGACAATGACCAACTGCCTTTACTTTTCCCCAACTGATGCCAGATACCCATTAGAGTTGGGTGGAATAAAAAATACCAGTCTTCACCTGGTTTTAAATTCTGGACCCCCTTGGTTTGGAAGCTAAGCACTTTACCACTCAGCCACTGCACCTCCCTGTCATTGATTACACATTCAAAAAACAGAAATGGAAAAGTGGTTTGAGTGCTGGGACAAGTCCCAAAAAGCCCGTGGATTCTGGGAGCGCATGAGGCGGTGGTGGAGGCTGTCCAGGCCTGAGCAAGCTATTATAGCACAGTGCAGGACAGGCCATTGTCAAGCTCATATTTCTCGCGGCTATGGCCAAATTTTGATTCACGGTGCCCCCACTGCATGAAAGAAGAGGAAACCGTGCCTCATATTCTGTTTGACTGCCCCAGACTTGCTGATCTCTGCCTCGACAGGTCTGGGAAACTCAAAATTCTCGACCTGTATGGCGACATTTATGCACTACGCAAGACAGCAGGGTTTCTGTCCAGGGCTTTTGCAAGAGAGGATTTGAGCCTCTCAAGCCCCCACTCAAATGGAGTTTGATGATTATGATTGATTACACTCCTTATAATTTTTTGTTAAAGCTACTGCACTAGCTTAGTCATTTAAAAAAAAAAGGGGGGACAACTTTACAGTCTTTTTGGTTATATTTCCAGGAAAATGGATCTATTGGGGTGAGAAAGTGACCAACTATGTCTACCCAACTGACCATGAGCCTGAGTACACCAGCATCTTGGTTCCTAATGTTGACAATGTTCGGACAGAGTACCTGGTCAACCTGATAGCCAAACAGAACAAGGCTGTCCTTTTGATTGGTGAGCAGGGCACTGCCAAGACTGTCATGATCAACAACTACATGAGACAGTACAATCCAGAGTACCATATTGGTCAGTCGGTCAGTTTCTCTTCAGCCACCACACCTATGATGTTCCAGGTAGGCAGTACGGGAGCCTTGTCTTGTAGTTTATCTTTGAGTAGGCTTCCAGTAAAAGAAAACTGTGATCATCCAATTAACTATGTTCTAAAACTAAAATCTCTTTTTTGTTTAGCCTAGGGATAGGGGAAGGTGAAGAAATGTTTTTCCACCATCACCTATCCCTTAGTCTGTGGAATTGTTGGGGCACCACACAAGATCTGTTGACTGTCTTCTCCATTCCTCTCTGTCCCTTGTAAAGTAAAGTAAAGCTCCCCTTTCAGACCTTGAGATCTATGGGGCAGATGATGTAAAGGTCATCGGTTTCTGTGGCCCACGGTTAAAAAGAGTGTCACGTGGCCAGCACAATGACCAACCGCTTTTACTTTTCCCCAACTAATGTCAGGTACCCATTAGAGTTTATAGACTTTGTCTCTTCCATTGGATAGAATTTCTCCCATTGACAGGTCCGTCCATTCTTTTATGTTGTCTTCCATCACTTCCTCTTGCTGCCTCTTCTTCTTTTCCTCTAAGTTAGAAGAGTTTAAACCTTTAATATTGAACTCACTATTGTATGGTCTTCTTATCAAATTTGTAAAATTATTCATAGAAATAATCAACCATATTTGAACTGTTAAATAATTGTTAAATAATGATGCCATATTGATCACTAAAGATGACTTGGTCTAAACTAATGAAAATTCAGTTTGACTACATTAGTCCATCTCAGTATTACAACATCTATGCAAATATTCTCACACAAAAGATATGCACAGGGGCGTAGCTAGGAATTTTCCATCATTTTGGGCCCCTGTATTTTGCATACTATTTAATATTTAATGTAAAAAAAGCACTCATTTGGGGGCCCCTCTCAAGTGGGGGCCCAGGGGGGATTTTCAAATTCTCCCCCCTCCCTAGCTACGCCACTGGATATGCACACAAACAGAACTTTATGTATTTGTCTTCTATGTACTTGTATAAACATTAAACTATGAAGTTAAAAAAAAATTAAAGAAATGAAATCTGTGATTGTGGTATGAAAAGTCAATGGTAAAATTTAGTCTTTTAAAACCTTGTATCAGTTGTCTAGTAACACACCCCTAAACTAATTGAAAGCTTTTATGATAGCAAATGCTTATGTGCATTACGGCATCTGTTGTCTTAATTATGGAAGGAAAATCTGTAACTATAAGACTAGATGTAGCTCTGTTTTTTTTAACCATTTAGAGAACCGTGGAAAGCTATGTGGACAAGAGAGTTGGTTCCACCTATGGGCCCCCTGCTGGCAAGAAGGCTACAGTGTTTATAGATGACATCAACATGCCTGTCATCAATGAGTGGGGAGACCAGATAGCCAATGAAATTGTCCGACAGTTGATGGAGAACCACGGCTTCTACAGCCTAGAGAAACCTGGTGACTTCACCACTATCGTGGACATGCAGGTAGGAGGATGTCCGCAGCCTAGTGTCTACTAGTTTCTACATCTCTTTGCTACTTTTTTCTCTATATATTCTGTGTTGTCATGGTGAATGATGTCCATCAGCTGCATTATAAAATCAATTTCTATCATAATCAAATTAGGTCCAGATCAAAATAAGCTATGGTGCTAACTATTTGTGCATTCAAATAATTTTTTCTTTTCATTTGATTTTTGTTCAGATTTTTTTTTATTAAAGTAAAACGCCTCTTTGAGACCTGGTGATCTATGGGGCAGAGGATGTAAAGGTCATCTGTTTCTGTGGCCCATGGTTAATGAGACTGTCATGTGACCAGCACAACGACCAACCACCTTTACTTTTCCCCAAGTAATGTCAGGTACCCATTAGAGCTGGGTGGACTCGGGCGCCCAAAGATCCTGAAGTGAAAATCCCAGTCTTCACCAGGATTTGAGCCCAGGACCCCTAGTTTGGAAGCCAAGTGCTTTACCACTCAGCCACTGTGCCTCCAGAATTTTTTAACTTCATCACAATCTTTTCTTTAAACTTTTGCTGTTGAGCCGTAGGGTCCTCCTTGCTTTACTTGACCTTACAGGGCTAGGGCTTGGTTAGACGGATGAAGTAATGGAGTCTCTTTGAGGGGCCTCAATCTTAGGCATTTAATAGAGGAATTTGTTAAAGCTTCCCATTTGACCTGCACCATTTACAGATAAACCAAAGTATTCTATGGAAGAATGATAAGAAACAGAATCACATTGATATTGTCATGACATTGTAGATATGTCTCTGATTTCCTAACTACTGAAAAAAATAGATCGTAAGTTTTCTTCTAGGCTTTTTTTTTGCTTGTTATGAGTTTAAAAATAAAACTGCAAAACAGAGCCATCTGTATTATTATATGTCTAGATGTGAAAATTAATTCATAATGATAAGCTCATTATAAATGATTTGTTGAAATTATTTTATTCATTTTTTTTCCTCAACACAAAGTTCTTGGCAGCCATGATTCAACCAGGTGGAGGTCGTAATGACATCCCACAACGTCTGAAGCGCCAGTTTGCAATTTTCAACTGCACCCTGCCATCCAACCCCTCCATTGATAAGATCTTCTCTGTCATTGGACTGGGTCACTTCTGCAAGGAGAGAGGATTTAAAGAAGAGGTCATTGCCATGGTGAAAAATTTAGTTCCCATCACCAGAAGACTGTGGCAACTCACTAAGGTTTGAGAAATTCTTATCATGGATAGTAGTCTAGCAAGTCAGTATATTTACAACATACATGTGGCTGTGTAATTGCAAATTGACTCTACTTAAAGTCCCCAATAAAAATTTTCTATTTGTAAAGCCTATATTAAATTATAGATTTTCAAAGAAATTAAGGTTATGGTATATTATTTTCTTTTCAGAAGATATGTATCTAATAAAATAACAAAAATATTGAGATAAAAATGTTTAAATATTTTTTTCCCATTTAAATTTCTCTGGTTATGAACATATGTTACTATTTTTAAAATTGTGTAAAAAAAAAATGGAATAGTAGCCTTTAACAATTGTTGCCTTTCAGATTAAAATGTTACCAACTCCAGCCAAATTTCATTACATTTTTAACCTGAGAGATTTATCCCGTATCTGGCAAGGGATGTTGAACACCTTGAGTTCAGTTATAACAGATGTGAAGCTTGTGATGGGTCTGTGGAAACATGAGTGTTGTCGTGTCATCGCTGACAGGTGATGTTGTTACGTATCTAGGCATTGTTTTTTTCTTCTTTGACCTGTTGCGGTCGAGAGACGGGGAGGTTGTCTGCCCCTTGTGTAATAAGTTTTTTTTTTTTCTTTTTTATTCGTCAAGCCACACAGACAGTGACCGGTCCTTGACCTGTGTGTGTACCTCTGGTTGAAAGGAGGGTGTTTTTTTTTCTGTCTCTTTGAAGAGCGTTCTAGATCTGGGTGTTGATGACTTTCTAGAAATTACGAGAGATCGACGCGCGGTAGATTATATAAGACCGCTCGCGTAACGTTGACGGACAGACATACGGAGACAGCCGTGAGACAGAATAGCGGAGACATTGCGTGACCCGTGCGTGGTTAACCACTTGATCGTGTAAGTTAATATTTTTTTTATGTAAGGCCTTGCTTGCTTGTATTTGTAATTACATTTTCAAACTCTTGTATTGTAATATTTTTACATGTCATTTTTGTAAAAGGGTTTTGGTCAACACATCAATTCTGTATTAGTGTATTGAGTAAATGTTTATTTTTACTTTCTTGTAACTTTATATTTGATTAAACATTAAGTTGATAGTTTACCTTCCGATTTCTTGTGTCATTTTTTTTTGTTATTCATTGTAAGTCTTTGATTAAATTCAGACTTATTATAAGTGACACAACTGCTATTCTATTGTCACGTTCCCCTAGGCAAGCCATTTAAAAGTAGAATTCAATTCGTAATACGTGACAAAAGAAGTTTGAGGGCTTTCGTCCCGGATATTTTTCTGAACCTATTTTCGTCTTACTTGAGTAATTTTGTAAAGGCGAAGTTGACTTTAACAAAAAAAAATTTTTTGTGTCAAAGAGTCGGAAGTAAAGTATCAATAGTATTGACCAAACTCTCTTAAGGTTTTTTTGTTGTACTGATTTTGTACTGTATATTTACATTGTATAAATTTTTTTTGCTTGTAATAGTTGTTAGTTAGCCATGGATATTGAGGTTTTTCTTGCAAATCCCTCTGTGGAAGAGCTTGATGCTTTTACTAGGAAGGAACTGGTCCTTATTTCTAAACATTTAGGGTTAAAAATAAAATCAAATGCCCTTAAACAAGAAATCAGAGATAACATTGTAATCCATTATGTAGACGAGGAAGTGTTTTCTGAAGACCTTTTAGAAACCCTTAGACCCGATGAGGGTAAATCAGATTTAGAACTTCAGATAAAATTAAAACAAATGGAAATAGAAGCCCAGAAGGAAATTAAACAAAAAGAATTAGAGCTTGCAGCGGCTAGAGAGCAGAAAGAAATAGAAATGAAATTACAAATAGAGTTAAAAAAATTAGAGTTAGCGGCTAATGTAAGACCAGATTCTTCCCCTGCCAGTCATACTGCTGAAGCAACAAAATTTTTGAAAATAATTCCACGCTTTAATGAAGCCACAATTGACAATTATTTTCCACAATTTGAACTTTCTGTGAAAAATTTTAATGTACCTGAAACTTTGTGGCCCACTTTGCTGCAAACAGTTTTGACTGGTAGAGCTGCAGAGGTATTTTGTTCTTTGACCATTGAACAACAAAAAGATTATAATGTTGTTAAGGCCTTAATTCTTAAGGCATATGAACTTGTTCCGGAAGCTTACCGAAAGCAGTTCAGGGATTGTCGCAAATCGGATGGCCAAACCCATGTAGAATTCCTGCGGGAAAAGGAGCGACGCTTTGAGAAATGGCTCACTTCCAGGGAAATCGGCACCGACTTTGCCAAATTCAAGAACCTAATGCTGATGGAAGAGTTCAAGAGTTGTGTGCGGCTGGACGTCCGTACGCATATAGCTGATCGTGGCGAGGAAGATGTGCACAAGGCTGCAGTGTTGGCAGACGATTATATAATATCACATCAATTTGCCAAGTATACGACGGATGTCAAGCCAAAACAAGTCAAACAGCCTGAGTCCACTGCTAGCAACTCCATCAAGAACAGCAGTACAAATGACAGAAAACCTACTACAAGTAAAGCTACTTGTTCCTACTGCAAACGAGAAGGCCATAAAGTTGACGATTGTTGGAAATTGAGGAAGAGAAACGAAAAAGCTCCTTCAAAAGTCAGCGCTTGCACAGTACAGTGGTCGTCGAGGTTTACTCCCTCATCCTCAAGTCATATCAAGAATACCTCGACATCACCTGTTTCAAATGTATTGACTGTACAAGACTCTCCGAAAATGTCTCCACGGTGTTCAAATGACTCAACAGTGAGTTCTTCAAATTCATCTTTACGATGTTCCAATGACTCAAACAAGAGTTTTTCAAATACATCAAGCCGATGTTCCAATGACTCAAACAAGAGTTTTTCAAATACATCAAGCCGATGTTCCAATGACTCAAACAAGAGTTTTTCAAATACATCAAGCCGATGTTCCAATGACTCAAATAAGAGTTTTTCAAATACATCACATCGATGTTCCATTGACTCTATCCAGAGTTCCCATAATACATCACCCCGATGTTCCCATGACTCTATCCAGAGTTCCCATAATACATCACCCCGATGTTCCCATGACTCTATCCAGAGTTCCCATAATACATCACCCCGATGTTCCAATGACTCTATCCAGAGTTCCCATAATACATCATTCCGATGTTCCCATGACTCCATCAAGAGTTCCCATAAGACATCACCCCGATGTTCCAATGACTCCATCAAGAGTTCTCCAAATACATCCACAAGATGTTCTACTGACTCAAGAAAGAGTTTCTCCACTGCGTCTCCTAGAGATGTCAATGACTCCAGCGAGAGTTCGACCCAAGTCCAGTCTGCATCAACCAAAATTGATGTTTTATTAGAGGATTTTAAGCCTTTCATTTCGGAAGGATTCGTATCACTACCCGGTGATTCTACAAGTCTACGACCTATCACCATTTTGAGAGACACAGGTGCCTCACAATCGTTACTTTTAGAGGGTATCTTGCCCTTGTCAAAATCATCATCGACTGGGAAGAGCATCCTGTTACGAGGAGTAGAGCTTGGATGTATAGATGTGCCTCTACATCTAATTGACATAAAGTCAAATCTCATTACTGGACCGGTTGTTGTAGGTGTCCGACCAACATTACCATTGGAAGGCATCTCGTTGCTGTTAGGCAATGACTTAGCAGGTGGAAAGGTGATAGCCGAACCCATCGTCACTCAAACACCCGACTTATCTGCCACACCCGAGGAAGACCTAGAGTTATATCCAGCGTGTGCAGTAACAAGGGCAATGAGGTTGAAAGCATCTCAAGAAGAGAACGTTATCAAAGCCAACAGTAACCAAGATGATGTGGACTTGAGCACCACATTCTTTGCTTCTCTTGAAGAAGAACCAACGCCAAATTCTGAAAAGCCGGCATCAACTCGAAAACAGTTGATTGAGGACCAAAAGAAGGATCCAGAGCTCGCCAAACTCCGAGAAACCGCAATGACATCACAAGAGGCAGAGCTAGCATCAACGTGCTACTACATCCAAGATGATATGCTCTTCAGGAAATGGAAACCTCCAGGCGCATCCAACGAAGAAGAATGGAGAATATGCCATCAAATCGTGTTACCAGAAAGATACCGAGCGTACATCATGAATCTGGCTCATGACACACCAATGTCAGGTCATCTCGGCATCCACAAGACATACCACAAGATTATGTCACACTTCTTCTGGCCATGTTTGAAGAAAGATGTCATCCAGTACTGCCGATCATGTCATGCCTGTCAGATGGTTGGCAAGCCAAATCAAAAGATCCCTGTTGCTCCTCTGAAGCCGATTCCAGCCTTTGAAGAACCTTTCAGCAGAGTACTTATTGACTGTGTTGGTCCGCTCCCAAGGACAAAAGCTGGCAACCAATACCTGTTGACCCTTATGTGTGCTTCAACTCGTTTTCCTGAAGCTATTCCTCTAAGGAACATAAAAGCATCGAACATTGTAAAGGCCTTAATCAAGTTCTTTACTCTATTTGGTCTACCAAAATCCATCCAATCGGACCAAGGAACGAATTTCACGGCCAATCTTTTCAAGCAAGTCATGACTCAGTTGGGCATCAAACACTGCATGTCGAGTGCGTATCATGCCGAGTCGCAAGGCGCTCTTGAGCGATTCCATCAGACTCTCAAGAACATGATCCGAACCTATTGCTTTGAGCACGAAAAAGACTGGGACGAAGGAATCCACATGCTGCTGTTTGCAACCCGTGAATCCGTCCAGGAATCGTTGGGATTCAGCCCTTTTGACTTAGTCTTTGGCCATTCGGTGCGCGGTCCCTTGAAATGTATAAAAGAGACTTTGTTGTCACCAACAGCCACTGAAGGACTTTTAGACTATGTAAGTAAGTTTAAAACTAGACTTTATGATGCTTGTGTTCTGGCCAAAAATAACTTACAAAACACCCAATCCAGCATGAAACGCTGGTATGATAGAAAGGCCCGTGTTAGAGAATTTTCTCCCGGGGATAAGGTGCTTGTATTTTTGCCCATACCAGGTCAACCCTTGCAAGCCAGATATTTTGGTCCCTATGAAATTGAGACCAAAATTAGTGACCTCAATTACACAATCAAAACCCCTGACCGTAGGAAAAAGACTCAGTTATGTCATATAAACATGCTGAAGCCTTATGTATATCGGCCAGATCACTCAGAGAAGAGTAATTGTGTTTTAAATACAGTCAAAAGTTGTTCAAATAGCCATGTTTCTCCTATTGATGATGATATTGTAAAGGAGAAAGACTTTATGATGCTTGTGTTCTGGCCAAAAATAACTTACAAAACACCCAATCCAGCATGAAACGCTGGTATGATAGAAAGGCCCGTGTTAGAGAATTTTCTCCCGGGGATAAGGTGCTTGTATTTTTGCCCATACCAGGTCAACCCTTGCAAGCCAGATATTTTGGTCCCTATGAAATTGAGACCAAAATTAGTGACCTCAATTACACAATCAAAACCCCTGACCGTAGGAAAAAGACTCAGTTATGTCATATAAACATGCTGAAGCCTTATGTATATCGGCCAGATCACTCAGAGAAGAGTAATTGTGTTTTAAATACAGTCAAAAGTTGTTCAAATAGCCATGTTTCTCCTATTGATGATGATATTGTAAAGGAGAAATTTGGACAATACAAAATACCTAATTCTGTTGTATTACAGAATTTGGATGTAAAACTGTCTCATCTGTCTTCGACAGAACGGCCAGTTATCATGAAGCTCATTAATGAATTTAATGACATTTTTTCTGATGTACCAAAACAGACTAATGTTATAATGCATGATGTAGATGTTGGCGAGGCTACTCCAGTCAAGCAGCATCCTTACAGGGTTAACCCTGAAAAACTTGCCATACTTAGGTCAGAAATCAAGTATATGCTTGAAAATGACCTCATTGAACCAAGTTCCAGTAGCTGGAGCTCCCCATGTGTCTTGATACCTAAACAGGACAAGACTTATCGTTTTTGTACAGACTACCGTAAGGTAAATGCTGTCACAAAGACCGATTCGTTTCCTATCCCTAGGATAGACGATCTCATAGATCGTATTGGTGACGCTAAGTACATCACCAAAATAGACCTACTTTCAGGTTATTGGCAGGTTCCCCTGACTGATAGGGCAAAGGAAATCTCCGCCTTTGTCACCCCTGATGGTCTGTACCAATACAAAGTGATGCCATTTGGCATGAAGAATGCTCCTGCCACTTTCCAGAGAATGATAAATGCCCTGCTTGCTGACATGGAGAATTGCCACGCATACATAGATGATGTAGTAATTTTTAGCCAAGATTTTTCTAGCCATTGTAAACAACTGCATTGTCTTTTTTACTAAACTTTTACATGCAAAAATTACTGTAAACCTGAGTAAGAGTGATTTTTGCCAGGCTTCCATCCAATACTTAGGCCATATTGTAGGACAAGGCCAGGTGAAACCTGTAATGGCCAAAGTAGAAGCTATCCAAGCTTTCCCTATCCCTGCTGATCGGAAACAACTCCGAAGATTTTTGGGAATGTCTGGATATTATAGAAAATTTTGCGAAAATTTTGCTGTCATTGCCAGTCCTTTAACAAACCTCCTGAGAAAGAACGTCCGATTTACTTGGACGGATGAATGTCAGAAAGCCTTTAACCAAATTAAGCAGATATTATCTAGCTCCCCCATTTTGATGGCTCCTGACTTTGGAAAACCTTTTAGGTTAGCTATTGACGCCAGTGACACAGGTGTTGGGTCAGTCCTTTACCAAGAAGATAATTTCCAAGTAGAGCATCCTATTTGTTTCTTTTCCAAGAAATTTAATAGACATCAAAGAAATTATTCTACTGTGGAAAAAGAATGTCTTGGGTTGATTCTTTCTATACAACACTTTGATTTTTATATCAGTGGGTCCAGATGGCCACTGGTTGTATTTACTGACCACAATCCCCTTACATTTATCCACAAAATGTCTGGCAAGAACCAACGACTTCTCAGGTGGAGTTTATTTTTACAAGAGTACAACCTAGATCTTAAACACATAAAAGGCAGCGAAAATGTTATCGCCGATGCCTTATCTAGAGTGTAAAAAGTATTTTGATGTATATTTTTTTATATATATCATGATAAATACATTCTGTAATGTAAATATTTTTTTTTGTAGTTCTAAAAAGATTTCCATTTCGTGGAAATGTAAACTTTTTATTTTTAGGAGGGAGGTGTTACGTATCTAGGCATTGTTTTTTTCTTCTTTGACCTGTTGCACATCCTTTAAAAAAATAACTAGTACATTTTAGTAACAACGCGCTGATATATTCATCTGTATGAATTCCAGGAAACAATTTTGGCTTTCAATAACAGCACCAGAGCCTAAATAAAATATTGTTCCCAAGTTACTAAATTTTTAAAAAAATTCCTTTTTCATATTTTGTTTTAAAAACATTTGCAAGTGTTTTGGCACGTCAAACTCATGTAACTATTACCAATGATATATATATATATCTTGTCACCTCAACTCCATCTTTTTCTTGATGATTAGGTTCTATTAGTTCAGAAATGGAAAAAAAAACATATTTTGACTAATACAATGATAAGGTCATAGTGTTTTTTTGACTAAAGAATGTAGTTTTGAAATAAACTAGGTTAAAATTGTCTTTACAAAATGTATATTACTTCCATCTGTCTGGTACAAATCTTGTATAACATTATTTCTCCCCTTTCCCATACTCAGATAACTTGAGACTTTGCATAATTATTCATTGTCTAAGGCAATACATGACCAATAAAAAAATTAACCAATTAGCTTATTAATTCATTTTTTTATATAGAAAAGGGAGATAAATATTACAGTTTTGATAGATATTGCAGTAATTGTGCAGTACTTCTTATGTAAGCTTTGTTTTTAAAAAAGTATTTTAAATATTTTGATTAGTTGCATTTTAAAATAAAATTGTAATGTCTTTTTTTTCAGGTAAATTTTATTTTATTTTAGATATAAATTTATTTATTGTTTTGTTCCAGAGAATAAAATATATTTCCTTTTTTTTTTGTGAACTGGAAGACAGAAAAAAAGAATTTTTATAAAATATACAGTTCAGAGCAACATCTGACTTCCCTTATTGCAGGAAAGATTTGAGAGTAACATTTTTGTTTGGTTAATCTATGATTTCCTTTCAGAACAGTCTACGAAGATCTGATTTATGAATTTGTGAACATGTACTATTTACATTAGATTTTTACCAAATTATTAAATTTTTACTACCTTTACTATTTTAACTTTGAATAGACCTTGATTTTAATGATTTAACTATATAGAATTTAGCCCTTGTTATGCAGAGAGAGAGTAGTTCTTAAGGGAATGCAGGCACGACATGGCCTAAAATAAAAAATCAGATCAAATCACCTTTCAGAACAAAGCTGAAACAATTGATTTACATTTTTCATTTACATTTCTACCACTTGTGTCAACAATTGTTTGGATTTCCTCCCGGCAGATTCACGAGTCTCGACGACGCTGCCTGGTTCACAAAGACAATGTCTCGTGTTGTCAATGAAGAGTGCGGTGAATCGGTCGCTGCATTCTTAGACAAAAATGACCTTTTTGTTGATTTTCTGAGGTAGCTTTATGAAGATTTTTTTTTCAGGGTTTCTCCTGTTTGCCCCCTTGCTGTGTGTGTAGTCTCACTGTGTAGCAGGTTGACTAGACTAACATTGTGCTGGGAAAATATCAGCAACATTATGATGTTAATTAAAATGAATTGATATAAAGCATTAAAATAGAAGCCAACAGATATGGTTAAAAGGAATGAAATTTGCTATAATGTAAAATTGTTAAGGGCAGATAAAGCTTTATTAGTTTTAAACTTAGGTTAAAGTTATTTTTATAATTTTTGAATTATTTCATAACTTTGAGCTAAATAGTAAATAATAATTAGTATCTCTTCAAAGCAAATATTTTCCCAGGATATTGTGTCTTTTATTTTAATACAGGGAAATTGATGTGTTTCTTTCATAGATGTTCTCTTTGTTTGTTTATAGAAATATTTTGTAGTCAAACATAGGCTGTAGCATTCAATACAGATTAGATCTAATTGCAGACTTAAGAATTAGACTTTTTAAAAACAATGTTAAATATATATTTAATTTTTTTTACTAATTTCTTTAAGGTGCTGCGGCAGAGTGGCTGCTAAACAGGAATCCTGGGATTTTTTATTTAGGGATCTTTAAGGTGCCTCTGAGTCTACCCACCTCTAATGGGTACTTGCCATTAGTTGGGGAAAAGTAAAAGTGATTGGTCATTGTGCTGACCACTTGACACCCTCGCAAACTGTGGGCCACAGAAGCAGATGACATTCACATCATCATCCCTATAGATTGTAAAGTCTGAAAGGGGGAGACAACTAATTTCTTTACTGTTTTAATGTTAGCAGAAAAAAATGACTGTGTTAATGCAAGCAGAATTTTAATTCTGAACAGCCTATGTTTGAATATTTGTACAATTAATGATTTGGCCTAGATGTGTGTAGCACCCTTTACTTAGTCTTTACTTAGTCTTGTATTGTGAGTTTCACTTATAACGTTTGCAGTGAGCATTTCAATATTGCATGCTTGTTGTTTGTTTTTTTAAACTAATGCATGTCAAATTATTTCTGTGTCTCCAGGACTGAAAAGTCATCGTGAAAGTCCTTTTTGAGCCTACTTCCTGATTTGTTAATAATTTTATGTTTTGTGTTTTAACCTTGTGTTAACCTTTGCTTGTGTTTGACCCCCTAACCTTTAACCTGCTTTTGTTATGTAACACTAAACAACAGATTTGTTAAAGTAGAAGACTTGAATTGGTTTGATAAGACTCTGAGACGTCTGGTGACTGAGGAGATTAGTGAGGAGGCAGGGGAGCTCATCCTGGACAATTACTTTTTTACCAGCTTCATGAGGTGGGCATACAGCCACTGCGACTGTCACTTGACTGAATCATGTGACATTGCTGGCAGTGGCTGTTGTGTTTATTTGTTTTATGATCTTAATAGAAGTAAAGAAAAAAAAAGAAGGAATATATTATTAATTCTATAGGTAAAACATTAAATCAAAGAATTGAAATATTTATAATATTCACATTATCAAAATTAATAACCTTTCCATTTTATTCATGATCCATGCAAACTTCTCTATCTAATACATCTGTTTTCTTAATTTCACTATTGATTTGACTAAGTAGCATGATGATTGAATATAATTGAAATAGATGGTACCGGTACATAAAGTATGAATATTTATCCCATAATTATTTGATTTAACAAGGTAGATAATAGACCTACTAGTACATTTAAGTTATAATTAAATTTGAATACACAAAATTAAAAGCTATATCTATATTTGACAAAGTCATTTAAAAATTACATTTTGAACCATAATTTTATGGTAATGAATGTAGCTACTTTAATTCTTGGTCTAGTGACCTAAATGCTATACATATTAGAGTATTCTTGGATCTTCTTAGATTTCATTGAAAATTAGTAGCAAGCATTAAGAAATAACCTTAAACTGACTTTAGTAAATGTTAACATTATTTCATTCACTTGCTTAACTCTTATGTCTTAATCCAAACCTTTTTTGAAGCATACATTTTCGTTAGAACGAACATGTTCTGTTAAGTCCAAACCTTTAGATTATTTTAAAACGTCATGTAAATACCATATAATGCAAAATCCAAAGCTTTCAAAGATCTAATCTTCCTGTACAAATCCCTATTTTTCTGTAAACCTAAACTGTCTGTGAGACTCAAACTGTGGCAGGCTAAACTTCCTTTTTGGCCCTAATCTGAGAATGATAAGCCTGAGTATCATATACTTCTGCTTCATATCTGTTTGATATAATCTCGATGTGTTAAGGTCTAGCTCATGGCTGGGTTTAGGGGAAAATCTCTAGTACTCAAAGTTTAGTGGAGACAGGAGAGTGTAGAATAATGATATATGTGTACAAAGTCTTCACAAAATAAGTAATGTATTTATTTATTTATGGCAGAGTTATATTGATATTTGGATTCTTATTTTAATTATTGCCATTTATATAGATGTTGATGTTTAGTCACAGTAGATGTTTTTTTGTGGAATTTGCTTAGAATATTGAAGTTTGCACTGTAACTTTTTACTATAGAAGCTTAACAAATGTTTTAATTAATTTAGTACAGTATTTTAAAATGCATGAGTAGTTGAACACTCTAAAAATAGTTTCATATACATCAAATCATAAAATATATTTATACCTAACAGTTAGCATTTAAAGGTTATGATTAAGACAATTATGTCAATCTACAACTCTACAATAACACTTACTTACTTACTTACTTACTTACTTACTTAAGATTTAGATCTTTCTGTGCTATTCAGAGCATAGGGCGGCAAGCTGTTATACATACTATCATAATATAAATTTGTATTGGTACCATTGATACATTGTATGCAATGTTCCCAACAGAGATGCTCCAGAAGCTACAGGAGATGAACCAGAAGATACAGACTTTGACATGCCCAAAATTTATGAGCCAGTAAGTTTTTATTAAGCTTTAAGTATTACTCTGCTACTCAGCTTCAGACCCTGGTTGACAAACTATTCGCTACTTGCCAGAAGTTTAGCTTCAGAAATTTCTATAAATCAAATAAGAACATAAAACTAAAATGTTATTTAACCTTGGTTAGGCCAATAATAGAATATGCATCCTCCGTTTGGGACCCCTCAACTCAAGATAACATTAAGAAACTGGAACAGACACAAAATAGAGCAGTGAGATTCATAACAAACGAATATTCACACTTAACCAGAGTAACACCTTTAGTAAAATCACTAAATTTAGGACAGAAGTCTCAAAAATAAAGTAGCAACTATACATAAAACACTGAACCATAATCTTCAAATACAAAAACAAAATTTAATAAAATACTCTGAAAGACACAAAGATAAAGGCACATTCCTCGTCCCATATGCTAGGACAAATTTGTACAAATACTCCTTCTTCCATAGTGCTATTAGAGTATGGAATGGGTTGCCTGAGCTAGCCAGGAAAACCAGTGGCTTGGCAGAATTTATGTCATTGGTTAATATGCATGACTAAATGCATGACGTGTAGGACGTAATCATCTTCTTTTTTGAAGTAACGTCTGTATTATATTAGATAAGATAAATTATTACCATCTGACCATTTACTGGACTTGCACCATGCTCATACTGTTAGAGCAGTGTTTTCTTTTAAGCTGAACATTGAATACGTAAAACTCCAACCTCAGAAAAAAATGAGTGAAATTTTATTTCTTATTTTAGAAAATATTGTTGCAAAGTTCTGGCAGTGTTGCGGTGCTTTGATCACATTTGAGCTTTTAGTAGTGAAGGCCTTAGCTGACCTGATGTGCATCTTTAATAAATTTCTTGCGCTGCCAGATATCTAATAAAAGCACTCCAATGAAATTTCATAATATTACTATATAATAAAGTTGTTTATGAAATTCCTACCCTTTGAAGCATGAGATAATGAACCTCATTAACAACTAACCTAATGCTGAAAGTTGTAGAAATGGTCTAGTTGCAAAACTTGACTTCTCATGTAGACTTCTGTTTTCTAGATACATGTCATCAATTGGAATGTTTGATTCACAGGTTGAAAGTTTTCAACATCTGGAGGATAGACTTTCCTACTTCCTACAACAGTATAATGACAGTATTCGAGGTGCCGGCATGGACTTGGTCTTCTTCCGTGATGCCATGACACACTTGGTCAAGGTGTCTCGCATTATACGCACGCCCAGAGGTCATGCTCTGTTGGTGGGTGTTGGAGGTTCTGGCAAGCAGTCGCTGACCAGGCTGGCCTCATTTATTGCAGGCTACAAAACTTTCCAGATCACACTTACCAGGTTAGAATGTAATGTATGTTTTAGTGTTTCACTGGACATTTAGTAGTTTGAAATATGTATTTATTTATTCATTGACGCTAAAGCTATTTTATATACATAAAAAAAAATTGATAATATAAGGTCATTAGGTTGTGTTATGGATAAATGAAATATATACAAATTCAGCAAAAGTTATTTACAATTTTGTTTTTATACTGTCAAATAGAATGAACATAAGAGTATATAAATGTTATATAAATGTTATATTTCTTAGTCAACTGTGTTATTATGTCTTTTAAAATGATTATATGAAAGAATCAAAAGATTTTTTGCAAAAGTTTAAGTTGTTTTGAGACATTTTAATTAACATATAATCAACAGTTAGAAACCTTCCACAAAATTATATTATTCTAAGTTTTCATTTTGGTGTCGAACTTTGTCAAATAAACTTTCATTGAAACTATTGAAAACAACAGACTTGAACTTTTGAGTTGAATTCCTGGTAGGTTTTTTTAAAATGAGTTTGTGTTTCCTTGTGCAGTAGATTTAAACTTTGAAATATTTGTTCTTTCTCCTAGGTCCTACAATGTGTCCAATCTTTTGGAGGACCTCAAATCCTTGTATAGGACAGCTGGACAGCAAGGGAAAGGTATTACATTCATCTTCACTGACCAGGAGATCAAAGATGAAGGTTTCTTGGAGTTCTTAAACAACATGCTCTCATCTGGTGTGGTAAGTTAGTAAAGGCGTGGCTTTGAAGTGGGTACATTAGATTGTTTTGTAAAATGCTTTCCATGTTTCGGATGTTCCTTCAGAGTTGAAGATAGTTTACTTCCTAGTCCAAACCTCCTGCAGGACGATGATGGTGGTGGGGGGGGGGGGAGGAGCTGGCAGGTTTGAACTAGGGACACTCGATAAGTCTGAAAACAACAAGCACGCAAACCACACGACCAGGTAGATTAGCATTCTGGTGTAAGTTATTTAATGCATGGCTTCAATGTGTGTACATAAGATTAGCATTCTGGTGCATTCATGTCTTTCCTCTGATAGATTTTTTAGTCAAATTAAATTCATTCAGCCCTGGTCATGTGGTTTGCTCTGTGGACTGTTGCCATCATGGTCCTGGATTTGAACCCTCATTGCTGTCATCCCCTGCTGTCCTGTAAGAGGTTTAGGCTAGGATGTAATTTCTGATGGCGCATCTCAAAGCTCAAAGTATATTCATTGATTATTTGCGAAGATTACTACAGAATTGTTTTTCATCATTGTCAGTAACTTATATCCAACATAAAATACAGCTGGTGCTGCTTAGCCATGTGAAATACTGCACGCCTCACTAATCTTTGTACTCGAAGACAAGCGTTGTATAAATATAGCTGAAATCTAATGTTTTTAGTCTTTGTTAAAACTAGTTATAAACCGGTATATATAATTAAAACCTTCTTAAGAATAATTGTGATGAGTAACTTTTGTCATTCTGACAAAAAAGATATTAAAGAAAGTTCAGACTACATTCTTGTCAGTATCATTTCATGTTGTTTACAATATCTATCAAATATAGTGTTTTTAATCTTCTTTAAACAACTAGCTAAGCTAATTGTTTATTTCGCTTCCTGTAGACTAGCTAAGTCAATTGCTTTTTTAGTCTTCTGTAAATAACTGGCTGCAGAAAATTGTTTATTTAGACTTCTGTAAACAACTAGCTGCAGTTAATTGTTTATTTTGTCTTCTGTAAACAACTAGCTGCAGTTATTTGTTATAAAACTGAATGTTGATAAAGGAGTGTAATCTACAGTCTGAATTGTCTCCCCCTGCAGGTGTCTAACTTGTTTGCAAGAGATGAGATGGATGAGATCCTGGGGGAGTTGGTGCCAGTCATGAAGAAAGAGTTCCCCAAGCGTCCACCCAGCAATGAAAACCTGTATGAGTATTACCTGACACGAGTCCGAGCCAACCTGCATGTCTCTCTCTGCTTCTCACCGGTAAGGAAAAAATAAGTTCAATGTTTATGTTTTTTACTTTATGTAAAAAAAAAAAAATAATAAAAAAAAGTAAAGTTCCCCTATCAGACCTTGGTTTATGTAAGACAATGTTGACACTATCCACATTTGTATTGTTTTGTTATTTTTAAACATTTAACTTTTTGATCAACTTAAAAATATTTTATATCAATGTATTTGTTTCATAAATGTTATTATTGTAGTTGTAATTTTTGTTAGCTAAAATAAAAAAGGAAGTGCTGTAATAATTTATTGGACCTTGAATTCTATTTTCTCAAGTATCCTCATTGCTAAAGTGAAAAGTTTTCTAACATATTGCTTCATTTTTTTTTTTTTTTATAAATATGTTTCCAAATATTTAAAAAAAAAGTGTGAATCATTGAGGAATACCAAATATACAATATTTTGCTAATTAGAAAATGTTTCTTTAATTAGGTAAGTGCTAAAACTTCTCAAATATTTAAAAAAAAAGGATTAAAATACATTTTTTTTATTCTTTTGAGTTAATGTTTGAATATTCTTTCTATATAGGTTGGTGAAAAGTTCAGACAGAGGGCTCTCAAGTTCCCAGGTCTTATCTCTGGCTGTACTATGGACTGGTTCCAGCGCTGGCCCAAGGATGCCCTGATTGCAGTGGCTGACCACTTCCTTAGAGACTTTGAGATCATCTGTACAGAGGAAGTAAAGAAACAGGTGATTCACACAATGGGCATCATCCATGATGGTGTGGCAGAGAACTGTATTGACTACTTCCAGAGGTTAGTACATATATATTTAGGCCAGTTCTGTACACCCAACTTTGTCAGAGGTTAGTACATATATATTTAAACCAGTTCTGTACACCCAACTTCAAACTTAATGGTTACATTGTCAAGTGCTAGTTTTATGTTTCTTGTTTGTCCCTGCATCAGCTTAAAGTTCCTGGCTTTGGGTTGGAGAATTAAACAGTTATCTTATTTTATAAAGTGCAGACATTACTTCAAAACAGAAGTTGATAACGTCAATCTTGTCATGCATGTTAATCATAATCATCATTATTCCTTTGGGTTCCTCATGGAACATAGGGCCTCGACAAAAACATGTCACTCTCAACGGTCTCTTGCTAGTTTTTTTTATGGTTCCCCAGCTCTTCCCGGTCCTCTCTGCTTCTTCTAGTACACTTTGTTGCCATGTTCTTCCTCTGCATCTTGTTCCCTGGGGGTTCCACTCTAAGGCCTGCCTAGCTCTGTTGCTGTGACCAATCCATCTCCACTTCCTCTCTAAGATCTGCACTTCTATATTTTTCTGTCCACTCATCTCCCACAGTTATGTGTTTTCTACTTTGTCGTACCAGTGTATTTTTAGGATACTTCTCAGGCATCTGTTGATGAAGGTCTGTACTTTTTTTTATGTCGCTTCAGTTGTTCTCCATGTTTCAGAACCATACAGTACGACAGCCTTGACATTAGAGTTAAAGATTCTTAGTTTAGTCTTGTTTGAGATGTGAGGAGATTTCCAGGTTGGTTTTAGCTGTGTAAATGTCTAGATTTATACGGCGTTTAATGTCTTCATCTGTTCCACCTGATATACTGACTACACTCCCAAAGCATGTTAATCAATGACTTGAATTCTGCCAAGTCATTGGTTTTGCTGGCTGACTCAGGCAACCCATTTCATGCTGAGTGCAAGTGATCCATAATTTTGCATGCTAAATGAGTCTGGTCCATACTTTAAATAAAATCTTAGAAGTCTAAATGCAACAAGCTCATTTAGTGTCGCAGCACCAGAGTAGAATAAACTTCTGAACACTGTAGAGCAATCAGGTGACAAAAATAGAATCACAGTTGATTGACTTTATAAACTATTTCAGGCTTTTGCTTAAAGAATAAATAAAAAGCCAGGCTTATTTAAATTTGAGAAAATAATTTTTAGCTCTAGACATGCAGGTTGAGAAACCATGATAAATGCACTTTTTATGATTTGTAACAAGATCTGGCAGTCAGGAGAATGGCCCAAACCCTGGACCCAATCACTTATCATCACCCTTCCAAAGAAAGGCAATTTACATCTCTGTCGAAACTACTGCACTATCAGCCTTATAAGCCATCCCAGCAAAGTCCTGTTAAAATTATGGCTTTTGGGGCCTATTCTCTACAAAATTAGTAGTTTACATTATTTCAATTTTGTTTCTAGATATCGTCGTTCGACTCATGTGACTCCCAAATCTTACCTGTCTTTCATCAACGGCTACAAGAATGTTTACACTGGAAAGAAGAGCATGATTGGAGAAATGGCCAACAGAATGAACACGGGTGAGATCATTGTCATCATCATCAAACTCCATTTGAGTGTGGGATTAAGAGGTCCAAAGTCTCTCTTGCAAAAGCCCTGGACATAAACCATAGCCATAGAAAGTTACTTTGTCAGAATAGTTTTAAAATTACACTGTTTAAAGGTTTTGATTGACACTTGATTTAATACTTATTGATGTTTGTGTCCAGGCTTGGAGAAACTTGTAGAAGCCTCCCATGCCGTGGCTGAGCTGAGCAAAGAGCTGGCGGTGAAGGAGAAAGAGTTGGCAGTAGCTTCAGAGAAAGCCGAGGCTGTGTTGAAACAAGTGACAATACAGGTCAGTGCAGTTCACATTTTATCTCTTCTTAGGTCATCAAAATGTTCCTATAAAAAAATATGTCAAACATTATTGTAGGTTATTTTTCAATGAATTAACTCTTTCTCTCCTAACTGACGATACCAACGATGATTCCAACAGAATGTGGTAAATAATTACGGAGAGAAAGAGTTAATCTCCTATTATTAACATATTTCTAATTGACTTTTTTTTTCTAATATCTTGTTCCAATTTTAAGGTTTTGATTAGATATAGAAAGTCTATTTATACATTTCCTCTTGTTTTTTATATAGTAAAACTCATTTTCTATTATTTTATAATCTAGCATTAACTGTCCCATGTTAGAGAAAATGTTAGGAAGTATGTTCAATTTTATTTTTACATACATACTTAGCTAAAATTTTGAATTCATGAACCTTTAGCTAGCACTACTGCATGCATTATATATATAAGTATATATGTCATTATAGATGTGAAAATAGATGCAATTATCAATGTCAGCATAGATGTCATTATAGATTTCAGAATAGATGTCTTTATAGATTTCAGTATAGATGTCAATGTAGATGTCATTATATATTTCAGTATAGATGTCTGTGGTGATTATGTTTGTATATAATATTGTAAACGGTTCGTCATAGAACCTTGGTTGTAAGACTTAAAGAATTTTATGTTTATTTATTATTTTACTATTATTTCATTGGTCCATTGGTTGGGACAGAGTGACAGCGCTTGAAGTTTTGTTATTGTTGACAGGGGACCGGAGTTTTGTGATAGCATAGTAGGAGCCATTATAAGGCAGTTCTGATAGTTAATGTATATTTAGGAATTCAGCTTTTGTTGTCGTTATCTACAGTTATAATTTATTCCTATTGCTTTATTAAATATTTCTTATTTCTGATGCATCCCTGGTGTTTCTTGAAGTATTGCATACGTAATGTATCCAAGTCAAAGCCATAGGCTAGGAGTTCACACGATCACAACAAAGTCTTATAGATGTCAGTATAGATGTCAGCATATAGATGTCATTATAGATTTTAGTATAGATGTCAATATAGATGTCAGCATAGATGTCAGATTAGATATCAGTATAGAAGTCTTAATAGATGTGATGATAGATGACAGTATAGATGTCATTTTAGATGACAGTAGTATGGAGTAATTCCATGTATTCTCCACACCATCCCCTCTGTTTCAGGCTCAAGCGGCAGAGAAAGTGAAGAACCAGGTGCAAAAGGTGAAGGACAGAGCCCAGACGATCGTGGACAGCATAGCCACAGACAAGGCCATTGCCATGGAGAAATTAGAGGCTGCCAGGCCTGCTCTGGAGGAGGCTGAGGCTGCACTAAACACCATCAAACCTGCCCACATTGCCACAGTCAGAAGGTTGGGTAAACCTCCTCACCTGATTATGAGAATCATGGACTGTGTGCTGATTCTCTTCAGGTAGGTTATCTAACTTTGATTAGTTGAATTTTAGGGAACTAGGTCAAATATTTAAATGAATTCAGCTGTAAAATGTCCCATAAAGAAAACAGTTTAACTTTTTTATGATTAGATTTGGACAACAATCTACTGTGAAAGTTACCTTTCAATTTTCATTTGAGTCTGTGTTTCTTTCCCCCCAACTATTAAAACAACCTATCCTTAGCTTAATGAGATATTGAAACTATGTCCTGTGTATTCAATGGCTCCGCAATGATTTTACCATTTAGATTTATTTAGTACAGATTTACATGTGAATTTTAACTGCCAAAAGAAGATTCATTCTCTCTATGGAGGCTTATTCTTTCTTTCAGTTTGTAAATATTTGTTTAATTTCATTAATAGTACTTCTACATTTTAAAGTGTTTGAAATCTCTGGGCTACACTTGCATTATACAAATCAGCTAAACCATGAAACTTAGTTTTTAGGAGAAATAACAACCCAAACCATTTCTATCATATCTCTATATGTAAAGAATCTAGCTTTATTCAACATTGTCTGTTATTCTCACCTGTTGCTGTGTTTTTAGTCATTACAAAGTTTGAGTTTTTTCTCATCCCCTTGTTATATTTCTGACCTAATTCATTAGAAACAAACTAAACTCAGTCTCTGTTGATCCTGAGAAACCAGAATTTGGGAAACCTTCCTGGAATCATTCTCTCAAAGTAAGTTGGACTTTGATTGCTTTCTTTTAGCTTTAACATCTAGTAATTTTTTTTTATCAGTGCATTTTCAGACTATTGTAAGCAGTGTTTAATTAGAAAAGTAATTTCTGGAAAAAAAATTTAGTTTGATATTCATCAGATCACTTAAAATCTGTCCTAAAAAATCATTTAATTTCATTTTTGTTACTCACCAATGGGTGGACTGGCTATATGGGAATTCGGGCAAAATGCCCAGTGGGCTGGTACCCAAATGGGCCATTAGGGCCTCTGAAAGGGCCACATAGATGCCACTATGTATTAAATTGTTACAGGTTTTATATTTTCTTTTAAAAGGGGCCCGCTGTGCGTCGTGTTGAAAAAATCTCTCTACAGTGTAATCTAACACATTTTCTGAAAAAATGTAATAGCCTACATCCAAAGAGAGTACTACTAGATCTAGTTGGAGTCATCCTTTTAGGGGCTACACACTGAGTGATTAAAAAGCAACATATAAGGCCTATATTTCTTATACAAATATGGAGCTCACTGTATACAAATATAGAGCTCACTGTATGCATGTGTAAAGTTATTGATGCTCAAGCTTAGCAGAATGATTTTGAGGACAGGTAGGCCTAGAATCAGATGCCATCACATATGCAATTTATGAGCCTGATTGTATAGAAATGCCCAAGCCGATTTTGACACCCAGTTCGCCCCTGCTCACCAATATTTTTTGTTTGATGTTTTTTTTTTTCAATTACTTTTTGCTGTATCAGATTTAATATTTTCTTTCACTTTGTTCTTGTTTGCTCCAGTTAATGGCAGACACCAACTTTTTGAAAAATCTGGTAGAGTATGACAAAGACAAGATCAACGATGAAATGTGCGAGTTCATTGAGCCCTACCTGAATGCAGAGGATTACACGTTGGACATTGCCAAGAATGTCTGCGGTGATGTCGCTGGTCTGCTGTCATGGACAAAGTCTATGTATGTCTTCTACTTCATCAACAAGGAAGTCCTTCCGCTTAAGGTGAGTATTCAGAGTTAGTAACATCCCCCCCCCCAGCTGCAGTGACTAGCTGTTATGCACATTTGAAGTTAACAATGTATGGCAGGAATAAAAAGGAACTGTCCTTTGTATCATTCAACCTTTAACCTCTTACTGTGTCTGAAATCACTAACAAAATTATGTAAAAATTTGAATGATGTAAGTCAGTGTTTCCCAAACTGTGTTCCTCTTAACCCTAGTGTTTTACAAGACCTGAATAGGTGTTCCACAAGCTGTCCTTTGTATCATTCAACCTTTAACCTCTTACTGTGTCTGAAATCACTAACAAAATTATGTAAAAATTTGAATGATGTAAGTCAGTGTTTCCCAAACTGTGTTCCTCTTAACCCTAGTGTTTTACAAGACCTGAATAGGTGTTCCACAAGCTGTCCTTTGTATCATTCAACCTTTAACCTCTTACTGTGTCTGAAATCACTAACAAAATTATGTAAAAATTTGAATGATGTAAGTCAGTGTTTCCCAAACTGTGTTCCTCTTAACCCTAGTGTTTTACAAGACCTGAATAGGTGTTCCACAAGCTGTCCTTTGTATCATTCAACCTTTAACCTCTTACTGTGTCTGAAATCACTAACAAAATTATGTAAAAATTTGAATGATGTAAGTCAGTGTTTCCCAAACTGTGTTCCTCTTAACCCTAGTGTTTTACAAGACCTGAATAGGTGTTCCACAAGCTGTCCTTTGTATCATTCAACCTTTAACCTCTTACTGTGTCTGAAATCACTAACAAAATTATGTAAAAATTTGAATGATGTAAGTCAGTGTTTCCCAAACTGTGTTCCTCTTAACCCTAGTGTTTTACAAGACCTGAATAGGTGTTCCACAAGCTGTCCTTTGTATCATTCAACCTTTAACCTCTTACTGTGTCTGAAATCACTAACAAAATTATGTAAAAATTTGAATGATGTAAGTCAGTGTTTCCCAAACTGTGTTCCTCTTAACCCTAGTGTTTTACAAGACCTGAATAGGTGTTCCACAAACTACTGGAATAATTCAATAGTAGGGCACCATGTGAATTAACCTCTCTAAAAATATAAGCAAAGTGTTCCACTAAATACTCAGAATGTGCTAATTTAAGTGTTCCACTAAATACTCAGAATGTGCTAAGTGTTCCGTTAAAGAAAAAGTTTTGCAACCACTGATATAATTTTTTTTTATTAAATTGAAATCAATGTAAGCATTTAAATATGTGTGTACTAGACTAAAAACAATTCAAAGGTGATTTAAACAAAAATTAAATGAGCTTTTTTTGATTCAACCTTTTCAATTTAAGATATTATATAGTCATTAATGTGTCTAAGCGTTTAGATACTTTATCCAAAATCTTTTGTTTCAATCACAACGGAGATGTTGGAATTTGTATAAAAGTTTTTAAGCTTGGGTTAAGTTTTGAGTTCTTCCAGTTTTAAGCTCATCATTGAAAAGTCCAGGCAGTGGAAGTGAAAACTAAAATGTTATTTAACCTTGGTTAGGCCAATAATAGAATATGCATCCTCCATTTGGGACCCCTCAACTCAAGAAAACATTAAGAAACTGGAACAGACACAAAATAGAGCAGTGAGATTCATAACAAACGAATATTCACATTTGACTAGAGTAACACTTATAGTAAAATCACTAAATTTAGAAAGCCTTCAGGACAGAAGACTCAAAAGTAAAGTAGCAATTATACATAAAACACTGAACCATAATCTTCAAATACAAAAACAAAATTTAATAAAATACTCTGAAAGACACAAAGATAAAGGCACATTCTTCATCCCATATGCTAGGACAAATTTGTACAAATACTCCTTCTTCCCTAGTGCTATAAGAGCATGGAATGGGTTGCCTGAGCTAGCCAGGAAAACCAGTGACATGGCAGAATTTAAGTCATTGGTTAATATGCATGACTAAATGCATGTCGCGTAGGACGTAATCATCTTCTTTTTTGAAGTAACGTCTGTATTATATAAGAAGATAAGATAAGAAGTTTGTGCAAGTCACATAACTATCCTTAAAACAATGGACAAAAGAAATAAGCCAATTTCACTTTATATGTTGTAAAAGCATTTACGCCTATAAATACCATGTGGCTTTTTTTTTTTCGCTTTTAAATTTTAAATAAACAGAGTTGAAGCTAGGTGCTGAAACAAATGTGATACACACATATATTAGACATAAATGAATAGCAGCACCAGGGACCAAACAGGGACCAAACTTGTTGCTATTCATTTATGTTTAATATATGTATGTATCACATAAAATTTAAATATGTTATTTTGTTTTGTCCATTCCTATCAGGCCAGTCTGTGAATCCAATAAAGCTGCCTGAAAGACATTTAAAAAAATATTTTTGTACATTTCTCATAGGCCAATCTGGCAATCCAAGAAGGCCGTCTGAAAGTAGCCATGAATGATTTAGAAAAGGCTCAAGCACAGCTAGATGCCAAAGAAGCTGAGCTGAAGGCTGTGCAGGCAGAGTACGACAAGGCCATGTCTGAGAAGCAGGCTCTGATGGATGATGCTGAGACCTGCAGACGCAAGATGTCTGCTGCATCTGCTTTGATCAATGGCCTTGGAAGTGAGAAAGAGAGATGGACAGAACAGAGTAAAGAATTCAAAGCACAGATTGGAAGGTAAAGTCTCTCACCTACATTTACTATTGTTTTACTATCAAAAGCATTATATGGGATGAGATATACATTTAAATTTGGCAATTTTAGAGTTTTATTGACTGTGGGTTTTTTTCATAATTCTTGAATTTTTTTATTAGAAATAAACAGATGATTAAAATAGACATTAAAAAATAAATCATTAGAACCAATGGAAAAATAAAGCTTTGAAAAGACATGATTAGAAGAAATTTCAATGCCTGATCTGTTGACTTTTCAGATTAGTAGGAGACATTTTGATCTGTACTGCCTTCCTGTCTTACTCTGGCCCATTCAATCAAGACTTCCGAAGTCTGTTGAACAAGAACTGGATGAAGGAGTTGAAAGGTCGCAAGATTCCATACTCCAACAATCTGAACATTGTAGAACTTTTGGTGGATCTAACCCAGGTACGTCACTATCTGCAGGTAGTAGGTGAACCACAGAAGACAAGGTCAGATAATTGGAAACTCAAGCAGATGAAATTACCTATTGATACAATCTTAGAGTAAGGAGAACTAGGGCAAATAATAAAGAGTAAAAGTCCATCAGCTTACTAGAACTTGAAGTTCAATTTGATTCTTATGGAAACTGTCAGGGAGAGTTGAGCCTTCAGCTCTTGGAACTCTAGGCCAGCAAAAGTGAACAAGAGCTCCCTCTCACTGGCCTGAAAGAGAACAGTGTACACTGTTCTGTCTGGCGGGTAGGTTAGACTCGCGGTGAGAGGCTGTGTACCCCCACCTTTTCCTTTTCTATACCAGGCTAACCATGCGGGACACGCCATTTATGTAATGGCCCCTTGAGGAACAGCTCCTGGATTGTGACAAGGTTGTGGGAGCTTTTTTACAACTCCACGCAGTGCAATGAGGATGCTTCTCACACCCCTTAGCCACCCCCACAGGAGTCTTGTTTTACTACCCTTTATCCTAATCGTTTCCTCCTATGATCGTTTCCATGTGGATAAAGAATTAAAAACATCTGCCTCGTTATTTTCTTCTAATCTTATCTATTTCATTTTCTCCAAAGAATATATATATATATATATATATAATTTTTAAAAAAATTATCGTATTTGAAACCACAGCACATTTATTCTACATTGATAGCATGCAACTATAAAAAAAAATATGCTACATAATTCACTACATGGCTGTTTAATCTTGGTTACTGAGATTCTATTTTTTAGAAATTGTTTTCTAAAGTGAAAGCCAAGAAAGCTATTTTTTTCATTTATCTGCAATTTTTCTTTGAATTAGGACACATTGTTTTGTGTACTTATGTCTTGAGTGCAATTTGCAAATGAACTCAATGTATGATCTTATCTACAGATTGCTGAGTGGAACTTACAAGGTCTACCAAATGATGAACTCTCCACACAAAATGGTATTATTGTCACCCAGGCTTCCAGATATCCTCTACTCATTGACCCTCAAGGTCAAGGCAAAAGTTGGATCAAGAAAAAGGAAGAAAAAAATGAGCTACAAGTAAGTAGAATTTTTTAAAAATAATTAATAATAATTATGTTCAAGCTCACTAATTCTAAAGTACATTTTTTCTAAGCAACTGAAATCAAACTACATTCAATTAAATTAAGAGTACCATTTAGAATATGACACCAACAGTTGGGAGAAAGAAGCACTGGATAGATCCACATGGAGGGCAAACATAAAGAAAGGATCCTGGATTGCAGAAGCAGAAAGAAGGCTGAAAAACTGCAGTGTCTGGTGATTACTGACTGATGGCGTGGAAGCAGATCTTTAATGAGGTCTGAACATGCTTCTTCAATGTTGACTAGAAAATGATGCACAGGATGTACCACCATTTTTATAGCATGAAATAAAAGGATAAGTTCACTCACTAAAGTGTATTTGTCATTGGCTATACACACTTGGGTCTTAGACACAGCTGCTTGATATGTTTTAGCGCATATTTATCTTTTAAAAAATTGAGATATTTAAATGCCCAAAACTTAAATCATTATTTTGTTCTGGTAGGTGACCTCTCTGAACCACAAGTATTTCCGTCAACATTTGGAAGACTCCATGTCACTAGGGCGCCCGTTGATGATTGAAGACATTGGAGAAGAGCTTGACCCTGCCTTGGACAATGTTCTTGAGAAAAACTTCATTAAGGTGAGCCAGATGTCAGTAATGATTAATGAGCCTGATGTCTATAATGTCCTAGAGATGTATAAGTACAGTAAAGTCCCCCTTTCAGACCTTGTGGTCTACAGGGCAGATGATGTAAAAGTCATCTGTTTCTGTAGCCCATGGTTTATGACTGTGTCATGAGGCCAGCACAATGACCAACCTCCTTTATTTTTCCCAAACAAATGTCAGGTACCCATTAGAGCTTAATGGACTCAGAGGCACCTCATGATCATGAAATTAAAAACCCTGTCTTCACCAGAATTCGAACCTGGGACATTCGGCTCAGGAGCAAAGCGCTTTATCGCTCAGCCACAGCACTTCCAGAAATGTATAGATAACCAAAAAGTTATTTTGACCTTTTGCTTCTCAGGTTGGCTCTATGCTGAAGGTCAAGGTTGGAGACAAGGAATGTGATGTCATGAAAGGCTTCACCCTGTACATCACGACCAAAATGCCCAACCCATCCTACACACCTGAGATCTCAGCACGAACTTCCATCATAGATTTCACAGTCACCATGAAAGGCCTTGAGGATCAGCTCTTGGGTCGCGTCATCCTAACAGAGAAAGCTGTAAGTAGAGGGTTTTCCAAGGGTTATCTTATCTTATAAAATACAGATGTTACTTAAAAAAAGAAGATGATTGCATCCTACTTGTCTTGCATCTAGTCAATAACTTAAATTCTGCCAGGTCATTGGTTTTCCTGGCTGGCTCAGTCAACCCATTCCATGCTCTAATAGCACTAGGGAAGAAGGAGCATTTGTACAAATTTTTCCTAGCATATGGAACAGGGAATGTACCTGTTAGCACTGGGGATGAAAGGTCTAGTTGAGCAAATGTGACTTAAAAAATAATTAAAAAAAATAAACCAAATATTTTCAAGCTACTAATTTTGCTGTAAATAAAAAAAAAATAGCTTACAAAACCTTTTTGATTGCAGAAAAATAAATCATTTTAAAATTTACATTTTACAATTTTATATTGCTGTTGACAAAAGCACTATTTGAAAAATACTGTGGGTAGCTAAACTATCAAAACTCTCATAATACACTACAAAAGGTTGGGAAGCAGTGCCATTGTGATGATATATGTTGAGGAGACCTCTTCAATTTACAGTTTTTAATTTACAATTTACAGTTTTTAATTTACAATTTTCCATTTACAATTTCCAATTTTTAGTTTATAATCTTCAATTTACAATCTTCAATTTACAATCTTCAATTTACAATCTGAAAGATATTTTTATTTTTTTTAGCTTAACTTTGAAGAACTCACCTGCTAAAAGATTTCTTTTTTTTTCTGTATTCTACTGTCACAGTTTGTATGTTTGTTTGTTTCAGGAACTGGAGAGTGAACGTCTCAAGCTGATGGAGGAGGTCACTGCCAACAAGAAAAAAATGAAAGACCTTGAAGACAGTCTCTTGCTACGTCTGACCACCACCAAGGTACATCTCCATGTTGCACTTTTCATATTGGTTTTCATTTCAACTAGTTTGTTGTGCTTATTTAAAATACCTCTTTCATTCTAAAGCAGCGGTTCTCAACCTATTATGCTCGGCGACCCCTTTTTACAATCCACCACTCTGCCGCAACCCCCCCCCCCACACACACACATACAGCAATAGATGCATAGACAATAACAATCGATTTTTTCGATGGTCTTTGGCGACCCCTGGCAAATCGTCAATCGACCCCCAAGGGGGTCGCAACCCACAGGTTGAGAACCCCTGTTCTAAAGCATGCTCACTGGGCTTTGGTCCTACTTCTTTTGTGTGGAGGTATCTGAGAGAAAGTTGATGTGTTGCCTTTAGGCAATTAGCCAACACTAATGGAGTGAGATCACTCATTATAGAAGACCTGAACACTGACCTGTGATGTCACAACTTGTGGGCAGTTTAGACTAATAGCTCACTGCCACACCTTCAATGTCTTCAATGTCTCCCCTATTAGGTAGCCAAGTGATTTATGTGACTCAGAGACACATCCCACATTTGATATAGTTTTGTTTTTAACTCACTTTAGGAATTTCATTTTTCCTTTGTGTTTTTCTTAATGTTTTTTTTGCCCTTTAGGGCTGTCGTACTTTAATATAACAAAAAAACGTGTTAACATCTAAAGCTTTATTACAATGAATGACAAAAATATCTACACACATAGTAAAGGTCAAGACATAGAATATGGTCAGTAAGCAATCTCACCTGAATTCACAAATGTAAACAAACACTAGGGGCGACAATCGAAATAAACACATTCACAACTGGGGCATCTAACTTTCTGATGTGTTTTTTCTTTGAGGCATCTAACTTCTGCCATCAATGAATTGGTTATTTCCATGTCTTTATTGTAGTTAAAAAAAGGTTTCTCACTCATTGGTTCACATCTTTATTGGGATAGCTTTTATTACAACAGTTCTCATTTTCTTGCAACATGATTTTAAAAATATGCTCAATTTCTGACTAAAACAACAAGTTCACTTCTAGGGCTCTTTGGTTGATGATGAAGACTTGATCAATGTCCTCCACATCACCAAAGCCACCTCTCTAGATGTCACCCAAAAGTTGGACATTGCTGCAGAAACTGAGATCAAAATTAACTCTGCCAGAGAAGAGTTCCGCCCTGTGGCTACAAGGGGCTCCATCTTGTATTTCTTGATCACAGAAATGAGCCTTGTAAATGTCATGTACCAGACATCATTGAAACAGTTTTTACATTTGTTTGACCTCTCCATGGCCAGGTAACACTTGAAAAAAAATTATTGCGTGATTAAAAGGTTGAAACATATTAGGATAATTGGATTCAGTCTAAGCAAGCTATTTAAATTTTTCTCATAATTAACTGTTAAGACAAAATTTGTTTAACCTTTTAAACTAAAAATATTTTACTAAATTTTTATATTTGCGTGCACAGATCCACCAAATCGCCCATCACATCCAAGAGAATCCTCAACATTATAGATTACATGACTTTTGAAGTTTTTAAGTATGCAGGCCGAGGTTTATATGAGAGTGACAAGATGACCTTCACCCTGCTACTGGCCTTGAAAATTGACCTGCAGGCCATGAAAATAAAACATGATGAATTTATGACACTTGTTAAAGGTAGAATTTTTTTTTGTTAAATTATAAAAAAATTTTTAATGAGACAATCTTATAAATGGTGTGAAACTACTATTCTTTTAAGTATTGGACTAATAATAGTCTGGTTATGCGGTATGTGGGCTGGACTATCATTTGGTGGTTTCAATGGTCTTGGGTTAATACCCTGCATGCTGTTGTCCCCTGTCTTCCTGGATGAAGTTTGGGCTAGGATGTAGATTATCTTCAACTCTGAAGGAACTTCCGAAACATGCAAAACCTTTGACAAAATACTTGTTTCTGCCAGGTGGAGCCTCAGTGGACACCTCAACTGCACCTCCCAAGCCCCCTCAGTGCAAGTGGATACCTCAGATCACCTGGTTGAACCTGACAGAACTCAGCAAGTTGCATCAATTTTCTGGCATCATGGAGCAGGTTGGTGTTAGATCAAAATTTAGCAACTATCGGAGCCTAGAATGTCTTGTACACTAGTTTAGTCCTTGAAATGATAGCTGATGTTATGGCACATTTAGGAATTTGGCGCAAAAAGATATTTGTTTCATAGAAAAGCAAAGTTTTGCTTAGAGACTGTGACGTGAATATTGAAAACAAAACAAGCGTTTAGGAAGTGCAGTGAAAAGTAAACAGAAAACTTTTGGCAGCTTTAGAGTAAGGTCAACTTTAGTTTCTGAAGTAGATATTTAGATAATATGACATTCAATGGTTCCCTTCACTACGCATTGAACTTCTTGTTTGACATCATTCATCAGCATTGACTACATGATATTGTTGGCCTTTTGCCTTTGTTATTTCATTATTTGAGTGTTACCTTGGTTTATACTAATCTTCCCTAAGACGAATACTTATATATATTGAAAGCTTAGTCTCTATAATTTTTTTCTGTTTGTACAATACATGTATAGTTCTAGAGAATTGAGCTTGATGATATTATTAGGATATTATTAGGATATTATGAGGATATCATTAGCGTATTATTAAGATATTATTAGGATATTATTAGGGTATTATTAGGGTATTATTATGATATGATTAGGGTATTATTAGGATATTATTAGGATATTATTAGTGCAATGCTTTTTTTTTATAGGTGGAGAGAAATGACAAACAATGGAAGTTGTGGTTTGAGAAGGAAGCCCCAGAGGAAGAAGTCATCCCAGATGGATACAACAACTCTCTGGATGTTTTCCGTAGACTGTTGTTGATCAGATGTTGGTGCTCAGACAGGATTCTGCCCATGGTAAACATGATTTATAATTAATATTTCCATTTTATTTCTAAGGGACTAAAACAAAAACATAAACAAATAAAAACCTAGACCTTTCTAAGCATTCTAGTTTCGAACATTAAACATTTTCCCTATACTAATCATTTTCAAAGGGTTCTAAAGTTCTATCATTAAGGATAACAACAAAATATTTTCTAAAAATAGACTATACTTTACTTTAATTTGATTGCTCAGTTGAAGAGTCACGACTTCAATACTGACCACTGAGAGAAATCCTTCTCAGTGGCTGAGGGTTTCATGGGGCCTGGGTTAATTCCAACCCTGAATGGACATCTCAGCTAGACTGTTGGTGCCCCATTCATTTTTCTATCTCTTCATTTCTTCTCTAAGAGACTCACTTTTGATTTGATCTTCATATTAGTTGAACGCAGCTCTCTTTCTTCCAATGGGAATTCTGATTATCTTGAAATTTTCAGCAGAAGTCAAGTGACCATCATAGAGCCTCTGAGGTTTTAAGCACCTGGTTAGCTTTAAGTTTCTGTTCAGTTTTGGTTGAATGCTAATTTTATTGTTAAACTAGGATGCCTTCAATTGGTTCATGAAACGAATTAGAATTCCCTCCAGAAGTTAAATATGAGTAAAAAGCTTAAACCATAGACTAGTACAGACATCCCTGGCAATTTTCTAATCTGTTCTATACACCGTGTGCAAACTCATGAAATTTGACCTTTACAGGCCAAGCGGTACATCGCTGACACCATGGGAGAGAAATACTCTGATGGCATCATCCTTGACCTTGAGAAAATGTGGCAGGAGAGTAACAACCGCTCCCCTCTCATCTGTTTACTGTCCATGGGTTCGGATCCCACACCATTGATTGAAGGATTGGCTAAGAAACTTAAGCTTGGTAACTAGTTGAAATTTAATAGGATATAATTGCAGTTTTTATATTTCCAGTTTTTCTTCATATTATCATATATTTTGGTATACATTTGTTCTCTTAAACAACTTAGTCTTAAATTGTACAGTCTCACAGATTTAAAAATTATTAATATTGATGTCAAGTGTTTTTTTTTACTAGCATTAAAAACTATTGGATGTTAGTTAATAGGAAAAAAACATTTTTTTAGAATGTAGATCAATATCCATGGGTCAAGGTCAAGAAGTCCATGCTAGGCGTCTGCTACAACAAGGAGTTACTTCTGGGGGTTGGCTTCTTCTTCAGAACTGTCACCTTAGTTTAGAATATGTCAATGAGGTAAGTTGGTTCTTGCCATTTTAAATTGACTTAACATTGACCATTGACTCAACATTGACCATTGACTGAACTTTGAAAAGGGAACCAGTATTGATTAGTTGTGTTTTAAAACTACGTAGACTGGTATAAAATGTACTTTTTCAATTTTCCTACCAGGTCCTGGATGTAATTGTTGAGACAGAGACCATCCATGATGAGTTCAGACTGTGGGTCACCACTGAAGTCCATCCCAAGTTCTCAATCAACTTCCTGCAGGTGATTATAGACTAGTTCATTTGATTCATTGGTAGCTTTTAACCTTGTTCTATCTCTATGAGTTTAATACTAAATAGGAAGAAAATTCTTTACAATTATTTATCCTAAATAGTTTTTGAAAAGGGTGTTAGAATAGATGAATAAAAAAAAATTGTTGTCAACTTTGCTGCCATCTTATGGAGACAACTCCTACATTTAAGGAATGCACACACAAACAAAAACTAACAATTGACATTCTAATCATTGTTTTGTTCAGATCTCCATTAAATTCACCAATGAGCCCCCTCAAGGAGTCAGGGCTGGATTGAAGAGAACATTTGCTGGCATAACTCAAGACTTCCTGGATATTTCCAACATGCCCCAGTGGAAGCCAATGCTATACGGAGTTGCCTTCCTTCACACTGTCGTCCAGGAGAGAAGGAAGTTTGGCCCACTAGGCTGGAACATTCCTTACGAATTCAACACCTCAGATCTCAACGCCAGCATTCAGTTTGTACAGAATCACTTGGATGACATGGACCCAAAGAGAGTGAGTAGAACCAATCTCTTGTGACTTCTACATTTCATGTGATTTCTAAATTTCATTTGTTTTCTAAATTTCAAGTGCTTTCTAAATTTCAAGTGGTTTCTAAATTTCATTTGATTTCTAAATTTCAGGTGATTTATAATTTTCATTTGATTTCTAAATTTCATGAGACTTCTACATTTCATGAGACTTCTACATTTCATGAGACTTCTACATTTCATGAGACTTCTTAACTTCATGTGACTTCTAAATTTGATGTGTCTTCTAAATTTCTTGTGACCTCTAAATTTCTTGTAGATCTAAATGTATACATGAATGATTGGATTTTAGTTGGACCTCTGTTGAAACAAGTTATCCTTTATCGCAATTAATTTTGACTTTTATTTATCAATTATAAAACACCAATAGAATTAGACAATTTATTTAACATTGCTGCTTTTTTTCATTGCATCTTTCAAATTTCTTGAGTCATCACTTTGAAAGGTTTAAAACTATTCTGTTAGATTCAGAGAACTAACAAAATATTTTTTATTTTTTTTTTAGTAGTTGTCCTACGTCTGAGGCAGAAATTTAAAGTAATCCCTGAGAAACTTGGTAAAATGTGTTGGTAGAGGGGGGGTAAAGTGGACTGTGTTGTTATTCATTGCATTGAAGGTTTGTTTCTCTTTTAGGGACTCTTTTATTTTGATGATCAGTAGAAATAAGTGACTTTCATTTAAAAAGAGTTGCAATACACTAGAAAATCTTTGTTTCTGACCACATTTTGAATTTAACCCTTTTTTCATTAATCATCAGATTGTCTTAATAATAAGATGTTCATGCTACTCTGGGGTCCTCACGCTTACGTATTCCTATCTACTGTATATCTATTATTGTATAAAATAAACAAAGTGGCCTTAATTAAGAGAAAGAAAAAGAAAGCAGCCCTGTAAACTAGCTCTTTAACAGATGCATACACAATTTACACATGCATGAACTGTGGCAAACTCTGCTGCTGAGATGAAACAAAAGCCTGTGACTTATCTGGGCTCATCCATTATAAAAAATTATCTTCTGAGATGGAAAAAGCCATATACATATATATGTATATATATATATATATATATATGTATATATATATATATATATATATATATATATGTATATATATATATATATGTATATATATATATATATATATGTATATATATATATATATATGTATATATATATATATATGTATATATATAGATGTATATATATATATATATATATATATATATATATATATATATATATATATATATATATATATATGTATATATGTATATATATGTATATATGTATATATATGTATATATGTATATATATGTATGTATGTATGTATATATATGTACATATGTATATGTGTGTGTATGTGTGTGTGTCCAGATTTGTGACTTTGTTATGCTTAGGTTATTTAAAAACAAATGACTTTCATCTTTCACTTAGGGTGTCAACTGGACGACAGTTCGTTACATGTTTGGAGAGATCCAGTATGGTGGCAGAGTCACTGATGACTACGACAAGAGGCTGCTCAACACTTTCTGCCGCATCTGGTTTGGTGAAAACATGTTCCAGCCAACCTTCAATTTCTACAAGGGCTACACTATCCCCAAATGCACCAAGATCTTAGAGTTCCATGAGTATATTAACAACCTGCCATCCACTGACCCACCAGAAGTGTTTGGTCTGCATGCCAATGCAGACATTACGTAAGTAGCAAAACCAACTGCATAAAAGATTAAATCTCAACCAACTTTATTCTTGAAATATCTCCCCTGTATGTTCAACATTTATTCCCTGCTTACTTCTATCATTTATCCAATAGCCACTAAGTTAGTGATCAATACATTGAATAATAAACATGGGTCACTTAATTAAGTCAATATATTTTAGTCAGTACACATACAATAATTAACAAAAAACTCAAAATATCATCAAGAGATTGTTTATGAATAAGGGTTCTGTTTTGTTCAGATCTCTAGTTCATTGTTTAACCATTACAATGTCTGTGTGTATTAGAGCACAGTCTCTCAGACTTTTAAAATACAAACTTCTATATGTTGAACATTGTAGGACGTAATCATCTTCTTTTTTGAAGTAATGTCTGTATTATATAAGATAAGATAATAAGAATACTAAATACATATCTTAGTCACGTAGTCTCATTATCACATGTTCATTAACAATATTAGTCAGTCAAACAACCACACTGTCAATTTAAATGGCATCAAATGTGATTTTTAGCTTAGTCTGCTGTTGATTTAATAGTCGGAAGTAGTAGAGCTACTTGGGTTTCAGTCAGATAAATGAATTTCACTTCTATCTTCCTGTTGAGCTAATTGTTATTTTCTATCCAATAGTTCAGTGTTTACCAAATTGTGTTCCCCGGAACCCTAGTGTTTCATGAGGCGGGAATAGGTGTTCCATGAGCTACTGGAATAATTAACTAGATAGCCACCACGCGAATTTATCTTTCTAAAAAAAGATGCAGAGTGTTTTGTTAAGCATTCAAAATCTGCAAAGTGTTCCATTAAAGAAAAAATTTGGAAACACTGCAATAGTTCATTTGAAAGCTATCTGTTCTTTGTTAATGAGGCCTGACCATTTCTTACTTAAGTCTGTAATATATAAAATTACAATTATCTCAACCTACTTAATCTAGCAAACTGTCTTGAACTAAAAGTAAGCTTTCATTTTTACTTGATCAGCTACCAGAATGTGACGGCCAAGAACATACTGGACACTATACTCAACATTCAGCCCAAGGATAGCTCCTCCAGCGGCGGTGAAACCCGTGAGTCGATGGTCTATAAGTTCTGTGATGATGTTCTCAACAAACTTCCTGTTGACTATGATCCCTTTGAAAAAGTTGCTTGTCTGGCCAAACTGGGCAAGCTGGAGCCATTGGTAATCTTCTTGAGACAGGTAAGACATTCACTTTTCTTTATCTTTCTGTTTTTACTGAGTAAATACACTACTACAATATAATAACCATCACCTATAGAAAGTTGGACCACTGGGGCACCACACAAGATCTGTTGACTGTTTTTTCTATTCCTGTCTTTCGCCTTGGATAGAATCTCTTTCCCATCACTTTCTCTGTCTGTCTCTTTTCTTTCCTGTTATTGTTCCCTGAAGGAAGGTCTTTGTTAGCCCTGATTACCTTGTGATATGGCAATTGAGTTTTAGATTGCTTTTTTTTTAACAGCAGTTAGCAGGTCATCGTGGGGTCCTTCGCTGTATCTAATCTCTTCATTTGCGATACAGTCTTTGTATTTGAATTTAAATAGCTTTTTCATAAAACCACAGAACAATTTTTAACTCTACTCTTAACTCAGTCATTTAATTAGAATTGCCAAAAACTCAAAATATCATTAAGAGATTGTTTATGAATAAGGGTTCTGTTTTGTTCAGATCTCTAGTTTATTGTTTAACCATTTCAATGTCTGTGTGTATTATAGCACAGTCTCTCAGACTTTTAAAATACAAACTTCTGTATGTTGAACATTGCCAATGAATCATCTCTTTGTCGACTGTCCAGGAACTAGACCGCATGCAGAATGTGATTACAGCAGTCAGGAACACTGTGATAGATCTCAAGCTGGCAATCGATGGCACCATCATCATGAGTGAGACCTTGAGAGATGCTTTGGACTGTATTTATGATGGACGTATACCTGCTGCATGGAAAAAGGTATGTCACAGCACTGATGTATGGCCATAGATTTTTACATTGACTAAGACTTTGACTAAGACTGCTTTATTGATTCTTACGGAAATTGGTTGTGATTACAAAGACTCTTTTTCTCATATAAAGACAACACAACAGAAAAATGCACATAAATTCAACAGACACAACATAAAGAGTTCATACAGTGACTACACACAGGTATCTTGGTGCATTTCATGTTCCCTGATCAATGAGTGGTGGTGATAGAGTCTGACTGAGTGAGGTACAAACGAGTATTTGTACCGCTCCGTTTTTGTTTTGATTGACAGCAGTCGCCCACTTTGCGACGACCTGACGTAGTTCTGATGGAGCGGGTAGCCATTGTCTTCCAAGATTTTTTTGATTTTTCTTAGGCACTTTTGTTCAAAAAGTTCCTTTAAATGTGGTAATGTTGTGAGTGTAATTTTTTATGCTTTTTTATGATGTTTTCTAGACGTCACAACAGTTTAGATGAGGCGTTGCCTTGCCAACAAGTTATTCCGTATGTTAGCAGATTTTGTATAGTCGTGCCATAAAAAGTCTCAAGGATCTTCTTGTTTACTAAATGTCCAGAGTAACGTCCTAAGAGTTAAATATTGTTGCCACTTTCAGATCTCCTGGGATTCTAGCACCATCAGTTTCTGGCTGAATGAACTGCAAGACAGAAACACGCAGTTCAGAAGTTGGCTTTACAATGGATCCCCCAAGTCTTTTTGGATGACTGGTTTCTTCAATGCACAAGGTTTCTTGACAGCAATGAGACAGGTAACATTGAATAGGTTATTTCAACTCTTGCTATACCAAAAGAAAGTTATTATTTTTACAAGCCAAGTAAATTCAATGTTCACACTAAGTGTAGTCGCTAGCCTTGTTGGGAGGTGCAGAATTTTAGATTAAAGATCTCCAGCTTAAAAGTGTACTTCATCGTCCTCATCATCAAACTCAATTGGAGTTAGGGCTTGAGAGGCTTAAATCCTCTCTTGCAAAAGCCCTGGACAGAAACCCTGCTGTTTTGTGTAGTGCATACATGTCACCATACAGGTCGAGAATTTTTGGTTTCCCAAAAACTGTCAAGACGGAGATCAGTACTTAACATTTCTTAGTTAAATACATATTGAAAGTGCTTGAGTTGGAATCATTGATTTGACCCCATTAAAATAACTTAATTTTTGGTTTCATAAACTTTAATTGGTGTTATATAAAAAGGGCATGCATATATCTTAACCAATCATAACATTTTCTGATTAAAAGAAAAACGTTATTGACGTTTAACCCTAACAGGCTAGTGAAATATAAATGAGAAAAATGAATACTTCCTTCTAAATGTGGAAAATAACTATGGAGTGATAGAGTTAAAATGAAAATTTTATACAGCATTAACTCTTTCTCTCCTAATCACTGATACATCAATAAATTAAATTAATGTTTAGTTTTTAAAACTTTACTTTATGTTATATATAAAAGGAGTATGCATTCCCCTTTACTTCTCTACCAAATAAAACAAAGAACAAAGTTATTGAAGCTTAATCATAATATGGTCGTGAAATATTAATGAGCAAAATGAAGAATGTTGTCTGAATGTACAAAAGTAATTATGAAGGTAAAGAGTTAACTCACTCATGAATATTCCTGTTTGTTCTGTAGAAAGTAACTCGTAATCATAAAGGCTGGGCATTGGATACAGTTGTCCTCCACAATGAAGTCACCAAGTTTGAGAACATTGATGCCATCCCTACAGAGCCCCCAGAGGGAGTGTATGTTCATGGCCTGTTCCTGGATGGTGCATCATGGGATAGGAGAAACAGCAAGCTCATTGAATCCAAGCCTAAGGTTTGTAAAAATAAATATAGTAAATCCCAAAGAACACTGTAAATGGACCTCATTCACCAATTGTAAATAAACACATTTAGCCACATCATAATATTGATAAAACAATGAAAAATATGTATCACGTGACAGCCACTATGGATTACATAATTTGTATAGTAGATAATATAGAATCATGTGGCTAAATGTTGTTTGTTTACGATTGGTGAATGAGGTCCATTGTTACTGATGTTCCAAATTAACTAGCCTTGTAACACAGCACAGGTTTGACCAAGTCCCAAGATAGACCTCAAAAACATATGACATTGACAAACTAGCCCCATGGTTGTCCCCTTTCAGATGATGTAAAGGTCAACTGTTTCTGTGGCCCACAGTTAACAAGGGTGTCATGTGGCCAGCACAATGAGCAACTACCTTACTTTTCCGCAACTAGTGTCAGTTACCCATTAAAGCTGGGTGGACTCAGAAGTACCATAATAATCCCAAATTTAAAAATCCCAAGCACTTTACCAATTGGCCACTGCATCTCAGCCATCGCACCAGAAATTATAACTTGGTCAAATTGAAATCTCTAATTTTGTTGACATGAAACAAATAAAGGCTAGAGCTCAATACTTATGTTCTTTACCAACTGACTGGTTTGATAGTCAACTATAAGTTTAGAAAAAAATTTTACTGTACAAGATCAAATATTACTTCATTATTTATTATAAAAACAATGTTCAAGAACTCTTAATTGATGTCAATTATGATTGATTTTCCATCTCTTACTGAATTTACATTAATACATTTCAGTTTTCTTGCTCATCAAAAATGAACAAAAGCTTAAAAAAAAAATGTCTCAATTCTGTTTGTTTTTTTGACTTTCAGGTTTTGTTTGAGGCCATGCCAGTCATTCTCATTACTGCTGTTAGCAACACCACAGCACCACCAGACACTAGTAAGATGTACAAGTGCCCAGTGTACAAGAAGCCACGGCGTACTGACCTGACCTACATTGCTGAGGTAGTGTTGAGGACATCGCAGAACACTCACCCAGATCATTGGATCTGCCGCGGTGTGGCACTTTTGTGCGACGTCAAGTAAGGCATACACACACCAAACCTCAAGTGGATTGAGGAAACATACATATCACACCTCATATTTTTGTTTCTTGTATTTTACGAAATACAAACTTAACTTTATATACCAGTCAAAATTAGTATTTTCGGCAGCATAATATTGAGATGATATAAATTTTGCCAAAGATAGATGAATCCATGAACAAAAAAAAACCTATTTAAAAAATTAACTTCTCACATGTCAATATGAATTTGTCTTCTATTGAATGTAAACATTTCTTGACATTGTAAGAATATTTTAATTTGTTATGAACTTTTATAAATTAATACAAAAACATTTTTTTTTCAACTGCATTTTGATGTTTTATATATAACATTTGTTATCATGTATACTTGCATTCCATACCCACAGTTAACTGATACAGTCTATGGAAGGATTTTAAATTGTATTATTACTTTTGTAATGATCATACAAATTTATATTTCTATAGACACTATAAACTTTCAAGTCTATTCTCATCATCACCATGTCTTTGTTTCCTCTAGTCTGTCTTTTCACATTTTTATATTCATGGTTTAAGCTTTGGTCAGCCAGCACTATAATTCAGTCTGATCAGGAAACCTTTGTCCAAAGAAAGATTCACTCATTCCTTAATGTCAATGCTGTGGTAACGACTCCACAGGAAAAATGTTTCTATTTTATGTTTGAAATCTCAGCCTTGATATCGCAAAACATGATTTACAAAATCTTTGTATGAAATTCTTGCTCTGTATGTATTTGGATTGTTGGTTCATTTCATAATATTTTCTTTGCTTCTTCATGTACAGTCATTTTAAGAATTATAAATATTTATATCAAATGTTAATCATTCATACAAATTCTTACCACTATTTCCGTCCAATATTTTTGATATTTCAAATATTTTTTTGTTGTAATTTTATAATATACAAAGGAATAATTTCCTTACTGAGGGGCTGTAACTGTGATAAAATCTCGATTCCAAGCACATTTGATCTATTTATTTCATGTTCTATTTATACAATGTATTACATTCTTTTTATTATGTTCTATGTATTGAATTAAGAAATAAATTTACATTCTTTTCTTTTTAATTGAAAGTAGATTTATGATTCTCTAACTATCAACTACAATTAAGATTTTAACTCTTTCTCTCCTAACTGACGATACCAACATTGATTCCACCAAAATGTGGTCAATAATTACGGAGAGAAAGAGTTAACTGTAGAAAAATGTTTTTCAAAGCTTTTTAGAGAACTTCTAGTTGATAACCATAGAGTCCAGCCAATGGTGTGCTGACATTATTATTATGCCCCCCCCCCCCCTTAAGTCAGTAGTGCGGTGACAATAAAATTAAGAAACAAGATAAGTTTGTGTTGGACTAAGGCAGTTCAAACGGGTAAGTTCTACTTCCACATTACACACAAACTTATAACAAAATTGTCATCACAAAATGAACTTTTATCATTACTGACATACATTGTAAGACACAAACCGGGAACCTATTACTAAATAAAGTTTGTCTACAAGAATTATGAGAATCGCAATATTTCATGTGGCTAACACACACCCACTGCGACCAACATATTTGCCACATCCAGCACCAGACATACAATTGTCTGCCTGTAGTCAATTTAGATTCTGTTGAGAAATGTGAAATTTTTTAATAGCCAATGTCAAGGTCAGTTTGGAGGCTATTTTCCCACACAGCACTGCTCAAATTAGAAGGCAAGAGTATTCTCATTAGTCATTTTGTAATATCTACCTGTGCTTCTTTTAACCAAATGACTGCTGCTGTACTGTATATAGGCTCTTGTTAGCACAGAAAACTAGAAAATTATCCAAATAACCCTGCAAATGATGTAAGGTCAAATGATGTAAAGGTATTTCTGTTTCTGTGGCCCATGGTTAACGAGGGTGTTATGGCCAGCACCAGCCTTTACTTTTACCCAACTAATGTCAGGTACCCATTAGAGCTGGGTGGACTCGGATGTGCACTAAAGATCTTGAAAATAAAAAATATTAAAAATTCTTCACCAGCATTCAAACCTGGGACCCACTTAGTTTGGAAGCCAAGCACTTTACCACTCAACCACTGTGCCTCCTAAGGGAATGACTGAATTAAATAAAAAAAATACCAACTATACAGATTATGGGAATGTTTTTTCTTTATTAAAGCAAAGTATAAAATAATTTAAATTTTGTTCAACATGTGAGAGTGACCTTTGACATAAATACTCCAAACAAACAAAACATTTTTTTTTCTATGTTTTAAACATCAACAAATATTTTTCTTTGCAATGTTCTTCAATTTAAAGAGACAAGAAAAAGTGGTTCCTTTTTTTTTCTTTTCTTTAAGTCAGACATTTTCTTTGCTACTATAAGCTAGTTTACAGTATTATTTACTTTTAGACTTGTATCAAAAACATTTTGAAAGCAAAGATTGCAACATGGATATGAGACAATATATTTTGATTCATAAACTCTCTTGACATAGACTAGTCAACACTGAACATTAAAACAAATTTATTGTCAATAACATAATAAAAATCATTTTGTAATAAAATGCATGAGTACCAAAATGCATACATCATCAGGCATACAACGTTTGTGTACCTAGCTATTATCAGGCATACAACTTTTATGTACTTAGCTATTATATATACAACATTTCAAAATAAGTGTACACAAGTTATAAGGTTTTCACATCATTACACATTTCTTTTATCGAAAATTTAGCATTCAGTCATTTCATAGCAAACATTTTGCGGCAGACAGTAGATGCACACTTCTGCTGAAGTTTTCAAGCACAATTGAAGCAGCCCTGCACATTAGGAAGCAGAATTATACAATTTCACCCATATAAAGTCGGCAGTGCTCTCAAGCTTGAACAATCACTGAATTCACACGAACACTTTACACTGGACAGAAAAATCTCAAGACATATTTTTTGCAGCTTAACCTTTCATTCCACATTAAATTGAATAAAATGTATCAATCATACAAATAGTTGTTCAGTCAATCAGCACACGCATACAATTCGAATTCAACTGATTCTTCAATCAATGTAGAGATCAGGGGAGGTAATTTAATGGCAGCAGTGAGAAAAATTCTTTACTTTTTTACTTCTGGCAAAAGACAATAAGAAAACTAAGTTTTATATCTAAGAACCTTTTGTAAGAATTTAGCAACCTTTGTAATGGGGCTTTCTTAAAAGCTTGAGAGGGAAGAACCTAGTCATATAATTTTTTTTAACAGGCTGATAACCACCAATGCTAGTTACCATCTCCAGATATAAAAATATAAACAACCAATAAAAACAAAAGCATGAACCGCGAATGTTCCGATCAGGATCTTTCTTCTCCTTCATCAACAAGGTCTTCTGTCTTCTTATCTGAGACAAGGTCTTCTGTCTTCTTATCTGAGACACTGTCATGCTGGGTTTCACTTGTTGGTTTGGTTTCTGGTTGACCTCCTCGTAATTTGGCCACTAGGGCCTTTAGTTTAGACAACAATCCTTTCTTCTTCAATGGATCGAGCTGAATAAATCTATCGAGAAAATCAGATAAAAGATTATTTACATGTAGAAATACTATGTCTCCATGTATATAAATGCAAGTTCCAGTGGCCTATAAAGCCAAAAAGTATTCTATCAAACAACGACGAAATCAGGCATATTCTTTGATTTTCTTGAAAAACAGCTGAAGACCTCAACGGTTTGCATTTTGGGAAGTTTTTAGCGCTGCTCCAATGACACCTAGTAATTAAAGAAGGGAAAAGAAGTTTTCCAAAACTGAAAATGTAGGAAGAAAGGCCAAACAAAAAAAGTTCTGAATGCCTTCGTAAAGTTGTGGGACTTTCCTCAGAGTGCAAAAACTTGTTAAAAATCTGACTACTTTTAAAATGAAATATTTCCTAGCAGGTTTCCCCCATCATATAGAAGTTGGTCTATACGATTTCCTAGCAATTTGTTTTTTTGGAGAACACTATGCATGCAACTAATAATAAATATAAAAACCAATGTTTATAGAAATGCATTTGAAGCTAGAATTAGAGTTATTGATCATCAGTGGACAGGGTTAATAAGCCGACATCTCGCCACATTTTTATCCAAGTACGCTTGAACTTGGTTTGGCTACCTATGAAGGGGGCTCGAGGTTCGACACCCGACTCGAGCAGGGTTGCGTTTACTGAGCGCCTTAAGGCAGCACGGAACATCTTCCCCCGGATACCCCCCCCCCCCCACTGGTCCACAAATGAGATTGGACCATAGCGCTCTGAGCATGCAATAGGCATGAAAGTAGCGCTATATAAAAGGTATAATTGTTATTATCCATTACTTCTTTCTTTGGATGACTAATGTATTATATAGATAGTGAACATGCTCCATTCTTATACACATCAGACTCTAGTTATAGTTATAGTTTTGTATATTTTCTATTAAATACAGTTCAGCTAAAGATCCACATTGAAATGTATGAAAATTTCCAGTATTCTTCTTCCCCAGAACAAGACGGGACATGGCTTGGTGCTTTTCCTAATGCTCTTAGATCCATAGAACTGTAGCTCTAGACTTACATCTCAATCATAGGCCTACAGATTACAATTGAATATAGACTTCAGCGCCATCTAAGGTTGAAGCTATAAATAGGAGTACTGCTGTTAATAAAAGATCATTGTCTCTAAAGAATTAATCTAAGCCATTGAATATTGACCAACAACATTTCAGATTCCAAATATAAGCTAACAGTCACTTTCAGCATCAAGCCCAAATGTCAGGACCAGAAGCGGTCCGTGGACTTTAAAATACAAGCCTGATGACGATTGCAGTCAATGGTCTGAAATACATGAACACATATATCTACCCACTACCAACCCCAGATTGCATTTTAACTTTCACATCAGTTAAATATAAAGTTATATGTTCTACATTGATCATCCCTCAACCCCCACACCCTTTACAGTTGGTGGCCTCATACATACATACACACCCTGGTACATTAGACAGATTAGTTTGTGATAGGCCTATCTGTTAATAAATGGATGGCTGCCTGGTCGTGCGGTTTGCGTGCTGGACAGTCGTTCAGATTTATCGATGGTCCCGGGTTCAAACCCTGCCCGCTCCCATCCCCCGTCGTCCTGTGGGAGGTTTGGACTAGGAAGTAATTATCTTCAACTCTGAAGGAACATCCAAACATGTCAAACATTTTACAACAAATGCTGTTCAACTTTAATTCATCAATCAGTAAACAGAGTTTAAAAAAAAAAATTTGAATACAGGTATGTTATTTAGAGGTTTTGCAAAATACTAAGTAATAAGAGCTATTTACAAGATATGTAGGTATCTAGCTTTACTATTCGGCTCTGGCCAGATATCAAAAGTACTATCTGGTGCAATCCTAGTTTTAAGGTTCACAACCAATTCTGGGCTTTGTCAGATCAAAACTATCCCCACTCACCTTCTTGTAGTTAAATTATGAATACTTCCAAAAGCAATGGCCACCACAGTACATGTCAGACAGATGACATTGTAAGGCATTGAGAAGTCTGGCGTGGGTAATGACACTAATAAGGTCTCAGTGTGAATCCTTAGAAAAAATCTGGGATTATCATCCGAAGGTTTCTCGGTGAATCTAAACAGAAAACAAGGCAAAATATTTATCCATTTACTAACATTCTTATAATTTAGACTAGGACATCAAGTGTTATGTGAGACAAGACATCAAGTGTTATGTGTGAGATTAGGACATCAAATATTATCTGTCAGACTAGGACATCAAGTGTCATATGTGACACTAGGACATCAAGTGTTATGTGTGACACATTAAGTCCACTGGATGAAAAGTTGTTATGTAAAAATACTCTAAACATTGTAGAGAGTCTATACATTCAGATACAAGTAGAGCAAGAAAACTGTGTGCCTTTTTTTTTTTTTTAAAACCACCTGGAGCACAACAACAAATTTTATAACCAAAATTAAATTTAGTTGCAAACATTTTAAATGAAACTAAATCATCTAAAGATCATAACAGTTTGCCAATTATTTATTTTTTTTGTACAAAAGTGAAACAAATGTTAAGACAACAACAACAACAACAACAACAACAACAACAACAACAGCAGCAACAACAACAACAACAACAGCAACAACAACAACAACAATGAAACATCTTGAAAACTTTTCTATAAGAGAAATGTACTAGTTTTTCACATGACATTAAAATGCCTAAGTTGTCACCTATAGTAAAACAAAAATTTACTAAATAACACTGTGAAAGTTGAGATGATAAAATGGAAGTGGCCCATGTTTTAAATAAATTACAGATGCTCCTCTTATCTTATAAATTACAGATGTTCCTCTTATCTTATAAATTACAGATGCTCCTCTTATCTTATAAATTACAGATGTTCCTCTTATCTTATAAATTACAGACATTCCTCTTATCTTATAAATTATAGACATTCCTCCTATCTTATAAATTACATATGTTCCTTCCAATGTGTATTCATGTACCAACCGAGTTGTGCATGTTAATTTAAGACAATGGTCGCTGGTTTTCTTTGTTGATTCAGGCAACTGCTGAAGTTCCCTTTCAGATCTTGCGATCTAAAGGGCAGATGATGTAACTGTCATCCATTTCTGTGGCCCACAGTTTATGAGTGTGCCATGTCGCCAGCACAATGACCAACCGCCTTTACTTTTCCCCAACTTATGTCAGGTGCCCATTAGAGCTGGGTGGACTCAGAGGCGCTCTCAAGATCCCAAAATTAAAAAGTCTTCTTATCTTATCTTATATAATACAGACGTTACTTCAAAAAAGAAGATGATTACGTCCTACGCGTCATGTATTTAGTCATGCATATTAACCAATGACTTAAATTCTGCCAAGTCACTGGTTTTTCTGGCTAGCTCAGGCAACCCATTCCATGCTCTAATAGCACTAGGGAAGAAGGAGTATTTGTACAAATTTGTCCTAGCATATGGGACGAGGAATGTGCCTTTATTTTTGTGTCTTTCAGAGTATTTTATTAGATTTTGTTTTTGTATTTGAAGATTATGGTTCAGTGTTTTATGTATAATTGCTACTTTACTTTTGAGTCTTCTGTCCTGAAGGCTTCCTAAATTTAGTGATTTTACTAATGGTGTTACTCTAGTCAAATGTGAATATTCGTTTGTTATGAATCTCACTGCTCTATTTTGTGTTTGTTCCAGTTTCTTAATGTTTTCTTGAGTTGAGGGGTCCCAAACAGTGGATGCATATTCTATTATTGGCCTAACCAAGGTTAAATAACATTTTAGTTTTATGTTCTTATTTGATTTATAGAAATTTCTTTTAATAAACCCTAATGCTTTGTTTGATTTTTTTATAGTTTCATCAATATGTGGATTCCATGACAGTTTTTCATTTATTATAACACCTAGGTATTTTGCGTTTTTAGTCTGTGTTACTGGTTTGCCATGAATAAGATAAGTGGAATTAATTTGTTTTAGTTTTTTTGTTACTCTTAACAACTGACATTTTTCTGGGTGGAAAGACATGCTCCAATTTGATTCCCATTTCTGTAATTCATCTAATTCTCTTTGTAAAATATCTGTGTCTTGTATTGTTTTTATTGTTCTATATATTATGCAATCGTCTGCAAATAATCTGACTTTTGTTCCTGAACTAATGCAATTTGGTAAATCATTTATGTAAATTAAAAATAGTAGTGGACCCAAAACTGTTCCTTGAGGTACACCTGAGTTTACTGTTATTGGTGTTGATTTAGAGCCATTTATTATTACAGTTTGTTCTCTCCCTATCAGAAAATCTTAAATCCACTGATGCAGTGGACCATTAATGCCGAAATATTTTAATTTTTTCATCAGGATTTAGTGAATTTACTAGTGGTGTTACTATAGTTATCTCATTATTTTGCATCTGTTTTAGTTTCTGTATATTTTCTTGAATTGAGGGTCCCTAACAGAAAATTCGTATTCTAATATTGGTCTAACCAAGGTTAAATGTTAGCTTTGCAAAAATTTTTCTCCATAAGCCCTAAAGCTTTGATTTTGGGGGATTCCATGATAACTTTTCATTTATTATAACACCTAAATATTGTGAGTATTTAGTGCGGCATCTAGCCACTTACAGGAAACTAATGGCTTGATATGTATATATGTGAGCTAGTCACATAAAACTAAGAAGATAAGACTAATTAGATAAGATAAAAAGATAAAATAAGAAGATAAGAAAATAAGACTAAGTAGATAAGACTAAGAAGATAAGATAAGATAAGGAGATACAACCATAAAGATAAAATAAGAAGCTAAGAAAATAAGACTAAGAAGATAAGAAGATGAAATAGGATCATAAAAAATAAGACTAAGAAAATAAGACTAAGAAGATAAGATAAGAAGATAAAATAGGATCATAAAAAATAAGACTAAGAAGATAAGATAAGAAGATAAAATAGGATCATAAAAAATAAGACTAAGAAGATAAGATAAGAAGATAAAATAGGATCATAAAAAATAAGACTAAGAAGATAAGATAAGAAGATAAAATAGGATCATAAAAAATAAGACTAAGAAGATAAGATAAGAAGATAAAATAGGATCATAAAAAATAAGACTAAGAAGATAAGATAAGAAGATAAAATAGGATCATAAAAAATAAGACTAAGAAGATAAGATAAGAAGATAAAATAGGATAATAAAAAATAAGACTAAGAAGATAAGATAAGAAGATAAAATAGGATCATAAAAAATAAGACTAAGAAGATAAGATAAGAAAATAAAATAGGATCATAAAAAATAAGACTAAGAAGATAAGACAAAAACGTACATGGAGCTCAACTGTGAGGATGTTTGACCAGGAGCTGTGTACTCCAGTGAGGTAGGAATGTTAGCAGTGATACTAGCTGCGCCAATGTGAAACCCATGATGGGCATCTGGGGGATACTCTGTCCACTTCAGAAAAGCCCGGGTGAAGGTGAAGTGGACCTTGGTCACAGACTTAGCCCACAAGGTAAAAGTCAGCTCTAACTGATGAGGTCTAACTCTGTCTTTGGCAGGTAGATAAAAAGTTTTATCTGAAAAAAAAAATTAGTTTCATGTCACTGTGTTACGTCTGAACCAAAACATTGCATTCAAGTCACTCAGAAGGCTCTATCTAGAATCCAATGCTATCAAACAGTACTCAAAGTGACCATTAAAATTAACTATAACTATAACTATTATTATTATTATTATAAAGAATGATGTGTTTTCTAATCATAAAGTTATGACTTTAAGAATAATCAAGGCATTGTCTTCCAATGGTGGCACAGAGGCTGAGCGGTAAAGCTCTTGGTTTCCAAACTGGGGGTCCTGGGTTTGACTCCTGGTGAAGACTGAGATTATTAATTTCAGGATCTTTGGGCGCCTCTAAGTCCACCCAGCTTTAATGGGTACCTGATATTAGTTGTGGAAAAGTAAACGCAGTTAGTAGTTTTGCTGGCCACATGACACCCTTGTTAACCATGGGCCACAGAAACAGATGACCTTTACATCATCTGCCCTATAGATCGCAAGATTTGAAAAGGAAACTTTTTTTTTTCTGTTATTGTCTTCCAGTCCAACTTATTAATTAATTTATTTTCAATTTTTTAAATTAGTTCAAGACAACAAGAAAAAGATGATTCTAAAGGTGAAGGTTAGGTACATATTGACAGACCACAGATAAAGCCTGCGGCTTTAAACTGATTCACACAATGCAGGGAAGTCCGGGAGACTCACAGAGAGCGTGCAGGAATAATAATGGATTTTTAAGGTCAGGCTGGTGTTTATAAAACAGACCTCGGCGCTAACATCTCCCTTGAGGAGTCACCACATCTTCAAGAGTAGAGCAACAAATTGCAGATCAGATAAGCAGAGAGGTGTTGAAAGGAAAAGAAATTCATGCACACTATGAGTGCTTGTAATTGTACAGTTTTGAACATTCTTTCACGCACGAATATCATAATATCCAATCCCAAAACCACCAGCAGGACGTCAGAAGGCAGGGTTTGAACCCAGGACTATCTTGATGACAGCCGGTAGAACATACCACACAACTGGGAATCCAGTTCTATATATATATATATATATATATATAAAATGAAGGGCAAAATTATTTTTTTAAAAAATATTTTGGGTTTTTGGCACATCTGCAAAATTAGGCAATGTTCGGGAAAAAATTTTAACACCTTATTTAGAATACATTAATGTGGTCTGATAGTACCAAAATGCATTATTGTTTCTATTTTTTGTTTTGTCAAATAAGTAATTAGTTTACTTTTGGCCGACTCCAGTTTTCCAACACCAACTCGTTCGATCTTAAAACTCTAAAACAAAAAAAAAACACTCACATGGCACATTGACTCCGTTGTTGGTCACTTGAAGGGAGCTAAACTTTACTCTGGTGAACCAAGGGAGGATATCCATGTAAGAGATGGTCTGGTTGGTTGGCATGGTGTTGGAAATGAGACAAGACACTCCTCCATCTTCCAGGCCATGACCTGCACACAAGTAAATCAATTGTTTTAACAAGACTTTAACATCAGGAAACAGAATCCATCTAACTTATTATTTATTTTATTGACTTCAGTTAGTATAATAAACAAACTGTCATAATGATAGTTACCTAAACTTGCTCATTAATACTGTAGCAGTAAACTTAACAATTTACACACAAAAAAAAAGCCTTTATTAAAAAAAAACATGTACTATACTTTTATAAGGAAATATTTTACATTTATTTTCTAAGTTGTTTGCACATTGTGTGACAGTAGATGGACTATTGTGAGCAGTACAGAGTAAGATGGAAGAAGGCTTGTCTATAAACAAGAATTAGAACCATGTCCATGTTCTATTTATTTATGTTTTTTTTTTAATGCAGGTTGTCATTGACTCCATTTACTTTCATTGACTCTCATCATAACTTTTATTACACACAGAGAATTCTCATGTCAGAGAAACTTCTAGGAAAAGTCTTAGCTGATAAAACTCAAGAAGCCTCATTATGTAACACTCTTCAGATTGGTTCAAATTATAAATATCTATAGATGAAGCTCAAACTTGTCCAAAGACTTGATTAGAATTTGGAACAAAATATTTTTATTGCAGATCGCACTAAGAACAAAGGGGATTAATCTGCCATTTAATTTGTGATGTCTTGTCTAAAAATAATATTTAAGGGATTAAGCTTTATTGCATTTGTGATATCAAGGAAAAAAAGAACATGGGTGAAACCAGAAGATTTTATTCAAGATTTGTCTCATAGGTTTAAAACTTGATAAACATTATAAATAAATATGCAACCTAGCAGATGGAGTCAAAGAGAGTTGGTTCTTTTAATAACTAATTTGGCTTAACAAACATTTTTGTTGATTCTATATTGTTATTCATATTGGATTTACCAGTTAAAATATACAAAATTTCTGAATTTGTCTTAGTGGAAGAACAAAGGATCCGCACCAATGCGCTGAGATAGAACGATGACACAACAGAACATTTTTTATTAAGTTGATAAAGTTTGATTTTTAATTAAGTTGTTTATTTTCTGCGTGTGTACTTCAACAATGTCATGTGAGACCTGTCTCTATTCATTCATGGTTTACTGTAGCCTAATCGTGAATAAAGCCATGTTATTGGTATTCTAGTAGTTGTTATTTCATTACAAAACTATAACGTATAATTCTTCCACTGACCTGTTATGAACCTATGGGCATGTAAGGGCGGGGGAGTAGCCTCAATCAACTTTTGGTTATTGCTGTAGGTCAGGCCAACATTGATGGCACGGCCTGACTGTAACATTGACCTGACATCATAGGTGGCGTAGCTATGCTCCTGTTGACCTCTGAACACTGTGTGTGTGATGGTAGGCTCCGGTGTCAGTTTGAAGAGTGTGTCATTCTAAAACAAAAAAATCTGAACTGTATTAATCTAATTAAAAAAAATTAAGAACCTAATAGTGAATAGAATAAATGAGAAATGGACAAACTCTCATCTGAATCACAAGAAAGATGATGCTTATTATAAGCTATCTCAACAAGATCAACATCTAATCTTTCGAAAGAATGAGACAACATATGTACCGGAAGCTCAAAATTGGAACCAGTGAAATCTGCCCATGTGGAGTGTCACCAGAGAATGCTAGGAGTTGTTCTGTTTTCTTCCTGGTTGAGACATTTGGCTATATGCCAGAGTTTGTGGCCTTCTCTATCTACGTTTAGTTGTTCTATTTTTTCATGCCAACTTTTCCTCATGGCGGAAGGTAATTTTTCCTGCAAACTGCGTTAGCTGCTTTTAGATTTATGTTATTTTCTATACAAGGGTTATTTTCTACTGTGTTTCTGGCTTCAATAGTGGCATTGTGGAGTTGTTGAAGGTGATCAGACCAGTTGGGGATATAATCTTTTCTTGCTCCTCTAGGAATTGATTCCTTAGCTGCTAGGAGGATTGCTTTGGAGAAAGCTGAGTATGACTTATTAACCTGATTTGATTTACAGTTTATTGAAGTTGTGTATAGGTCTGTGAGCTTTGAGGATAGGTGCCAGTTGGCTTTTTTTGTAGTTCCATCTGGGGATGATGGAGTTTTCTGATATTTTGAAGGAGGTATCGATACTGATCAATATGGGCCTGTGGTCACTGGTTGCTAGCTGGTCTGCAACTTCTCTGGTGCACTTTTTTGGATAAGTTGTCAGTTGCAAAGGCTAGATCTGGAGTGGTTGATGTTAGCCAGGCTCTTGAGAAATAGGTTGATTTATCCTCAGGTTTATTAAGCAAGATAAGTCTGCTCTCTGCTTGGCATTCTTCAATTTCTTCTCCCCTGGCATTTAGGTCTGGGTATCCCCAGCTCTGAGAGTGATTATTCATATCTCCTAAGATTAGACAGTCTTCTTGGTCAGGTATTTGTATGTGGTCAATCTCTATTTCCTTGTCTGGTGGGAAGTAGCAGTTAAATAGATTAATATTTCCTTCTGGGAGAATTAGCTTAGTTCCCATTATTTCTGATTCTGAGGAGTTGGGCATAGTTATGTCTGTGGTAGGGATGTCCTTCAAAACTGTGCTCCTTACCAAGAGGCCCGAACAAGACACTGGCCCCAAAACACCCAAATAGAAAGAAAACTATAAGGACGTTTGGAAACCACTGCGCAGTTCATCTCACATATTGGTCTAGTCATCTGATCGCTCCAACATAATAATGAGAATGAGGAAGAAGAAGAAATGAATCTAATAGGATGAACAATTAGTTCTAAAAGGTCTAAACTAGAGTAAGAGGTGTACCCTGTAATCCAGGAACTTTACTCACATTGTGGAGCTAGGATAGGTTAAAACCAATTTAATTTCTTCAATGTTAATGAAATCAAGTTTAATTGATCATGTTGCAGCCGTAGTTTAATGATCATGTTGCAGCCCTAGTTTAATTGATCATGTTCGAATGTTGTAACCTTGGTTTCGTTAATAAGATTGTAGCCCTGTCCTCATCGTACAAAATAATTTTATCACCCACGATGCAGTTCTAAAAATATATTTTCTTGCGGAAATAAATGACCAATCCACAACTCATCAAGCTTTGGCCGAAGAACTAGCAAACATTATCTGTCTCAAAGATCCCATACTATAGCATTCTTCCCCATAATTATCAACATTTTAAATCTATTGGGATTAACTGGGTCCATTTAGAGAAAACTTTTAGGTAGATGATTACAACAGTTTTCTAACAGTTCTTTTTTTTTAGTTTTACTATGTACTCCTTAAGCGACTTCATAGTGCAGCTTAAAATAGTTTGAGCTAGTGATATATAATAATCTATATAGGTTATTAATGCCCATAACTCAGTGTATAACCTTGCTCATAACTTTGTGTTTTGACAATCTTGTCTTAGTTATGAAATGAAAATCGGTAATATTTTCATTACTATAATTTTTCTTACCTTATTGCTGGTGATATCAACCATAATTAAACTTTTAGTGGCCAATGGACAATAGGAAGCCAAATGGTTGCCAAATAAGCTTTTCAACTGCCAATCTATTAATGACAAAGATAAAAAAAATTCATCAAAACTTAATTAGTAAGGTAAACACTGTAAAGCGACAATTGGTTATCTGACCAGTACTGTTACTTACTTGGTGATCCAATAAGACTTGTACTGATGACATCAGTGACTACACTCAGACTCTGAGTTAGCTCAATGGCTTCTTCTGTACAGGATTCATCCTGCAAATTACAACATGACCAGTATACCAAGTGCACAGAAAGGGCACAGGAGCTCTCATAGGAGCTTTAGTCTGGGATATCTAGACAGAAGACATCTACATAAACATCTAGGCATAGCAAGTGTACACTTAGCATCTAGTCTACAAATCAACTCATGGTAATCTGTTCCTCGACCAGCTTTTCACTGTCCATAGTTCTATTTCGCATAAGAGAAGTAGACACATTTTCTGTGAGAAAGACAAGGTAACTTGAAAGAAGAAAGACAAGGTAACTTGACAGAAGCAAGCCAAGGCAACTTGACAGAAGACAAGGTAACTTGGGAGAAGACATGGCAACTTGACAGAAGACAAGGTAACTTGGCAGAAGACAAGGTAACTTGGCAGAAGACAAGGTAACTTGGCAGAAGACAAGGCAACTTGGCAGAAGACAAGACAACTTGACAGAAGACAAGGTAACTCAACCAAAAGCAAGACAAGGTAGCCTGAATTAAATAAGCTTCAATAGAACTAAACCAAACCCAAACCACTTACTGCACAAACAGGGCGTACATGTAGACCCAAGGAATGGTAGTTGGCATCATGGAAAAGAAAAGCATTGAAGAGGGTGGAAAGGCCTGCCTGGGGAGAGAAAAAAAAAATAGTTATGAACTACATCCATTAAAATACAAGAAATAAACACAATGACGCCATCAAGTTATTTCAATAAAAGGAGTACAGTAAATTTAAACATGTTTTCGTCAATAAAAGGAGTACAGTAAATTTAAACATGTTTTCTTCAATAAAAGAAGTACAGTAAATTTTAAATGTGTTTTCTTCAAGTCACTTTATAACCCTATCAGCCATATGTCAAAAACAAAGTTGCATTTTCTTTTTTTTAAATTACTTTGAGATTTCATGTTTCATACACGACACTTCTTAACTGTCAAGACACAATTAGAAGGGCTCTTCCCTGTTTCCTAACTCACCCTCATCAACAAACTTTAGCTATTGAATGTTTAGCTTATATTATCCTTAAGCAAAAATACCTTTGAGTCGCAGGGCAGCAATTTTTTCCACGGTGTCAAGTTCTCGGTGCAGACTATTTCTTTGGGTAATGCGCCGTAGCGAACAGAGTAACGTGGAACTGGACCAGATGTAACCCCTAGAGGCTGAAAATTTCTTCGAGGTATCACAGTGCTCTTTGAGTCCAGGAAGTTGAGCGATGAGCAAAAGAGACCAGAGACTGCATTCACCAGATCAGTCCAGGCTGAATTAACGCTGGAGGTATAAAAATTAAAACATAAACATGAGCCATTGTCTTTGAGTCTGAAGAAGATGAAAGCTGCTCAATAAATTACCCTGAGGACCCAGCTGATGCTTAATATTTTGGCTGATGAAGCCAATTTCGGGGATGATTTATTTTGTCTTTCTGCAAACTGGGCTTATTCAACAGTAAGACACTGGCCCCAAAACACCCCAATAGAAAGAAAACTATATGAAGAGCTCCTGATTTGGAAACCACTGCGCAGATCATCTCATATATTGGTCTAGTCATCTGAACACTCCAACATAACAATGAGAACGAAGAACAGTAAATTTCCTTTTGCATTGCAAAGCTTTATGCCATCCTCTTAGCTTAATACAAATCACTAAATACTTATTTATTTAAATTCTAAATAAAATTTCCAAAGAGGAATATATTAACTACATTTTTCTATGGTTACAATATTTTATAAATCTTACTTTATATATAAGTGACATTTCCTGTTATTACTTGAGATTATATGTATGATGAATGAAAACTGCTTGGACTGTTAGCTTAACTGACTTCTTGGCTTATATACAAAATAAAATAAAATCTGAAGTGCACTGAACAATCTTTGCCTGCTCTGAAACTGCAGTCAAAACCATTGAAGTTTGATTACATAGTCATAAGCACTACACCTCACAAAAAAAAAACACCATTTTCCTGAATGTACACTTTTTACAGATAGGTCTACAGCTCTAGCACTGCCATAACTGCTAATCAATGACTTAAACTCTGCCAAGTCATTGGTTTTCCTGGCTGACTCACTCTCCACAATCCATTATTGAAATCCAATGAAAATTTAACTTATTGTGTGGATTGTTTGTTTTCATTCGTTAGATTATTATTTTAATCTCACTAAACCTAAATGATTAAGTGAATACGGCTCAATGACTGTGTCCTAAGAAAGTAACAACTAGATTACTGGCAAGCCTGTGTGAACCACAGAAAGTAGGAAACAAACTTACTCTTTTACTGAAGGTTTGAACCAGACCCATAGTTCTGCCCCCGGGGGTGCGTCATGAACTGGGTAGCCCCACAGTTTATGTCGCCATAGTCCCTGGGTCTGTGACAAATGAAGTTCTTGAACTCCATACTGCTTGAGCACTTCCCCCAGAGATTTGGGGAACAAGTGGAAATGGGTAACTGTAATCAAAATAAATAGGAGATTTTTTTTTAGATGGAGTACATTCTCTTAGCTTTTGAAGAGAAAGATTCCTCTATAGATATAAAATAAGACATATCTAAAATTTCAATGTTCAAGTTGTCATGTTAAATAAAAAAAAACAGGTAGGCCTACTCATAAAAAATTTTTTTTAAACGAAAAGAATTGATTAGATTGCTGGTTGGTTATGTGTTATGAGCTCTGGTCTATCATCTTAACGATAATGGGTTCCAACCTCAGTTTTACATGGTATACAAAAGAGGGATGTTCGATAAGGGAGCTTTACTCTAGTATTCTACAGTGACTAGAGTATATCTGGAGGAGAGATGCTCTACTAAATTACTGGATTTTTAACTTGATAGTCTAGATAGATCTATAATTCTATATTATATATCTAGATTCAACATCTAAAGATCTAAAGTTACGCGCTCTTGACAAGATGGCTGCTCCCTGTTTACAGTTATCATAGATGAGTTAAATTTTCGTTTTGTTGTATATAAACCAAATAAAATTCCTTTAAAAAGCTATTCAACTAATAAACTAATATATTTAAATTATAGATTTAACTTAATTCAGCGTTATTTCCACTAATTAATTCAAATTAACAACTCTTAGTTTAGGACTATTTTGTCTCACTAATCAACTAATCCTTATAATTATATTTAATATTATTTAGTCTATATTTATTTTTATATTCTTAGATTTTAGATCTAGTCAGTCTTAGACTTAGACTTTAATTAACGCCTTAGATCTACTAATCATCTACAAATACTACTAATTATAAACTAATAGTAATACTCTATATAGTTAGTTAAACACATAAATATATTGATCTACAATTAGATCTAGATCTTGAATTAGATCTGGATCTAGTCTAGGTCTATATTTTGAATAAACCATTTGATTGTCATTGTAAATTAGCTATCACTTTAGACTTAGCTTAGGCCATCTTAGGCATTTTTAACCTTAAACTATTTTAGACTAGACCTTTTAAAACTAAAATCAACAACAGTCATCATGAAATTGCTCTGGCTATTTATCCTAATAATTACTAAATACACACTAGCTGAACACAGAACTAGATCTACCTCAGTCAACACTAAACTTAAAAAGGAAACAACAGTCATAATCAATCATCACACTTTAGATCAATGCAACTTCAAAAATAACCTAACATACACATCAATAACATTAAAGAAGATTACCCATCACAAATGGAAGTTCTCAATCAGACACAGCAGAAATAAATACCTTTCACTGTTAATATTAATAGCAGGAGATGTAGAGTCAAATCCAGGGCCTAGATCTAAAGATAGATGCAACATCTGCAAAAAAGTATGCACCATGAAACAGAAAGCCATTCAATGTGACACCTGCGATGAATGGTACCATGCATCATGTCTCCATATGAATACACCTGTGTATTATGCCTTAGGCAACAAAGATGCATCATGGCACTGTGTACCGTGTGGGTTACCTCAGTTTACATCAGGACTGTTTGATTCCTTTGATGCAGACACTTCTAACCCATACATCTTAAACACCATCCCAAAACCAACTCACCAACCACTAGCCAGATCCACTCCTGTTAAACCTAAATCTACTAAAATTAATACAACAGCCTCACTAAACAAACCTCCTAAAGAAGTAATACCAAAATACCTTAATACCTTAGTAATAAATTTTCAAAGTATTAGGAACAAAACAGCAGACTTAGAAATTTTATTAGAATGTGAGAAACCAGACATAATTGCAGGAACAGAAACTTGGCTACATCCTGAAATTTATAATGCAGAAATTTTCAATAGTAATTATGAAATTTTTAGAAAAGATAGGGCTGATAATCATGGAGGAGTTCTTTTAGCAATAAAAAACACTCTTATAGCTGAAGAAATTACCTTACCTAACTAAAAAAACATAGAATCTACATTTTGTAAAATTAATACCACATCAACATCCCTTATAATAGGCAGCATTTACAGACCACCAAATTCTAGTTTAGAATACATGCAGGAACTATGTAATCAGATTACTACACTTAAAGAGACAAATAAAAATGCAGTTTTTTGGATTATGGGTGACTTCAACCTACCTGATATAAATTGGAAAACACTAACCATAGATAAATACCAAAACCTTAAGGACATAAATGAGCTTTTCATAGAAACTTTACACAACCTAAGTTTAGATCAAATCATTAAAAAGCCAACTAGATTAAACAACACATTAGATCTCTTCTTAACCAACAGACCCGGATTAGTAGTTGATTATGATATTATCCCTGGTCTATCAGACCATGAGATCATAAAAATACACAGTCAGATAAAAGCAGTAGCCAATACAAAAACCAAAAGAAAAATCTTACTCTGGAATAAATGTAACCTAACACAACTACACCAAGCTGCATTAAACTTTCAACAAACATTCTTATTAGAAAAAGACATTAACCAACCAGTCGATGACCTCTGGAATTTCATTAAAAACCATCTTAAAAGCATTATAGAAAATCATATACCAACTAAATACACATCAAACAAAATAAATAAATGCTGGTTTAATAATAGACTAAAGAAGCTTTGTAAACAGAAGGAAAACCTATATAGAAAATTTAAAGAAACCAAGGCAGAAAGAGTTTACAAAAAGTATATAAAAATTAAACACCTAACCCAAAAAGTAAGCAGACAGCTGCAGAGTGAATACATAAACAATGTAATATCTAAAGATAACAACAAAAACCTATGGTCATACATTAAGTCTAAGAAAATGGAAACAACAGGCATAGCGCCATTAAAAGATGAACATAACATAATACATAATGATAATGAAACTAAAGCAAACATCCTAAACAAATACTTTGCATCAGCATTCTCAGCCCCAGGAGACAAAGACATATTTCTTAATTTGAACCAAGTAGACAACATAGAAGATTTAGTAGTACAAGAAAATGGAATTAAAAAACTATTAGCCAACACCAAACCAAATAAAGCGTCTGGACCTGATGGTATACCAGCTAGATTACTCAAAGAACTAAGCAATGAGCTAGCCCCAGTGTTCAAAATACTCTTTCAGGCATCGCTTAACCAGGGCAGAGTACCAAAGGACTGGAAAGAAGCTAATGTCACCCCCCTATTTAAAAAAGGAGAAAAATCTGATCCAGGAAACTACAGACCAGTATCACTTACCAGCATCACATGTAAAATACTAGAACACATAATATGTAGCAACATCATAAACCACTTAGACAAACATAATGTCCTCACCCCATACCAACATGGCTTTAGGAAATATAGATCATGTGAAACACAACTAATAGGACTAATTGATGATTTCTCAAAAGGTTTAGATAATAGTGAACAAATAGATGCTATCTTACTAGATTTTTCCAAGGCTTTTGACAAAGTTCACCACCATAGTTTGCTTAAAAAATTAAAATATTTCGGCATTAACGGTCCACTGCATCAGTGGATTAAAGATTTTCTGATAGGGAGAGAACAAACTGTAATAATAAATGGCTCTAAATCAACACCAATAACAGTAAACTCAGGTGTACCTCAAGGAACAGTCTTGGGTCCACTACTATTTTTAATTTACATAAATGATTTACCAAATTGCATTAGTTCAGGAACAAAAGTCAGATTATTTGCAGACGATTGCATAATATATAGAACAATAAAAACAAAACAAGACACAGATATTTTACAAAGAGAATTAGATGAATTACAGAAATGGGAATCAAATTGGAGCATGTCTTTCCACCCAGAAAAATGTCAGTTGTTAAGAGTAACAAAAAAACTAAAACAAATTAATTCCACTTATCTTATTCATGGCAAACCAGTAACACAGACAAAAAACTCAAAATACCTAGGTGTTATAATAAATGAAAAACTGTCATGGAATCCACATATTGATGAAACTATAAAAAAATCCAACAAAGCATTAGGGTTTATTAAAAGAAATTTCTATAAATCAAATAAGAACATAAAACTAAAATGTTATTTAACCTTGGTTAGGCCAATAATAGAATATGCATCCACCGTGTGGGACCCCTCAACTCAAGAAAACATTAAGAAACTGGAACAAACACAAAATAGAGCAGTGAGATTCATAACAAACGAATATTCACATTTGACTAGGGTAACACCATTAGTAAAATCACTAAATTTAGAAAGCCTTCAGGACAGAAGACTCAAAAGTAAAGTAGCAATTATACATAAAACACTGAACCATAATCTTCAAATACAAAAACAAAATTTAATAAAATACTCTGAAAGACACAAAAATAAAGGCACATTCCTCGTCCCATATGCTAGGACAAATTTGTACAAATACTCCTTCTTCCCTAGTGCTATTAGAGCATGGAATGGGTTGCCTGAGCTAGCCAGAAAAACCAGTGACTTGGCAGAATTTAAGTCATTGGTTAATATGCATGACTAAATGCATGACGCGTAGGACGTAATCATCTTCTTTTTTGAAGTAACGTCTGTATTATATAAGATAAGATAAGATCTATAGTCTATTATAGACTTTAAAAGTCTAGTCTAGATTCTATTAAAATTTTCTAGATTTTAGGGCTAGTGTGAGTCAAGTTACTAGAGACTTGATCTAGATAGTTGAGTATTGTCTAGAATAGATCTAGACTAGTCTTGTACTTACTATCTTAGAGTTAGACATATTCAAGTAGATCTAGTAATAGATTAGATCTAGATGTAGTCAATTTTTAAATTTAGAGATTCAGAATCATAATTTTAAAGGGAAACTCCAATGGTTTTTTATAAGTAAATTATTGACATATTTAAATTCTGCGTAAAAAGTTGTAATAGTAAACATTTTACCATTTTTAATTTAAATGCTGAGAAACATTTATATTTAATAAATTAGAAACTAAATTCTTAACATCTAAAAAAAAACAAAAAAACAGGGTTCTTTGAGATTTTGTATTCAGGTTAGGCATACAACAATACTGAAATCGAATCTAGGGAATCTAGATCTAACTAATCGTATCGCTTCATTCTTACAGTATTGATGGCCTAACCTATAGCTTTGGTACAGTTATATATATATATGTAAAGATATCATTGCTAAAAGAAGTGAATTTGATTACTTTTGATGATGGAGAACTATTTTGTCTTTGACAATTTTTGTAAAAAAAAAAAATCATCTCAGACTCATAGACTATGACTATAAGACTTATCTTATCTTATATATACAGACGTTACTTCAAAAAAGAAGATGATTACGTCCTACATTTAGTCATGCATATTAACCAATGACTTAAATTCTGCCAAGTCACTGGTTTTCCTGGCTAGCTCAGGCAACCCATCCCATGCTCTTTATTCTATTATTAAACCAGCATTTATTTATTTTGTTTGATGTGTATTTAGTTGGTATATGATTTTCTATAATGCTTTTAAGATGGTTTTTAATGAAATTCCAGAGGTCATCGACTGGTTGGTTAATGTCTTTTTCTAATAAGAATGTTTGTTGAAAGTTTAAAGCAGCTTGGTGTAGTTGTGTTAGGTTACATTTATTCCAGAGTAAGATTTTTCTTTTGGGTTTTGAATTGGCTACTGCTTTTATCTGACTGTGTATTTTTATGATCTCATGGTCTGATAGACCAGGGATAATATCATAATCAACTACTAATCCAGGTCTGTTGGTTAAGAAGAGATCTAATGTGTTGTTTAATCTATTTGGCTTTTTAATGATTTGATCTAAACTTAGGTTGTGTAAAGTTTCTATGAAAAGCTCATTTATGTCCTTAAGGTTTTGGTGTTTATCTATGGTTAGTGTTTTCCAATTTATATCAGACTATTATAATAAGTATAAGCTATTATGAAATATAATAATATTACAATAATGTTCAATAGTGAATAAATTATACTTTTAGATCTAGAATCTAGTGAACTAGAATGCTTAGAATGCTAAGTTTACTAAGAATCTAGTCTAGACACTCTAGAATATTAGATCTATTATTAATAAAATAAATGATAAATAAATAAATGAGTGACTACTACTCAGTACTACTGACTAAAAGAACTTTTACTTTAACTTTACAATACTTGAATACTAACAATTAGTCTTAGTCTTATTAGTATTACAATACTAATTAGTAATACTAACAATACTTAGACTTAGTAAGTAACAATACTAACATGTCTTTGAATCGTGAATAGAAGCGTTCCATTTTGTTGTGAATTGAAAATGTGAATAAACAAAGCCTCCAGACAAAGGCTTTATCATTAACTCTTCAGTAAACTCATCTCTTCCTACAGCGGAACTCGGCGTAAACAATAATATAAGACTTAGTAAGAAAGATTTCACATTCGTGCAACAATACGCCGCCATAGTGAAACTTTCATTCAGCAGTGAATCTCTAAACAATTTACGGAAGTGGGAAGAAGGTGTGATTACACGGTAAAGAGAGTTCCACATACCGGTATTGTTCATGGCTTATACTGTTCATGGGTGTCTCAATTTCTATGATAGTAGGGGCAGACGAGAAGGCGAACATTTTAAAATTAAAAGTTGTTATATCTCAAATTGGTAGGCCTATTAGTTTCTAGGGCTAGCGAAATTATAACCTTGCATTTTAAAATTGATTTATACTTAAATTTATGAAGCGAAAAACGGCCTTATTAAATTATAGACTACCAATTGAACGCTATGTTTATTAAATACTAGCAGTACACACAGGCTATGCCCGTTGGTTTTTCCCAGTTTATACTGTAACACCCCTCCCTTTTTTTTAACGAGCTACATTTTAACATACTTTTTTTTAGCTAGTAAATTAGTGTATCTGTAACAATGAAATTTTACGGCCCGCTCTTTTTCTCTTCTCTTATCTCATTGCTCTAATAGCGCTAGGGAAAAAGGAGCTTTTGTACAGATATGTCCTAGCATATGGGACGAGGAATGTGCCTTTATCTTTGTGTTTTTCTGGGTATTTTTATTAAATGATGTTTAATGTAATGTCTTTACTTCAGATTAATATGGCTGTTGTAAATATAGGTCATGTATAACGAAGAAAAAAAGGCCCAGTTTTAAATTCTTTTGTGTCATTATATTATTAATGGTAACTCATTTTTTTCGGGGGGGGGGTGGAATTCCTTTAATAATTTATTATAGCTATTAAATTAAAAAACTCGACCACCTGTGGACAATGGTTATGCTTGTCCTGGATGTGGCAAAATATGTAGGTCACAGGTGGGGCTGAGCAGCCAAGGGAAATACTGCATTCCTCACTAGTCTTCGGACAAGACAAGCCTTGTTATTACAGCTTAGACGTACAATAAATCGCCTGTAAAAAATATGTTTTGAGTTACTTCCCATAAATGTCCATAGGATGCTGATATTATGTTGATATGATGTTCTAATTAGGATAAATAGTTGTTATTAAATTAGAAAAGGGACATCGAAAGCATTAAATTGGGTCTCGCAATTCGTAAGGCCGGCCCTGGTTTCACCGCTACTAAATAGTTTGAATGTTTCACGATTATTCAGTACTTTAAATGTTTATCTGCTATCATGCACATTGAATTTTTATTTTTTTACCGCATTTATGAGTTTTGAATGCTTCATTGCTATTATAGGGTTTGAATGTTTCACCGCTATTCAATAGTTTTAATTTTTCACCACTATTAAATAGCCTAAGTTTAATGTTTCACAACTTCTAAGTAGTTTATATATTCACCATTATTAAATAGTTAAAGTATGTGTCACCGTTATTAAACAGTTAGAGTATGTGTCACCGTTATTAACAAGTTAGAGTATGTGTCACCGTTATTAAACAGTTAGAGTATGTGTCACCGTTATTAAACAGTTAGAGTATGTGTCACCGTTATTAAACAGTTAGAGTATGTGTCACCGTTATTAAACAGTTAGAGTATGTGTCACCGTTATTAACAAGTTAGAGTATGTGTCACCGTTATTAAACAGTTAGAGTATGTGTCACCGTTATTAAACAGTTAGAGTATGTGTCACCGTTATTAAACAGTTAGAGTATGTGTCACCGTTATTAAACAGTTAGAGTATGTGTCACCGTTATTAACAAGTTAGAGTATGTGTCACCGTTATTAAACAGTTAGAGTATGTGTCACCGTTATTAAACAGTTAGAGTATGTGTCACCGTTATTAAACAGTTAGAGTATGTGTCACCGTTATTAAACAGTTAGAGTATGTGTCACCGTTATTAAACAGTTAGAGTATGTGTCACCGTTATTAAACAGTTAGAGTATGTGTCACCGTTATTAAACAGTTAGAGTATGTGTCACCGTTATTAAACAGTTAGAGTATGTGTCACCGTTATTAACAAGTTTAAATAGGGTCTCGCAGTTCGTAAGGCTGGCCCTGACGAGTAGTTTAAAGACCTCTTTTTCGCTGACACTAGAAAGTCCATAATATTGTGTAAAAGAAAAAAAAAAGACAAACTCTTTGTTGTTGGCCGAGGGGGTTGGCGGATACTAGAATTAACGGGCCCAAAATATAAGTGCGCGTAGGCCTATGTGTCGGGGTCGCATTATGAAGCAGGTCTCAACATGTCAAAGTCTTTGTGAGTATGGAATGGGTTGCCTGAGCCAGCCAGGAAAACCAGTGACTTGTCGGAGTTTAGGTCATTGGTGAATATGCATGACTAAATGCATGACGCGTAGGACGTAATCATCTTCTTTTTTTTTGATGTAACGTCTGTATCGTATAAGACAAGAGATAACTAATCTTATCTAAAGTCTCAAACTAATGACACAAATATTCTGACGTTCTGTTGATATAAGTGAGTTACTACGCTACTACATTGGCTAGGCCTACTGTGTTCTTGTATTTTACATTGCAGGTCTGTAGTTTCCTGGGTCAGATTTGTCTCCCCCTTTTTTTAATAGGGGAGTGACGTCATCTTTTTTTTCAGTCCCCTCGGGGACCAGTCCTGGGTAAGAGATGTCTTAAAAAGTATTTTGAATATTGGTGCCAGCTCGTTGCTTAGTTCTTTGAGCAATCTAGAGGGAATACCAACAAGTTCAGAGGCTTTATATTTCTTTATATTGCTTTGTCTTCTTTGTCTTAGTTTACTGTATTTAATTGCTAAGAGTTGAAGAACATAAAGGGGAACTTTAAAAATCAAAGTGTAAACAGAAAAAATCCTGGGTTTCACATACAAAGTATTACAAAGACCAAATCTCAAACATAGATATTAGAGACAGGATTTATACAGCGATTGGACCCCAACACGACCTGCTTACTACAGTCAACAAACGCAAACTGAAACTCAATGGCCATATCGCAAGGTCACATGGTCCTTAGAGCCAGCAAAGACCTTCCTTCAAGGAACAGTAGCAGTAAATAATAAAGAAGAAGAGGCGGACAGAGAAAGCGATGGGGAGACAACATAGAGGAATGGACGAGCCTGTCATCGATAAAGATTCTATCCAATGCATAAGACAGAGAGAAATGGAGAAAACCGTCAACAGATCATATGTGGTGCCCCAACGGACCAACAGACTAAGGAATAAGTGAAATTGAAGAGGAAACAAGCCGCAGATAATTGTAATTAAATTTTTAATGTAAAAAATTCCCAAATGCGTCTATAACAATCTCTAGCCCAAAAGTCAAGTGCTAAAACAGTCGTAGTTCTTTCTCTGTTTCCGCTTCCGGTTATCATTATTGACACAAGTTACATGGCGGAGAATTGCTGAACTTTGCTAAAGCCACAATCCCACGTCTCAAGGCCTGTCTAGGGAGGTAAGGTGGTGTTTCCCCATGGCGAATTTCCCGAGACATCTTCCCATCCAATGGGAGCTTTACAGGAACGAGCCCCTGAAGGCGCAGCTACGAAGGGAGGCCATGCGTCACCAGATTGAGGAGATTGACAAGGGCCGAGGTGAAACCAATGGGCTCTGGTGGCCCGACCAGAGATACGTTGATGTGGTCGTCCCGGCTGAGTATGTCGACCCGGACACAATAGACACTTTTAATTACAGGTAAAAGGGGCTTTGGGTATATATTATATATTACATTTGCGAAAACTCAAAGGCGGTAGTCGATAGCCCCCACGAGGAATGCTCCTAAACTTCATAGGGTCTCAAGGCATCAGTGTAAACGGGCGTCTTTAGATGTAGCTTGTTTTATAATCTAATTCCACTTCCCCATATAATAATGGCTAACTACACGTCATAGGTTCTCTTCGCTGATATTAAATTTGTACAAGCCTTAAGCTAGTGATTCTTGTTCTGAGTTTCAATAGTCACATTTGACTAGGGTAACACCATTAATAAAATCACTAAATTTAGAAAGCCTTCAGGACAGAAGACTCAAAAGTAAAGTAGCAATTATACATAAAACACTGAACCATAATCTTCAAATACAAAAACAAAATTTAATAAAATACTCTGAAAGACACAAAAATAAAGGCACATTCCTCGTCCCATATGCTAGGACAAATTTGTACAAATACTCCTTCTTCCCTAGTGCTATTAGAGCATGGAATGGGTTGCCTGAGCTAGCCAGAAAAACCAGTGACTTGGCAGAATTTAAGTCATTGGTTAATATGCATGACTAAATGCATGACGCGTAGGACGTAATCATCTTCTTTTTTGAAGTAACGTCTGTATTATATAAGATAAGATAATAGTGGAAGTGGAAAGAAAAGGTTCGATAACTGGGCCTACAACTTTTATTTGTCGTTGTTATCGACCTTTCTACAACTAAAAATAATATATTACTACCGTTGGAGAAATCTGGAAATTGTGTTTTTATCTTCAATACTAAACCAACCACAAAACCTGAATATTCTACGTAATTTCTTCATAAATGTTAATAGTTTGTAGTTTAATTGTAAATAGTTTTACTATGGATAGGAGGCGCGGTGGCTGAATGATAAAGCGCTAGGCTTCCTTACCAAATGGTCACTGGTTCGAATCCATCCTGTGAAGACTTGTGATTTTTAATTTTGGATCTTAAGGGCGCTTCTGACCTAACTCTAATGGGTACCTGACATTAATTGGGGAAAAGTAAAGGCTGTTGGTCGTTGTGTTGGCTACACGACACTCTCATAAAATGTGGGCCACATAAACAGATAACCTTTATACCATCTGTCCCATAGATTGCAAGTTCTGAAAAGGAAACTTTACTTTTATATATCTATATGGAAGGATCGGAATGGGGAACTCTAAAATAAAAAAAAAAATTCAATACGGTAAAAACAAAAATAACGATAGTCTACAGAATTTTTTTTCTTCTAGTCCGGTGGTGATTGGCCTTGATTTCTTTCATTATACGAAAATAATATATGTGGCTTTATATATCTCTTTTAACACTGTCACTGTGATAATAGTTCTTAATGCTGACCTACTTTTTAAAATGTTTCTTTAATAACTACCTAGATATCAAGTCTTTGCCCGCCCACCTCCGGTCCAGTGCGAGCCAGAGAGTTTAGCAGAGGCCACGGAGGAGGCTCCCCCTCTCAGCTACAACATCAAGCGTATTGCCCAGTGTAAGCCCTTGGAAACGGTCCTGCCCCAGTGCCGGTTACACACGGAACCTTTCAGCTTGACGCAAACTACGCCCGGAGCTAACGACCCACAGTGCCAGGGCAAGAACAATAACTCTTGTGTTGAGAGGCCGGTTGTCTCCGCTGGAGCCGACGACGCAACGGCTCCGGCTCCTCAACAAAGCAGCTGTGCGAAGGACCCCATGCTAGCACTCCCCACTCAGACCCTGAAAGGCCTTGACATTACGGAGAGATGCAGCATGAATGAGTTACTCGGGAATCAATGTTCAGTAGACGATGAGTCTATTGTCAAGAGAAGTAGCTCAAAGGTATGCCCCTTCCCATGTATACAAACTGACACAAACCTGAATTGGAACCAAAAGTGTGAGACTAAAAGATGTGAGCTGACAAACGACAGCCCGAGAAGCTGCTCTAGCTACGCTTCATCCTTGTCTTCAAGTAGTCAACATTCAAACCTGAAGACACATAGTAAGAATAATGTGATTACGAGGAACACTGCTATTAACAACCGCTCGCGCTTGTCACCTTTACCGCAGTTGGCAAGGAATGTCAGCAGAGAAGCGGTCGAAAACGAGGCAGAAGTCCCAGAAACGAAAATTGCCGGTGACGATACTTCCTCACAATATGGCGCAGCAGCTCCTCATACTTCCGAATGTCTCGAGGTCATGGGACCTGATGCGAACATGCAAGTAAATGCTGCAAGCAGTAAGGAACTTTCAAATCTAGAAAACCCAGACTTCAAGATGGACCAAAGTATAAATAAATATAGTTCCCAATTACTCTCACCAAATGAAGTTAGCTTTGATAATGTCGGGGCAGAATCAATTCATCCACATCAAACTCTGAGCTGTGCTGATGCGAACAACAACGAAAGGAACCCGTCAGTCATGTCCGATAACTCTTCTCAAATCCAAGCAGAAGTCACAAAACGCGTTGAAGGAAGACATGACAGCGTTCCCCTTAGCAATAAAAGAAAACTGCAGCGGGCTCGAGGCACAGAAAGACTCCAATCTCTCAATGATGTTCAGAGTATGAGAGCGTATGAGGTCACAGAAAGACCGGTTTGGAATTATGAAGCATCGAAAGGCTCTTCACTGAAGCCTGGTAGGCGCTTTGGCTACAACATTCCTGCACTGAAAGATAATGTCTCCTGTTTATTAGATAGTTCCACAAGAAGCATGCTTCAGATGAACCAAGCGGCAGAGTCCAAACCAAGCAAGTTTAGCATCTTCCCGATTTCTAAAACAGAAGAGAGTTCTAGCCACCAAAATTATTTCCCAGGCGACACGGGAAGGGAAGCAACCACCCTGAAAAAAGTGAACAAGGGAGGTAAAAGAACGGGTTATCAGAGCAGTTCAGTTAGAGATTCCATCACCTTTGGCGGTGGTCCCATGAAAGAACTTTGCCCTTTGTATCATGGCGGAAGCAGACGATCGTGCCAAGTTGGCGGTTACAAATCGATGGCCAATTCAGAAAACATGAAAAGTTTAATCTTCGCACAGAACGTCAACGGAAATAACTCCAACTATCAGCCATTTAACGAAGTCGAAAGCAGTTCGGATAACTCTTTGTCTCAAAGTCTGGACGGAGTTATCGTTGACATGTTGTCATTTGACGGGGAAAGTGAGCCTTCGAACGCACCACCAGCGAAACAGTTCCCGACACTTCATCAAGATGATGCAGGAGTTACAGATTTCGATTTTGATATTGCGTCATCAAAAGATGAGGTCTGTCTGTGCACCAACAACAACTCCGCTCTCTCTGATCCAATTCTGAACATTCAACTCAACCGCCGTTGCGCGCATCCTCAAAAACTTCTCGTCTGCCCAGGCAAAATGCAGGAAGAGGACGCGAAGGAGGCCCCGAAAGAAGGGCGCAAGACGCCCGAGATCCCCTACGAGACGTACAAAATTGTGGGCGGGCAGCAGTACAAGCCCCGCCCACCAGATGACCTCCTGTCCGAGCTGAAGCTGCCGCCTCATCTGGCCGAGTACCAAGAGTTTATCAAACGCTGTCCGAATTACAGCCTGGGCCGCTACGACCGCTCCAACCCGGCCAACGAGATGCTGCTCCCAGGGACGAAGACCATGCATACTCTGAGAATGACCAAGAACCCATTCATGTATGCCAGGAACCCTGGGGTCGAAAACAAGCCACCTTTATTCTACACTTCAACAGGGAACTCTGACCTACAGTGGCCCGTAGCTTCCCCAAAAGACCCAGGCGATCAAGGATTATTGGATAATTCATAAATCAAAAGTTTCTTTTCGTCAGAACTCTTTTAAATCCTAGTTTTGAAAAAAAAAACAAAAAAAAAAAAAACAACACTACAACAACAGAAAAGCGTTGATTTCAGATTAGTATGAAAACCAAGGGATGTCAATTTGGTTGATTTCTGAGATACAAACCTGTTCTGCTCTAAGCTCTTGTATCAGAATTGACAACTTTGATTCAGTAATCAACAGCTCAATATATTACTATACCTTATAACTTTCTTATACATAATATTTTAGATTCAATTACTATACATGTTTTACACATCTGAACACGGGGTCAAGGGTCGTAATGTTTATTAACGACACAATCACTAATTAGTATGTTTTTTTATTTTATTTCATTGACACAATTTATGCACTATACATTTACAAATGGATTTATATCAATATAATAATGAACAAATAGTGCCACTGCAGTACTGTGTTGATAAATTGGTTTCTTAAATTTGAATTTAAATTTGTTGAATAAAGCGTTATGAAGATTATTAAGCACATTTGAATTTTGTTCTATTTCTTGAGTAACTTGTAGGAAGCTGTGCCATAATCATTGTCGTCAAACTATGTTTGGAAGAACAGACACAAAAAAGAATATAGAGCTACCCCCATAGTTGTTACTCCTTCATTTACAAACAATTGCCACACTGGTGAATTAAAACTAGATTTTAGCATCCTGGCTACGCCCATGTGTAGCATGTACTAAGAGGAAGGCTCAGAACTAGGCGCTTAGGGTGCATCCTGTTGTCGAGCGCCCTCTTTGGGGGTACTACGATGTCTGTAAATGTCAACAAAGAGGTCATCGATTCCGTAGCAAAGTTGGCAAGCGGTAGCTTTGATTGAATATGATTGGAGATTACTTCCCTTCGAATGTCTAAATCATTTATGTTTACTTCATACTGTGTTCTCCAAAGCAGTACTAGATCTAATTAGATATTCGGTCATTATAGGCCTAAATCAAGTTGGGAATGAGGTAGTTCCGTATTTCTGACCTACTTTAACCAAAGTCACGTGATTGTAGGACACCAAAGAGAAGAATGGCCTTTTCTTCCTATATTTCCATTGCTGTTGCTCCTCTATTTTTTAACGAAATTTTACATTCACAAACATTTTAAAATATACAGAGTACATCAACGAACTCCCTGAATGTTCAAATAACTATACGAATGTTTTCATAAAGGGCCAAGAACTGTTTAAGGATAGGTTTAAATTATCAATGATATTTCCTTTATAGTCATGACAAGCGTCAACACTTTGCCGATGATAGATCTACATTCACATACAGAAGGATAGGTTTTTACAAACGTTCTTGTAGGATAAACAAAAGGCTTGGTGTAAACTACACAAAACACACACACATATGTAAAATGTGTGTTTAATGTTTTACATGTTTCGGATGTTCCTTCAGAGTTGAAGATAATTACTTCCTAGTCCAAACCTCCCGCAGGACGACGGGAATGGGAGCGGGCAGGGTTTGAACCCTGGACCATCGATAAATCTGAACGACAGTCCAGCGCGCAAACCGCACGACCAGGCAGCCAGCCTGTATGTATATATATATATATTTATAGGCCTTTATATGGGATAATATGCTTATTAGTTGAAACAATGTTATTTTCATAAACTTCATCCGCCATTTTTTAACGTTATGTATTTTATATTCCGCCAATTACGAATACATTATGCACATCGATAACATTAAGACTTATTTTTTTGTGTTGGATACATGATGTATTATTATGTTATTAAAAGTTCTATCATTTTTAAGAAATTCACATAATGTTACATTAAAGTTTCAAAAATGCGTCGACGAAATAGATCTATATCCATTTTATTACATAGAAACGAAATTTAACAATGAAAGGGCGGGGTAAGACACATTTGGCCTGTGTAAGTGTAAGAGTAGATCTAGATGTATCCTTGACAATCAGATGTGTTATTTGTTCGCGAAACAACTGAAGCCTAGTACGCACAAGGAAAAACACATGGCAGTCTTTTCATCTTTTATAACAACTAGTCGACATATCGACTACACACTAGCCCTATTGCCATCTGACCAATACACACTGGTCTGCTGTCCAACGTTTAGTGTTCTACTAAGTTCAAGCTTGTTTACTTTTGGGCACAGAGGAAGGGGGGGATGAAAGTGTTACTTCTAGGACTGGTTACCCGAATGCTAAGAACTGTAAGTGTAGTCATTTATTGTAGATCAAGAAATCTTGATCTCAGTATGGCAGATTATAGGCCAACGCTTCGGTACCTTCTATCAAAGGTTTAACTATTTGTTTTAGTTGAAACTATTAAAAACATGTATCTCTAGATTCTCCTGTTATTAACAAATTGTAGTTTAGCGCTAATGAGTAAATTGAAACCACTAAATATTGACTTAAAACGCTTCAGATCCCCACTACAAACTAACTAAAACTAAGCACGTTGCGCGTTGTATACACACAACCACGTGACTCGGGGGGAATCCGAAACTACCTCATTCGGGAAAGGGTCTCGAATCTTAGACTATGTCTACTAGTCTACCTCTAGGGCTCTACTTTTATTCAAGGTTTATTAACCAATGTTTAGATCTACTTGTTAGACTACGTATGGACTATTAAAAAACTATTGCTTTATTTATTAAACATTGGCAATCGTAACTGGTGATCATGAATCATCTATAATTGTAGCGTTGTACTATCGGTGCTACATGAATTTGTCGTATTTGCTGAGTTAGATCTAGATACAGGAATGGTTTTTACTTCGTTGCGTATTTTTCGGTCTCAATTTTGTTTCTTTTATGTCACATAGGCAATCTAAACTGGTGATCGCGAATCATTCATGGTATCACTTTTGCCATCGGTGCTACATGAATTTTTCGTATTTGCTGAGTTGGATCTAGATACAGGAAAGGTTTTACTTCGGTCTTAATTTTGTTCTTCTTTATTTCACTTGGTGCCAATCTATTCAGTTCGCCTTGGGCCTCCATTTACTTAAGGCTGGCCCCTGGATAGAATCAGCATTGGTTATAAATGATGACAATGATATTATTAAGAAATAAACTTAAGCTGGGATGATTAGTCCCATTCGATGAGCTGAAATAGTTTATATTCCGAGAAATGTAATGTCTTCAATATGTATGGTGCATTTCTGTTCACTGATCTAGGGCACCGAGCGCCCGATGCCACGCACTACTTGCACTGCTGACGGTCGTAAGACCTGTATGTGGTATTGTAGGTGGCCTTGGACAGACATTCGGCCAGTTGAACATCACAAGAACAAGTCTGATAAGAACATGGCCAGAGTGCTGGGGAATCTGAGGAAACAAAACACACTATCATTAAACTCACGACAACACACACCATAGTTTTTAGAATAGAAAGGACGGTCCTCACACTAGTTGAGACTAAGACTTTACTTTATGGAATCAAAATATTGAATACTTTATTAAGTCTTTTTCAAAACATGACCAACTTTGAGGACCAATGCACAAGCAATAATAATAATGATCTGAATGATAACAACTAACCCCAACCCTAACATTAATGATATCAACATCTCTTGGTATAGTTTCCCCTTTCAGACCTTGCGATCTATAAGGTGGGATGATGATAAGAGCAGGGTATCATGTGGCCAGAACAACGACCAACCACCTTTACTTTCCCCCTATTAGGTACCTATTAAAGTTGGATGGACTCAGGGGGCGCCCTAAAAATCCCGAAATTCAAAATCCCAGTCTTCACTGAGATTCGAACCCACGTTCGGAAGCCAGGAGCTTAACCACTCAGCCACCGCGCCCCCAATCTCTTGGCGGACACTGTTAATTGGACAAGATTGAATTTCATGTTCTTTTTACAGAAAATAATTAAATATTAGATCTTAATGGATGATGACAATAGTAATAACTAGAAATCAAGACGTTATTAATTTTTTTCATGGGCGTATACCTGTACACTTGCAGGAGCGTTCCCCCAGGCTGACAGAGTAGGTCACCACATGCGGGTCACCGAACCAGTTGCAATTGATATTTCTGTAGCAGGCGTCATGCACCATACAGCACCTAGGCTCAATGTAGAGCAACGCTTATCTTATGTAAGGAGTTTGGGCTATACTCTAAACTCAAAATGGAAAGAATCTAAAACCATTTAAATCTTTCTCCACCTCTTTTACTCTCATTTGTAATAATTGTTAATAAACAAAGGGAAATAATAATGCTGAGCATAATTAACACTCATGAAAGCAACTAAAACCGCGACAATGGTTACCTTTACTACACTATAAAAAAAAGATTAAAATTCCCCGAGGGTCACGTACAATCAAGGCCGGCCTTAGGCCACTGCAACCTATGTGGGCCACGCACTTTCATAGGCCCCGCGCGCCAATTCTAGGTGTAAATTATTAAATTAACCATTATAACTGGGATAATGCAGCCTCCTGATTTTTCATGATCCTAGAAATCTCCTAAAAACTCATGAAAATCTCCTGACAAATAGACAACATTGATGTTTTGGGGGGATCATTCAAAATAGAAAACGCCAGTTCTACGCGCTATATAAAAAGGCATTATCCGTTTTTATTTAATAAAAATGTAATAATATGGTGAATTTTAATCCATTACTTTATTTACTGTAAGAGTCACTGGCAGATAAGTAAAGATCTCAATCTATTTTTTAAAAAAAGATTTGTAGTGATATTTTTTAAATTTGATCGTGATTTTGTAAGTAGTAAAGTATGAATAAAATGCGAATTTATTTTCAAATATAAATCTAAATTTTAACTAATTATCTTTACCCCTACACGACTACACAGACTGGGTCCTGCGCAATCCATTTCACACAGGGCTCCACAATTGATAGGGGCGGCCCTACGTATAATGGCTGCCTGGTCGTGCGGTTTGCACGCTGGACTGTCGTTCGGATTTATCGACGGTCGAGGGTTCAAACCCTGCCCGCTCCCATCCCCCGTCGTCCTGCGGGAGGTTTGGACTAGGAAGTAAACTATCTTCAACTCTGAAAGAACATCCGAAACATGTAAAACATTTCACAAACAAACAAACATAATGTTTTATAGTGTATTTAAATCAGAGCTAATTACACACACACACACACACACGTATAATTAAAAGTAATCAAAGTAAAAAAAAACACTCTCTATAATGTCATCAACACACTTTGCTTCTAGTTGTACATAAACATACAACAAAAGGTGACAATCATAGACTCACACAAAACATTCACAACCTTTACCACCCAAAAAAAAAAATAGATTTTTTAAAAATAGCTTTTATATAACCCAACCTTCATGGCGGTAAAATATGACACCGATAGAGTGGCTCTGGTGTGGTGTATCTGAGAGAAGGTTTTCCGTGCTGCCTTTAGGCGCTCAGTAAACACAACTCTGTTCGAGACCACCTGATAAGTAGCCCAGCCAAGTTGAAGCGTACTTAGCCTCCCAGCCACACATCCCATTAATGATAATTTTAACTTTTTCTCTCCGTAATTATTTTCCGATGGAATTCTTCATTTTTCCATTAGTATATTTTACCTTGTTATGATTAAGCTTGAATGACTTTCTCGTTTGTTATCAGAAAGTGTTTTATTTGGAATAGAATTTAAGGTGAATGAATACTCTTTTTGTGTAGCACAAAGTAAAGTTTATAAAATCAAACATTAGTTTAATTTAATGAGGTAAAATCAACGATGGCATCGTCGGTTCGGAGAAAAAGAGTCAATTTGTTCTTTTTGAATCAAGAAATAGATTCAAAGTGCATGCAAAGTTTCTTTGAGGTACTTACGCGTCCACACTGTCTACTGGGTTTTCTCCCTCAGAGCCGTAACCACAGAAACAGCCGTAGTTGTTGATCGACAAACAGTTGATGTGAGTGCAGGCGTCCAGCACCTCACACAACTGGATCAGGTTCCGCCTCGCTCTGTGACGGGACTGAAGGTCACGTGACTTCTCTAGCACAGGGCCTGCGGGAGCTGGACAGAACAAGCAGAATATTTAAAAAAAAATACTTTTTGAAAAACAAAGCTTATATATGGGAAAGAAACACACCATTTCTGCCGTATCTCCCGATACTACAATATTTATGTCCATCATTCTATATGTTAATTTATTACCACGTATTAATTGAGGTGTATCAACATAGGGAACATGAAGACCTTGAGCCGGAGACAAACCCGATAACACAGATGCAGGTGCCTACTGACCATGTGACTATGGAACCAATGGCTGCGCCTAACACACATGTACAACAGGGGGGAAATGGACATCAAGAAGAAGTAAATGCAGGGGCTGAGTCTCCAGTTAGAGAGCCGCCGATGTTACCAACTCTAAGCGACGTCAGTATTGGTCCTGGTAGATATAACCCAAGACCAAGAAGAAGCAGACCTAATGATAAGGTCCAACATTTATTTAATTATTTTTCCATATCACAAGTTCTAACTCAGTATCTGTAGGCTTAATATGACACACTTAGAACTGATCATTTTACAGTGTATAGCTTTTCTAGTTAGACTTGTTTGTATTGTATGACTTATTTCATTATTTATTCAAGACACCTTTCTCTACTGGTCTAACCTAATATTTGTATGCATAATTTGACACTTAGGGACTGATCATTTTATAGCGTATAACGTGTTTGGTTATAGTTATACAATGCTTTTCAATAGAGTAACTCTGTAAGTATTCTGTAGGGATACTAAGGCCTCCTATATCGTTGTCCTTCACTATTATTTACATGTTCATGTTCCTATATCTTTTAGGCGGGGTGATTGTAGTGTAACTGAGTTGATTTTCTGCGTGCGTCCAGCGTGTCAGAAGGTCATTCCCAGTGTGTGTGTTTCATGTCCAGCGTGTGTGTGTATAGTACTGCATCAGTGTTATGAGAGACGTGCTGGCTTCATTCACTGTTTACTGTAGTCTAATTTTGTCGAATAAAGTCATGTTATTGGTATACTAGTATTTGTTGTTTCATTACAAAATAATTAGTTAATTTTTTTAAAAATTTATTTATGTGTTGTCCTCGACAATAAATAATTGCGTAAAGTTTCAACTTGATACGAGAATGGGTGTGGGAGAAATAGCGTGAAGTAAAAATGTAACCGACGAACAAACAGACAAACAGTGTGAGTTGACATACGTTTTGTTAAAAAAAAAACACTTATCATATAATATAATATAATCCGAAAAGTTAAACAGCACACAAAGCAAGTGAAAGCATCCGAAGGTTTGAGTCAGGGCCGGTCTTACGAATTGCGGGTCCGATATTAATGGATGCTTGCGATGCCCCCTATTCTATTTTTTTTAAAATAGCAACTATTACTATTAATTAGATCATTATACCCAGGGCCGGTCCTAGGCCACTGCAGCCTATGCGGCCGCAGTGGGCCCCGCACTTTCATAGGTCCCGCGCGAATTCTAGGAGTAAATTATTAAAATTAAACCATTTTAAAATATTATTAAATGGTTCCTGGAATTCTCCTAAAATTGCAAAATAGACCAAAAAGTCATGAAAAGCTTCTGAAATTATTAAAATCTTCTGAAAAATGATGCAAATCTCCTTAAAAACAGACAAAATTGTCATTTCGAGGTGTCATTCAATATGGAAAACGCCAATCCAACTCGCGCTTAAAAACTAAAGGGCGTTGTCAGCTTTTATTTAATACAAATGTAATAAAAAGGTGAATTTCAACCGTAACAAGATGTTCAAATATCTAATTGACTTTAATAGTCACTGGCATATAAATATAGATCCAAATCTAATTCGACTTTAAAAAAAAAAAAAAAAAAACCAACGATATTTTGCTTGTCGATAGTAAATGTAAAAGGCAGATCTGAATATTTATCGGCTTTTTGCTGGAAAACTACTATCTACTGTAGATGGCTCGTAAAGTTAATTTGACTGTGATTTTGTACTTAGTAAAGTATGAATAAAATGCAAAAACGAATTTTAATTTCTAATACAATATCTTAATTTTCACTTATTATTGTTGTAAACCTGGTGGTGACACAGATGGGGGTAGTGCTGTGTGTTTTTAGCCTACCCTAATGGCCACAGTCCTGCACAGGACGAGCGGTCAACCGTGAACAGTGACAGTTCACGCCAGTTCGGTAAGGACCAGTGTCGTAAATATTACGCACGCAAGTCACGGCGAAAGTGATCAACTGGAGGGTTCAAGAGGGTTCGAGGCCAGTAGAGACACTATATATTTGAAATTAAACTGACTGATTCTTTGGAGCCCTGAGTTGTGAGGTTCTTTAAGTTCGTTGTGTCGTGTGGTGCAGTTTGAAGAGAGCCGGGATAGTAAAGGAGAGACGTAACATTATCCTTATCCCTACCCAGACTGGGCCCCGAGAAATCCATTTCGCATAGGGCCCCGCAATATATAGGACCGGCCCTGCTAAATTATACCAATATTTATTATACAACATGCATAGGAAGCAATGCAATAGGTGCCTGTGGGTTAATTAAAATAACGTCAATCGAACGATACACTAAACATGTTAACCCTTCAAGTCCTACACCTTTAAAAACCTGTACCAATAGCCATGACTGATTGTGATACGTTTTATGTTTATTGCGGGGCGCGGGGCCCAATAGCCAGGCGCCTGGCCCAATAGGAGCAATAGGTCAAATCGGCCTAGGGCCGGCCCTGGCTAGAGTTATCCTATCTTTATCAAGTAGCCAATTCAATGGACCTCATTCACCAATCGTAAACAAACAACATTTTGCCACGTGGCGCTCTATATCTTCTATATAATTTACGATCTCATGTTTAATTCACGATGGTTGTCACGTGACAGTTTTTCCCATTGTTTTATCAATAAGATCACGTGACTAAATGTTGTTTGTATACGATTGGTACATGAGGTCCATTACAAAGTAGCACACTACTAGAGGCTTGGTCAACTAAATGCTAGAAAACAGTAACTGTCAGTGGCAGTAGAATGTATACACAATCTCGATCAGTCAGTGCAATCAAAGACAATCTTTAACCCGGCGTGTACTCGACATTGAGATACATTATCTAAGCTAAAAATCATACAAACAGTCAGCCTGACCTTGAATTGATGATTAAAAAAAAACAACAACAAATAACATGATAAGATATGTCACATAGACAGTCTGGTCATTATTCAAACTATTTTACCAATTGACCACCACCGATATTTATATTTCGATATAAGTAAAAAACTACTTAAAAAAAAACAAAGCATATAGTAAGCGTAGTTGTATCAATAAGTAGATCAATCATGTAATTCAATTTATAATAGATCTAGACTAACAAGAATAAATCTGTGCGATTAGAAATATTTTTACCAATTGATTTTGTTTAACGCTATTTTATGGGTTTAGCTTTCTCAATACGCTATGATCCTAACACTTGTCAGGACCAGTTGGTAGGGGTGGAAATAAGGGGGTATCTTGGAAAATGTTACCTTAATCGCTTTAAATAATCTAACCTAATCTAATCTATCCATCCATCTATCTATCTATCTATATCTATCTATCTATCTATCTATCTATCTATCTATCTATCTATCTATCTATCTATCTATCTATCTATCTATCTATCTATCTATCTATCTATCTATCCATCAATCCATCCATCCACCCACCCACCCACCCACCCACCCACCTATCTATCTATCTATCTATCTATCTATCTATCTATCTATCTATCTATCTATCTATCTATCTATCTATCTATCTATCTATCTATCTATCTATCTATCTATCTATCTATCTATCTATCTATCTATCTATCTATCTATCTATCTATCTATCTATCTATCTATCTATCTATCTATCTATCTATCTATCAATTTCTTGATTTTTTTTAAATAGGTGCCGTTTTCAGTGTTTAGGTGCCGGTACTCAGTAGTTTATTGCCTAACTTTGAACTAGTAAAAATTAATAATATACGTTAAAAAGTAATAATGTTTTCAAAAAGGTGCGTACTGTCACAAAAAAGCTATATATATATATATATATATATATATATATATATATATATATATATATATATATATATATATATATATCCTACGCGTGTTCCTAGGTTAATCTAGTCATGAATATATATATATATAAAGGGGAATTACCTAAATTCGAACTCAGGCCTCAAGCCACCTCAAACCGACGTACTAAGCACTGTGCTAGTGCAGTGTGTACGACGTGGCAACGAGCTATTGGTCTAAACTGCCCCCAGGTCGTGACGTTGCAGGTCAGTGGTCAGGCCTTCTGAAACGAATGGTCTCGACTGGGGCATGGGTACTGTTAAAGGGAAACTCCGATAGTTTTTCAAATTTTAGTTATTGACTTATTTAAATTCTGCGTTAAAAGTTGTAATAGTAAACATTATATCATTTTTTTTATTTAAATGCTCAGAAAATTATATATTTAATAAATTAAACGGAAAATTCTTCACGTCCCAAAAAAAAAAACGGGGTTCTGCGAGATGTTTTTAGTTTTTAAAAACGTGACGTCACAAGGGTGCTGGCTTAATTTAGATCTAGACCTATATAACTGATAAACTCTCTAGATCTAGGCCTATCGGATCGCATTTATTGTTACGCTTCACAGCTAGATGTAGTCTCCACGTTGATTTATAATCGGTCTTTGTTTATAAATAATATTCTACATCTAAACCTCTATTTCTACTTGAAGAAAATGAAATACTGTTCTTCAGCTTGTTGCAGTAGTTCCAATCACAAAGGTAAAATCACTAAGTATGCTGACACAGAAATTAGTGTTTCTTTTCATTTGTTTCCAAGAGATGAAGTTTTAAAGGGAAAATGGGAAAAATTTATTCGTCTGAAGAGCAAATATTTTACAAAGGCATTAGCTAATTCCTATTTATGCTCAAACCAATTTGAGTGAAGCTGTTTCAGCAACTTCATTGCTGTGGAAATGGGATTTGAAAACAAAAATGAAGCTAATACCAGGTGCAGTAACAACAATACATTGGATTTCCAGGCCAAAGAATTCAATTATAGGATTTGAGTGCACCCTCGTGACGTCACACAGAAATTCGGTGAAAATCTGACCGTTTTGGATGGGCAGAAAAATTATGTCACAAAAACATCAATTACTAAGTTATTCTTGCAAATAAAAAAAAAGAATAATATATTCATTATCTATAAATCAAAACACATATATCAAAAATTGTCAAAACCATCGGAGTTTCCCTTTAATCTGTGACATGGGTAAACTCTCACAGTCAGGTATGTGATAAAACCAATTCACTTTGCCTATTCCTCTCAGACCGTAAACCGCTTACCTAATTAAGGTAACACCGCTTACCCTAGCCGTGGAAAAACTTACCTAGTTGTGGTAAGACTACCAGCAGTAATAACCAAGTAAGCTTTGATGGTAGATCTATCATCTTTGTACCTGGCGAAGATGTTAACGTATTAAAATTTTACAAACAAAGAGTCAGAACATCAGCTGGAAAAAAAATAGTGAAGTTTACATAAACTATATACAGTGGCGTCACTAAGGTGGTTGTCACCCGGTGCGGTCTGCACCCCCCCCCCCCAAAATCTCCTATAGGAACGCCACTGGTTATAGATTAACACACAGCACAGCTTAATAAGCAAGATGAATGACAACTTAGAGGAAAGTCCAAAATGATGAATAGGGCCTAAGTTGAGACTAGACCTCCTATGAACCGTTTTAATATAAAGCGTTTACCTGTCGATGCCAGCTTTGACCAGAAATCTTCTGTTAGATATTTGATTACACAGTCTTGTATACTTGCGAATCTTGGAAGCTAACTGCGGAATTAGAGAAGGATCCTAGCAATGGAATTAAGATGCTTAGTATAGAAGGATCCAAGGAATCACCTACAAAGACGAGCCACAAATGAGAAAATTCCAAACTGAACCACAATGCCGATTGGGCCATCTGACCACTGTAAAAAGGTCCTCACAGCTTGCAAAGATCTTCCTACATGGAAAAGCGACAGGAAAAGAAGGAGAGGCAGACAAAGAAAGCGATTGGAAAACAACATTTAAAAAATGCAGAGAGATGGTCCTGTGGCGTAGCAACCATGGCGCAAAGGAGTTTATTGCGTCCTGGGTTACGACCAATATGGGGCCAAACGGGGCTCTTGAAAAAAAAAAAAGAAAAGAATGTGTTGACTGTAAGTAATTAACGGTGCCCCCGCTGCGGGGAAGAAGAAGAAACCGTGCCTAATATTCTGTTTGACTGTCCCAGACTTGCTGATCTCCGTCTCGACAGGTCTGGGAAACCAAAAATCCTCGACCCGTATGGCGACATGTATGCACTACGCAAGACAGCAGGGTTTCTGTCCAGGGCTTTGGCAAGAGAGGATTTAAGCCTCTCAAGCCCTTACTCAAATGGAGTTTGATGATGATGACTGTAAGTAATTAAATGTTTCAATTATTACACACCTTTCTTAAAACCATAAAACGAAATTACAAATCGTTGTGAAAATAAGGAATAAAAGTTACACAGACTATTCATAAAATTAGTAGGCCTAATTCATTTCATTAAATACAAACTTACTAGGTGTCAATATAATAATAATATATAGTTATCATATGAAATGCAGACGTTACTTCAAAAAACGAAGAGGATTATAACCTACGCGTGTTCCTAGGTTAATCTAGTCATGAATCAATTAATTAAAATCTGCCAATACATTGGTTTTCCTGGCTGACCCAGGCAACCCATTCCATGCTCTAATAGCTCTAGGAAAGAAGGAGTATTTGTACAAATTTGTCCTAGCATATGGGACGAGGAATGTGCCTTTATCTTTGTGTCTTTCAGAGTATTTTATTAGATTGTTTTTGTATTTGAAGATTATGGTTTAATGTTTTATGTATAATTGCTACTTTACCTTTGAGTCTTCTCTCCTGAAGGCTTTCTAAATTGAGTGATTTTACTAGTGAAATGTTAATATTTGTTATGAATCTCACTGCTATATTCGTGCTTGGTTAAGTTTCTTAATGTTTTCTTCAGTTGAGGGGGGTCCCAAACAGAGCGTGCATATTCCATTATTGGCCTTACCTCTACTAGGTTATGTTTGATTCTAATTTTGTTTAATTGCTCTTTATTTGTCTAATAATAAGGTATGTTAGAATTCGTTTAGATACATAGGTCAGTGTTCAGGCCTTATAGGACGATTGGTCTCGATACAACCGAGACCAATCATTACAGTAGGCCTAATCCTCAACACTGATCTGCAGCGTCGCAGCCTGATTTAGCATCCTTTTATTTTTCGGCATTTAGTATGACTTAAAATTTTTTTTTTTCACGTAATTACTTAATCTTAAGTTATTTAAACTAACCTGGTATCCTGCAATAGCTATAACTTAAAGCTAATTTGGTATCCTTTGATAGTTAAAAGCTTGTATTCTGTTTTTGTTTGAAGAAACTCAGATTCAAAGTGCTTTAATTAATAAATAAAAAAGACAATTTCGAGGCTCTATTTGATATAACAATCTAAACACGTCTGCAGACAATCTCTGTATCAATAGCAGACGATAATCATGACGTAGACATATGTGCTTTGAGCAGATAACTCTGGTAGACTATCAGTTCTAAGTAATGGAAAATTTTGAAAAAATTGAACATTTTTTGTGTGTAAAAAAACATGCATTGATAACATAGCATGTGACCATATTTAAATTAGATTAGGAAACTCGGCAGAGGTCAAGATAACTTTTGTTTATGTTGGGCTGTGACCTCATTTTTAACGATTCTTAGTCTAACATGCAGGGTCTCTGATTCTTACCAAAGTCGAGGATTCACGCAAGAGCTTTACATTTCATCTCCACAATTGAAATTAGGAATTCATGACTTTTGTTTTTTTAGAATTCGCTTTGTGTACATTATTACAAGCCTACTCTTTAACCCCATGCCCTAAAAATAGAAAAGCACGCGACTTGATCTCATTTACGCCTGCTGTGGTGTACTCTCAAACTCTCTAATCATTTTCCGAATACGAGGCAAGGTTAAAGTTGACTTTTTTGTTTAACAATGAGGCTTTTGGTATACGAGTAGAAACAAGCCCCGCCCATTCAATTTGTTCCAACTATTTGAAGAAATAATGAAATACATCTCACCTCCCTTTAAAAAAAATGATTATGTTGGAAACCTGCATAAATACAGTTTCTCCCTCACTCCCTTTCCCCTCTCTCCCTCTCCCTCCCCCCTCTCTCTCTCCCTCTCTCTCTCTCCCTCTCTCTCTCTCCCTCTCTCTCTTTCTCTCTCTCTCTCTATCTCTCTCTCGCTCTCCCTCTCTCTCGTGTTCTCTCAGTTGTTTTGTCCTCCTATATTTTCCTTTACGTGTGTGCCATGTTCCTTCAGAATTCGAGATTATTTACATTTGAGCCCAAACATGACACCGGAGGTTTATGGGATACCGGCAGGCTGGGTTTAAACACATGACTATCAAGACGACAGTCCAGAGCGCATACCATCCACGACCAAACAGCAATCCTTCATAGACCCAGAACTTTTTTAGAACTAGAAACTCGAAAGATTCACCAACCGCCCCACTGGGTGCACTCAAGCAAGATATGCAGGCTTGGTGGCTGAGTGGTCAGGAGCTTGGCTTCCTAACCGAGGATCAAGGATTCGAACCCTTCTGAAAACTGGGATTTTCACTTTCAGGATTTCAATGCGCCTCTTAGTCCACCAGGTCTAATGGAGACCTGACATTAGTTGGGTAAAAGTAAAGGCGGGTGGACGTTGTGCTGGCCACATGTCACCCTCCTCAACCGGTGGCCACATAAACAGATGACTTTTATATATTTTACCATATAGATCGCAATGTCTGAAAGGGGAACTTAATTCTTCAGCGGTGGCATCAAGTCATGGTAACTCGTAGAACATCCAGGTTTCAGATGTTCTGACCACAAAGAACCATTGCTATGATTTTAAGTTTTTAACTAATACTAAGCGGTCCGGATTGATCCTTTTATCAGCACTGACCTAAACAACCAAGGCTAGTATCGTTTAACATGCCTATATTATGATCTCAAACAGAACGCACGTATCTGTACTGCTGATAACATCCTATAAGCAATGTTATACTTATAGACCTTTTTACGTTTGGTTAAAAGTGGCGCATTATTAACTAGCAAGGATGAGAGCAGAAGGTAGAGAAAATAAGTACACTTACACAGGACACATACAAACACAAGACACATACAAGCACAAGACACACACTTACACAGGAATCACACAAACACAAGACAATCACTTACACAGGACACACACACAAACAAAACACACACTTACACAGGACACACACAAACACAGGACAAACACAAATACAGGACACATACTTATGCACGATACGCACTTACACAGGACACACACAAGTACAAGACACACTTTAACACAGGACACACACAAACACAAGACAATCACTTACACAGGGCACACACAAAAACAAAAACAAAACACACACACTTATATGGAAACACACAAACACAAGACAATCACTTGCACAGGACACACACAAACACAGGACAAACACAAATCAGGAAACATACTCATGCACGACACACACTTACACAAGACACACACAAGTACAACGCACTTTTACTCAGGACACATTCAATCACAAGACACACTTTTACACAGGACACACGTAAAACACACTTTTACAGGGGCGAACTGGCTATATGGGCGTTCGGGCAAATGCCCGGTGGGCCGGTACCCAAAATGGGCCGGTAGGGCCACTTAAAGGGTCTCATGAATGCCTCTATAGAACATATTAAACTTTTAATAATAATAATAATATTTAATTGTAAAAGGCGTTGTGTGTGTGTGTGTGTGTGTTTTTTTTTTATCTTTACAGACTGTATAGTATTATGCTAATTTAATCTAACACATTTTCCGAAATAATGCAATAGTCTACATCTGTAGACAGTGCTACTAGTGGCTTCATCCTTTTAGGACCACACTTTTAGTACTTATCGTTCAGTTATCGATACATGATCAACCTTAACATAAGGACTTTGAGGACAGGTAGACCTAGAAATGGATGTCCATCATATACTATACAATGTAAGGGCCGAATTGTTTAGAAATGCCCGGGCCAGTAACACCCAGTCCGCCCCTGCACTTTTACACAGGACACACGTTTACACAGGATACACAAAAGCACAAGATACATACAAACACTAGACACATACAAACACAAGACACAAGGGGAGGTAGCCGGGATTAAAGAAAGAGAGGTACTTTATATCTGGTTACATCCCTTAGACTGATCAACTGATCTTACCAATCATTACTGAAATGGTCCCATGAGATAACAATTCGCGATTTCATTAATAAAAAAAAAGAGGTCTTTAGCATGTAGTACTGAGATATCGATATTTATTTTTTTATTTTATTTCTTTTTTTTTTAAAGAAAGCTCAGCTTTTTAGCTATTTGCCTCTTTATTGGGCTTTTTTCTAAACAAAAAGATACATATTTTATTGGTAAGGGTACAAATTAAATACTCACATTTTAAAATACAATGATTGCAATCATGGAAATGGAAATAATTACATTAAGGCTGTACTAACATTTAAGCATTGTAAGTTGCTTTGTACAAGTTATTCATCACATGGCATTTTTTTTTTGTAATAGCATATAATGAATATTTTTTAGATATAAGGTACTTCAATGTATATAATGAGAATGTCAACAATAGATAATTCAATAGAACAATCAAAAAGTGAAAGTAGAACATTACATGATATTAAAACATTTTAAATCTCTTAGTCACGCATTTTTTTCCACTTTGTCTCCATTTGCTTAGGGTTGTTTCCCTTGTGCTTTGCACGTTACCCCAGTTCTTTATATTATTTTGTATGAAACGTGTGTATACATACATATATATATATACATACACTTAGATAGGCATTTCAACATTTATATTGTTTCTTTTATTGTCTCCCTTCATATGACAATTTTTGATTTCCTCCCTTGAGATTCAGGAAAACTACTTCCTCATCATCAAGGTGGAAATCATGTCTGCTAGAGTCAGTATCTCGGGAGTTCTCTGTGGCTGTCTTTTAGTCACAGGGGTCCATTAGAGTCGTACAGAAATTTATTTTTTCCCCCCCTTTCTTTTTTTTTTTTCGTTTTCCCCTCTTTAGGTATATTATCAGTCTGTAGACTGCACAAGCATGCACACTATTGACAATGGTGGTAGAGAAGTATTGTTGTCACATTCTATCTGTGACCTCCTTCAGTCACGAAGCGACTAAGGATCATCTCATGGAAATGAGATGAATGCCTGGGCAATAGCTGTGGTCGGAACAATGTCGCCCACACATCAGCCCCCCCCTCTCCACGTAGCCGATGTATCCAAAGGAAAGGCAGTGCCGATACAGTTTGGGGTCAGCGGCGTCGCAGGTTCTGCCAGAGTATAGCACTGGGTACTGCAAACTGCCTTACGGTCGTCAGCTCCTGATTTTTCCTCAGGGTTGACTCCCTGTTGTAACATTAGTAATGCAATAACGTCTGCAACATTTATGAAGCCTAGTAAAAAAAAAAAAAGAAATTTCATGCAAAAGTTTGTTGAAATATAAAAGGTTATGATGATGCTCAATATATTTAAACTATATTTGTTTGTATATTGCTCAAGTATGCACAATACGGATAATGTATTTTGGGAACGTTCGTTAAGCAACAACTATGGACACAATTATTAAAAAGTACAACTTTATTCAAAAATTGTTTGTTTCGATACCTTGAGGTCGTGCTTGATTTTCAATGCGAGAACAACAGAAGAAAAAAAAAAGTGTTTACATAAACAATAAAAGTCTGCCTCTGTTCTTGATTTCTTTTGAGTTTATCTTCGTTCTCCTTTCTTGGGTTTTCACGTGTTCTCTCCTGATTTCTTATAGCGCTTCCGTCCCTTGACCTGCCGGCCCAATGTTCCACTTCTGTACGATTTTCTGTTCTAATCGCATGAGATCTCTCGTCTGCCAAACTCGCTCGTCATCTTATCTTATATAATACAGACGTTACTTAAAAAAAGATGATTACGTCCTACGCGTCATGCATTTAGTCATGCATATTAACCAATGACTTTAATTCTGCCAAGTCACTGGTTTCCCTTGCTGGCTCAGGCAACCCATTCCATGCTCTAATAGCACTAGGAAAGAAGGAGTATTTGTAAGAATTTGTCCTAGCATATGGGACGAGAAATGTGCCTTTGTCTTTGTGTCTTTCAGAGTATTTTGTGGATCAAAAGTTTGGTTTAAGTCTCTACAGTCACAAAGTCAAGGCGTGGCCTTCGTGTTTGGGTAATGTCTTTGAGTTGTCTTAACCCTGGTCAATTTCAAGGGTGATCACTGCTTTTTATATATTTGGGTTACTAGCATTTTTTTTAACTATAAGGTTACAATTTAAAAAAAAAGAAAAAAGGGTCTTTAAATATATAAAAAGGATCATTTGGATTATATATCTATACACACGCATACACATATACACACACACATATATATAGGCTGTCATTGCCGGAAGTGGTAATGGATGTAAGTACTACGCTACCTATAAAATGCTTCCTATTGGCATGCGTCTCAAATAGCCTCTGACAACCAGACCAACTCATTGCCATCACAGTGTGGCTCAGATATTGAGTCCGGCGGAACTGTTTTCACTAACAGGAGAAGGGGCAAAGGCGAGTAACTGGCGCCTTAACCAGTAAGCTTCGGGCAGGAGGGGCTCGTTAGCTATGGCTGGCTACCCACCTAGGAGAAGGAAAATTCAAACCTCTGTTACCTTGCAGCTTTACCCAATCATGGGAAATAAATGTTTCTCTGGGTTTGGATTTTCTTTTTTTTTTTTTTCAAATTTCACAGGTATATTTGGACCCTGTTGAATTGGAGTGCCTTCCTTTTATTGGGGTCATTCCGAAGAGTAATTATGTAAGCCACTTCTCGTGCTTTAGGTGTTATGTATTTGTTGTGTAAATGCTGCGTGCGTGCGTCTGTCCAGTTTGTTGATTTATTGATATTTTTTTTAATTGAGAAATTGTATATAGTTCATGTTTATTTACACTATTTTTTATATATTTTTTTTAAATTGAGAAATTGTATATAGTTCATGTTTATTTACACTATTTTTTATATATTTTTTTTAAATTGAGAAATTGTATATAGTTCATGTTTATTTACACTATTTTTTATATATTTTTTTTAAATTGAGAAATTGTATATAGTTCATGTTTATTTACACTATTTTTTATATTTTTTTTTAATCGTTTCTAGTAAATTACTTTTTTATTTTAAAATCCTGAACAACCTATTGTCGATATTTTTGAAAAAAAAAAATCAAGTGGTATAAATTTGTTTTCAGTTGAAAATACGGAACAATTGGATATCAGTAATTAAACTGTAGTGACTTATTGTCCAAGAATATAAGGGTAATGTAAGTCAATCATGCTATTTCAAATAATCATTTGACATAATGTTTTTTTTTATAAAACAAAATCCGGAACAACTTCATAGTTCTTCATAGTTCATGGCACAGAAATTACAGTTAATATAAGTTAAAAAAGCAAATAAACATTCGTTGGCATTGATTTGTTTTTCACAAAACATCCGGAACAATCTATTGTAGATACTTAAAACTATTAGACAAAAATAAGTGGCTTATATCCGATGGGGGCAGTAAACAAAAAATAAATAAAATCTAATTATTAAACAAATTTTAAGTAATTAGTTTAGCATTGTGCAATGTTGCGAAGTAACGCTACTGCACGAAAGTCGCTGCATAAAAAGTCCATTTAAAAAAATGTGCGTGATATTTACATACAAAGTGTATTCTTAGTCTTTATAAACAAACATAATTAAAAAAAAAAAATTTTAGCAGCTAGTAGACCAGAAAAAACACCTATAATTAATATTTATATTTGTTGTAAACATTTCTTGTACATTTTATACATATATTTGACTTTTTTTTTTTTTTTTAAAGGAAACCTCAGAATTTGCGCTATTCAATTTTAGCTTTATCATCATAGGAATCCTTGGGCCTTAAGCCTCTTTTCTTCTCTTTGCCTCTTTTTTGGGCTTAATGTGCCTCTTGTATGGGCCATCTTGCCTCTTTTGTGGGCTTTTTTTTTTTTTTTTCCAATATGTTTTTATTTGTAAGTTCTCATAATTCACAAGTATTAAATCATAAACAATCGAAAATTGATTAACCTAAAAATACAACAATAGTAACAGAAACATTATTTAATATCAAAGACATACTACCTAACCATCCTGGCCATTGAATCCATAAAAGACAAAACAATGATACAAGTATCCTCTACCCCAGAACAATCAACACAATATCAAATATCCCTGACCCCCATCACCCCATTTCTGGAAAACTACCTGAGCATTGTACAAGTATATGAAAATCAAACTAGATAATTCTCTACCCTAAAATCCATTATTTTTCTGAATGTCAATTCTAAGTGATTAGGATGAAAAACCTTATTATTATGTAGAGCTTTGAGCCAGCTAGCCCAAACAAGGTTCCTGTATTCGGAAACAATAATTAAGTTAAAGTTATGTATCATTTTATTTTTTAGTTTTGGCAGCTTGTTTAATACAATTGACAAGTTAACATTTACATAGTTGCCACAGTTTGCTTCTAATAAGTCCCTTACAGTACTTCTAACTTGAAGGAATAATGGTCATTCCAAATAAATATGTTTTTCATTGTCAGCATTTTCAAGAAGGCATAATATACAGGCACGGTCATTTGCTCGTCTTCTAACCATAGGGGTCATCCCAAAGATAAGTCTATAACTTATCTCTCTAGCTTTTGGTGGGATATGTTTGCTGTGTAGGTTTATGAATGTGTCCTTGAATTCTGTCACCCCAAGAACTCTCCCCCACTTAATCCTATTCACTAGACTTTCGTGTAACAGCTTTTTAAGTGTTGCGTATGATTCTTTGGTTTTGTTGTGTATTAAATGTTTATTACCAGGTAAAATTCTGGAAATAGACCTGTAAAATGGATGAGTGACTGTACCAAAATAGTAAGGAGTATCATTGTGTATTGGAAGAAGACTACTTAATCTTAAACCATAATAGTAAATTGTCAATGGAAAGTTTGTCGGGTTTCTAACTACTTGACCTACAAATTTTAGCCTTAGCGAATGTATTTTTGTTTTGACATCTTGTAAGTTTATCCCCCATCTTTGTTTTGAATGAGTGTAGTGTGCTTAATGCTCCTAATAGTTTTTTTTTAAATATAAAGCTTCTAATTAACTTGTTCAGCTTGTTTATGAATTTAGGAAATGGCTCTGTAATGTTAGCTAAATAGACAATCTTTGGAATGACCAAACTATTTATCAATACAGCTCTACCAAATATTGTAGAACCTGTGTGCTTATAAAGTTTTAGCAAGTTTGAGGCTTTGACAAAAATATTCTCCCACTGGTCTGTACAATAGAATAAAGGATTACAGGTATAGACAATACCACAAATCTTGATTTTATCTACAATTTTGAAAGCGCAATTCTCTTTGAATTTCCATTTCCCTAGTCCCATTACAGAAGATTTATTTATACTTATTTTTGAACCACTAGCTTCTTCGAAGAGTGTAAATTTCTTTAGTATATTCTCAATATCTTGCTCTGAAGATGGAAAAAAAGTTGTATCATCCGCATAGGCTTTGACTTTGATGGTTGAGAAGGAGCGACCCGGTATATTAATCCCAATAATAGAGGGGTCAGATCTTATAGATTCCAAGAAGGGTTCCAAGCAAAGGATATACAAGAAGGGGGATAAGGGACAGCCCTGTCTGACAGACCTTTGTATAAGGATACTCCTACTGAGAGAGTGGTTAATTATCAATCTACTTGTTGCATTTGTATAGACAAACTTTATATATCTGATTAACAAGGAACTTATTTTACATCTCTCAAGAACATTGAACAAGAAGCTATGGCTTACTCGGTCAAAGGCTTTTTCTTGATCTACAGATAAAAGAGACACATTGAGGTTTTTATCCTTACTGTACATGATAAAATCCCGTAAAAAATGCGGCATGCCGTCTATGTTTCTGTCAGGGATACAACAGTACTGGTCATATCCTATAAGTTGGTTTATGAGAGGTTTCATTCTTAGGAAAATCATTTTTGTGAGAAGTTTATAGTCTGTATTGAGAAGTGAAATGGGCCTAAAGTCGCTAGGTGAAGTGTTATTTTCAGATTTCTTGGGTAGAAGCGTGATGTATGCTTCGTTAAAATTTGAGGGAAATTGTCCCAGTCGAATGGCGTCGCTATATAGTCGCAGTAAGAGAGGACCCAGCAGGGGGAAGAAGGTTTTATAGAGTTTAAAGGTTAAGCCATCTGGACCGGGTGATTTATTGTTCTTAGTCGAGTCCAGGGCAGTCCTGAGTTCGTCTAGCGTAAATGCACTCCCTAAAAGATCTTCATCTGTCTTGTCCAGCTGCTTGCAAAATTTTAGAAAATTATCTTGAGCATCAGTATATACTGGCTCTTCACTGTATATAGTAGTGAAGTGTTTTGTAAAAATATTCTTAATATCCTCATAATTATCTACTTTATTCCCCTCACTATCTATGATGTTGTTTATTACTTTACTTGATTGCACATTCTGTTCAAACGATAGGAATAGTTTACTAGGACCTTCATTACTTAAGTAATTTTTACACCTAATCTCAGCACCCCTATAAGTATACTTGTTTAATTCTTCTAGTTTTAAAAGATTGTCTGTTTTAACGGTTTCATCATCCGTGTGTAATAATGTGGATTTGAGTTGTTCATATTCTTGCCTTCTACGTCCATGAACTAATGTAGATATTAACTGGCTTTGCTGCTTGATAGAACTTTTTAGGAGTGGCCATGTCTGTGTTAAATCGAAATGTGGATCATGTATATCTTGTAAGTAAGAATTTAGATTAGCAGAAACTAACTCCACGAAAAGGGGAATTTCCAACAGCGAATTGTTAAATTTCTAGTGGGATGACTTTCTTTTAATTTCTTTGTTTTTTATGTCCAAAGTAACTAACACCGCTTTGTGGTCTGTGTATTCTAATGTTTCTTCCAAATGCGACACCCAACTTATATAGAGATGATTAGGAGCATACACTCTATCTAAGCGTGTCGAGACGGGGTATGACCTATGCACCACGGTAGTGTCACGACCCATAGGTTCTAGTGTCCTGTAAGCGTCAACTAAATGAAAATTCCTCTCTATCTCCTCTAAGAAATAAAGATTCGGAAAGGTTTTAAGAGAGGCAGGGCCCACTGCAAAAGTAGTCTGTTTATCTAATGCAGAAGTTATGTAGTTGAAATCCCCCCCTATGATTAGCGTATCCTCTCTATAATTGTTATTTAGTATATCGATTAAGTTTTCATAAAAATCCTGTTTTTCCGCGCTCTTTGCTGGTGCGTAGATGTTTGCAAGTGTAAGTGTTTGATTTCCTGATTCTACTCTAATGATCACTATTCTTCCCCTGGTGTCCTGAAATGCATGCACGACTTTAAACCTATCTGAGACTAGAAAAATAGCTACCCCTCTACACTCGTTACCTAAGCTAAACCAGCCCTCCTTCAGCCCTATGTCGGATGTGTATTTGCGTGATTTATAATGTGTGTCTATATTTGTTTCTTGAATGAATATAAAGTCTGGCCTGTATTTTCTTGATAGGTGAACAATGTATTTTTGCTTATTCCTAAGACTACGTATATTTAATGATAAAATTGTAATGTCTGTCATGACTGGGTGTAAAAGTAAATTTAACCAGTTTTAGTGGTTGGCTATGGGTGTTCCCCCCTCATCTATAACCAATGTGGGTGGAGTCTCAGGAATGTCCAACACACTAACATCAAGACTCGTGTTAGGTGGGCTTACAACTTCTCTTATAATACGCGGGCTCGCGAAAAGATCCTCACACGAGGAGACAGATAAGCATCTCTTCCTTTTCGATTTTGTCGGAGACCCAGGAGCGGACTTCACATGCTCTCTAGAACAGAACCGCTTTTTTAGTTTGAAATCTTCGCCACTCTGGGGGGTCCCAACCTCCGCATCCACAGCTATCTCTGGTGTACTGGCAACATCCGATGAAGTAGCTGCATCCGCCATCATCGATGCAGCCGCGACATCCGACACTTTAGATATCTTCTTTGGTGAAACTTTGAAAACTCCTTTTTTACCCTTCTCTACCATCGTGAAGCCATCCTTCTTCAACCATTCTTCGATTTCCTTCTCCTTGGGATTACCTACTTTGACCGCCTGTGCATAGCTCAGAGGGCCGGGTTTGTCCTTGGGAGGCACAGTTCGAGCCGGGCCGGCCTTTCGGGTGGGGCACTGATTTGACCAATGCTGGTCTAGTCCACAATGTAAGCATTGTTGCCTACGACCTGGTATCGTGACTAGCACTTTATAAATTTTGGGGTCCCCTTCATACCGTAGCTGGATGTAGTGTGGGATGGGAGCACCTTTGTTTGCTTTGATGAAGGACACACCCACTTGTCAGAAGCACCTAATTTCGTCACCTCCACCTTGGATCCTTGCTCTGCAAATGTTTCCATGATGTCAACAATTCTGGTTTTCGCAATTGAAGGCGATACCCAATGTAGGGTAATTTTCAGCCTTTCTTCCTCTATTGGGAAGACCTCAACCTTGAAGGAAGTCGCACTACCGAAAGACTTACCAACAAGTCTGTCTCTTACTTTCACAGTTGTTGGTACCAAAAACCATGTATAAGGGTTTTCGAACCTATATAATGCTGTTACTTCAGCAGCTGACAGCTTGAGAGCCTGTAATATGTAACACAATATTCCGTGCAGTGATATAATCCCTTTAAAAAAAACAACCACTTGAGTAGATTGAATATCTTTAAACAAGTTTGCTTTATTTGAATAAGTTTACTCAGGTAAATTCTATTTTCAGACTTGCGATCTATGGAGCAGATAATATGTTTCTATGGACCACGGTTAATGAGGGTGTCATGTGGCCAGAACAAACGACCAACCGCTTTTAATTTTCCACCGCGCCTATATCTTCACTTGAAATTATGTCAGGTACCCATTAGAGCTGGGTGGACTGAAAGGCGCCTTAAAGATTCAGAAATAAAAAAAACAGTTTCACCATTCGAAACAGGAACTCCTTGTTTTTATTTAGGCCTAGAAGTCTGAAACGAGGCAATTCCAAGCCATGGTGTCAATTTATTCATTGATATAATATAGGCTAAGGTTTGCTAAGAACAAAAACCAATATTAAAATTGTGCACAACTAAATTTTATTCTTAAGCATTAAAAAAAAATTAAACAAAGTTTTTAACATATATTTGTACATACTTTCTAGACCGGACTAAGAGTAAAAACTAACAAGGTTACAAAAACAGTTTGTGTGGAAACACAAACTTAAAATCGGCCCCCGAAGTGGTCCACCCAGACAGGTAAAAAAAGCAGATTTCAATATTTTCAAAAAGAATATCAGAATGAAATACTATCAGAGGTGGTCCACCCAGCCAGGTAAAAAGGCAGGTTTCAATATTTTCAGAAAGAATATCCGAATGAAATTTTATCAAAGGCAAATGACATAGAAGAATGAAGAAAGAAGGTGGACAGATCTTGTGTGCTGCCCCAACGGTCCAGCAGACCAAGGGATAGGTGAAAGTTAAGGAGAAGTTCGATGTAAGCCTGGCCTTACTAATGTCTTATAATGATTATCTCATTGACCTAATTGTTTTGTAAAGGGTCAATCTCTTATTCAAAGACTCAAGAAAAAAAATTTCCGTAAAAAAAAAAGTTCAATTTTTTTATAGAGGCACTGTCCGTTTTAGTTCACACGATAATTTTGAATAACTACTTATTAATTGTTGTTTTAAATTATGCTCCTTTTATATGCATACTAAATAGATGTTTTCTCTTTAAAAAAAACAAAATACATTTTATTCTGGTAAAAGAGTATGAGTATGACAGAACTTTACTAACTTATGAATACAAAGTTGTTGTTTTTTTAAAAATCTACAACCGTTTGCATAAATGTGTTTAAAATATGGTAAATAGTCATCTTCGGTGTTTACAGATAAGGGAAGGGAAATCGATGTTTTTCTATCCCAAGTTTACAAATAAATATCTTTTAAATAAAGTGAATTTGTGGATAAATAAAAGAAACAGATAAGACCATAGGGAAAAAAAACCCAGACAATCGAATAAAAAAACCCCAACAATATTGCTAGAAAATATTTCAATAAAAATTATGTTTATAAATATGCACATATAAATGTAAATTAAACTACTCCATACACATACAAAAGAATATACAATCACATGCGTCTATTACTGTCATTGGTATAAAAGACTAAAGTAGTACTATAGTAGTACTAAAGTAGTACTATATTTCTCCAAGCCCCCATCCTCTCCATCCTTTCGAAAAGCAGATGATCTAAATGTCATCTGCTTCTATGGCCGAAGGTCAACGAGGGTGTCATGTGGCCAACACAACGACCAACCGCTTTTCTTTCCAGCCTTCACCGAGATTCGAACTTTACCCCTCGACCACCACCTCCTTATCTAGCCAAAAGCTAGAGGAATACACTCTCGCTGGCTAACTGGATATGACAGCGTATGAGACAAAAGTCCAAGTCAAATAGTATCAGCCCGAATGAAGCGTCCTACCAGCAAATATATAGGATTCCAACCAAAAATAGTGAGGTGACTGGGTAGGGGGGGGGGGGCTAAAGGGGTACAACCCTAATACAAATATTTGCCCGCAAAAGAAGAATTGACTGACACATACTTCCGGTCCGTACAACTGATTACACATCGAACTCAGACATACAACAGCGCGCGATACAAAAACATGAGAGCCACATAGAACTATGTCTTGACAAGCTGCTACATAGATGAGATGTTTTCCTGGCAAGCTGCTTTAAAGATGTGATGTTGTCTTGACAAGCTTCTATAAGGATGTGATGTTGTCTTGAAAAGCTGTTATAAAAATGTGATGTTGTCTATACAAACTGCTATAAAGATGTGATGTCTTGACAAGCTGCTATAAAGATGTGATGTTGTCTTGACAAGCTGCTACAAAGATGTGATTTTGTCTATACAAGCTGCTATAAAGATGTGATTCTGTCTTGACAAGGTGCTATAAAGATGTGATGTTGGTACGCGTTGCTGTTGCGCTGACACCCACGCACTTTGACCTGTCGTAATGCATGTATTTCGGGTTCCGTGGCCCAGCTAACTTTAGGCATTCGACCAACTGCCTGTCACATTCACAGCTTGTGTAGGCACATCGGTCAGAGCTCTCTGGTGAGGAAAAATAGTAACAGTACTACAAAAGGAAGTGTCAGTAAGTCTGCGTGCCATAAGATGTGACATTTTCTTTACATGTGCTTTATCATAATTACCGTATTCGACCAGTTTATATTAAGACACTCGTCCCATGCATTCGATGGATACAGCCGAGACCAATCGTTCTTGTTGGCGTCAAACTGACCTGCTACGTCACAACCTGTGGGTGACGGAAATCAATACACAGGGTGCATCAAAAAAATGTATACACACTTTGAACTGTCATAGACAATTTATTTCCCGTTCTACAATGCTAAATTTCTGTCCAATTAAAAAATAAATGTGATTGATTAGAGAAATGTCCAAAGTGGTTAGTCTTCAGCATCAATACGTTTCCGTCGATAGTACCACAGTGTCCACTGAGATTTCTGCGCACACCGCCTGAATCTCATTCCTCAGAATGCGTAGCACACTACTAGCACTTACATCACTCTCACATGCCACTTACCTTGACGATTTTTTGAGGTGAACGCTGAAACAGTTCCAAGACCGCAGTTGTGGACTCATCACTTGTAGCTGTACGAGGTCGCCCTGATCGACCTTTATGCACATCACACACTGTTACATGAATTTCGAATTTGTCTCGTAGACGTGTAATTGTTAACCTTGAAGGTGGTTCTGTACCATACTCACGTCTCCAGTGTTAACCTTGAAGGTGGTTCTGTACCATGCTCACGTCTCCACTGTTAACCTTGAAGGTGGTTCTGTACCATACTCACGTCTCCACTGTTAACCTTGAAGGTGGTTCTGTACCATACTCACGTCTCCACTGTTAACCTTGAAGGTGGTTCTGTACCATACTCACGTCTCCAGTGTTAACCTTGAAGGTGGTTCTGTACCATACTCACGTCTCCACTGTTAACCTTGAAGGTGGTTCTGTACCATACTCACGTCTCCAGTGTTAACCTTGAAGGTGGTTCTGTACCATACTCACGTCTCCAGTGTTAACCTTGAAGGTGGTTCTGTACCATACTCACGTCTCCAGTGTTAACCTTGAAGGTGGTTCTGTACCATACTCACGTCTCCAGTGTTAACCTTGAAGGTGGTTCTGTACCATACTCACGTCTCCACTGTTAACCTTGAAGGTGGTTCTGTACCATACTCACGTCTCCAGTGTTAACCTTGAAGGTGGTTCTGTACCATACTCACGTCTCCAGTGTTAACCTTGAAGGTGGTTCTGTACCATACTCACGTCTCCAGTGTTAACCTTGAAGGTGGTTCTGTACCATACTCACGTCTCCACTGTTAACCTTGAAGGTGGTTCTGTACCATACTCACGTCTCCAGTGTTAACCTTGAAGGTGGTTCTGTACCATACTCACGTCTCCACTGTTAACCTTGAAGGTGGTTCTGTACCATACTCACGTCTCCAGTGTCTTCGCACCGCAGCAACATTCTCAAACTTCCAGTACCACTTAATTATCTGCTTCCTCTCTTCAAAACTCAAACGCAGTTCCGCCATGTTGCAATTACTGATGCTGAAGGCAACCAGTTTGAACACTACTGACATTAATCACATTTATTTTTCTAATTAGACGTTAAGCTTTCCATGTCCAGAAATTTAGCATTGTAGAACGGGAAATAAATTGTCTATGACAGTTCAAAGTGTGTATACATTTTTTTGACGCACCCTGTATATATATAATTCGTTGCCGCGTCGTACAGACTTGTGACGTGGTAAAGATGTATTGGTCTCCACTGCCCACAGGTCAGCAGGTCAGTGTTCAGGCCTTCCATGACGACTGGCCTCGATCCAGCATACCTCTCTCATGTTTTAGATATACCCTCTCTCTCATGTTTTAGATACGCCCTCTCATGTTTTAGATACGCCCTCTCTCTCATGTTTTAGATACGCCCTCTCATGTTTTAGATACGCCCTCTCTCTCATGTTTTAGATACGCCCTCTCTCTCATGTTTTAGATACGCCCTCTCTCTCATGTTTTAGATACGCCCTCTCTCTCATGTTTTAGATACGCCCTCTCTCTCATTTTTTAGATACGCCCTCTCTCATGTTTTAGATACGCCCTCTCTCTCATTTTTTAGATACGCCCTCTCTCTCATGTTTTAGATACGCCCTCTCTCTCATGTTCTAGATACGCCATCTCTCTCATGTTTTAGATACGCCCTCTTTCTCATGTTTTAGATACGCCCTCTCTCTCATGTTCTAGATACGCCATCTCTCTCATGTTTTAGATACGCCCTCTCTCTCATGTTTTAGATACGCCCTCTCTCTCATGTTTTAGATACGCCCTCTCTCTCATGCGCTTAAAAGTCTTCTGACTTACCAACACACCGGCAGTGACCGTCAGAACAGCAGACACCATAGTGGACAAAATAGGAAAACCAGCTAAAGAGACACTGGACTTGACTGTAGCAGATATCATGCTTCTGGCAACACCTGAAAGAGAAAGGTTCGAATCTTAACAATGAATGTAAAGTTGCAATAAAAAAATTAAAAAAAAACAATACAAGACACAGATATTTTACAAAGAGAATTAGATGAATTACAGAAATGAGAATCAAATTGGAGCACGTCTTTCCACCCAGAAAATGTCAGTTGTTAAGAGTAACAAAAAACTAAAACAAATTAATTCCACTTATCTTATTCATGGCAAACCAGTAACACAGACTAAAAACGCAAAATACCTAGGTGTTATAATAAATGAAAAACTGTCATGGAATCCACATATTGATGAAACTATAAAAAAATCAAACAGAGCATTAGGATTAATAAAAGAAATTTTTATAAATCTAATAAGAACATAAAACTAAAATGTTATTTAACCTTGGTTAGGCCAGTAATAGAATATGCATCCTCCTTTTGGGACTCCTCAACTCAAGATAACATTAAGAAACTGGAACAGACACAAAATAGAGCAGTAAGATTCATAACAAATGAATATATACACTTAACCAGAGTAACATCTTTAGTAAAATCACTAAATTTAGAAAGCCTTCAGGACAGAAGACTCAAAAGTAAAGTAGCAACTATACATAAAACACTGAACCATAATCTTCAAATACAAAAACAAAATTTAATAAAATACTCTGAAAGACACAAAGATAAAGGCACATTCCTCGTCCTGTATGCTAGGACAAATTTGTACAAATACTCCTTCTTCCCTAGTGCTATTAGAGCATGGAATGGGTTGTCTGAGCTAGCCAGGAAAAACAGTGTCTTGGCAGAATTTAAGTCATTGGTTAATATGCATGACTAAATGTATAACGCGTAGGACGTAATCATCTTCTTTTTTGAAGTAACGTCTGTATTATCTTCTATACTATAAAGTAGAAAGTAAGGCGTATGTATGTATGTATGTATGTAGGTATGTATGTATGCGACGTATAGAAATAAAAACCGCTTGACCAATCTTGATAAAACTTGGCAGGAATGTTCCATGGGTACCAACTTAGACCGTAGTGTATGCATTGTAGACCTAAAACAAACTTAAGACCCTCAAACAAAAAAGTTGTCCGACTCTATTTAAGCTATAGTATTTAGGCCATGGTTAACAATGTTGACATGAGAAAAGATCGAAAGGATTTAGACCTAAATTTAATTTTAAGAATACACTTTGCGAGGATAGTTTTTTACTTTGACACATGAAAATACAAAAGCAGATCCATTGATTTCATTATATAATAAAATTAACATTTAATTATTTTGTGTTTCAAAAGCATTTTTTTACATAAATTAGTTCCTGATATCTGTGACTACAGATTTCCTGGCGAATATTCTTTCATTAGACAATACCGTAATGAATCGCGTACTAAAAATTAATTCGTTTAATTGTTTACTTTATAACCCCATCCCTAGATCTAAAACTCTAATTCAACTCTAAGATGATAAAACTTCACTTCGCAAAGATAGTTTTATACTTAACACATGAACATACTAATTATAGTCCATTCATTTCATATTTTGATCAAATAAACATTCCAATTTGGTTTTCTAAAGCATTTTTAAGAGACTACATTCGTTTACGAAAGCTGCGAAGCCGAGTTGAGATAGGCCTAGATTTGTATTCATTCATGAATCGCGTACTAAAAATTATTTCGTTTAATTGTTCACTTTATAATCCCATTCATTTAACAAAGCTATCGCTCTTTTCGTTTTTAATAGATGTGAATGTATTGGCTTCAGGTAAACCCATTTTCGCCAAACTTATTTTATTTTCGTAGCGAAAGAGAAAAAACTTGAAAGGATCAATCCACTAGTATGTAAACACAAACTTAGACCTGCGGGCCACGGGTAATGTCAGGCTAGTATAAGATAAGAAGAAGATTTTAACGGACGACATATTACTTTTATGTAGATCTACCTACATGAATCTATAAAGATTTAGAAAGATTTATAATAGGGCTGGATTGAAGGAAGAATGGCGGCACTATTGCTTAGAGCAGAGGCCTCAAACTCATATCAGCATGTGGGCCGCAGTGGAAAGTAACAATCAGTCAGCGGGCCGCACCACGAAAAGAGAATGTTTTTTCTTTAAATTTTACGAACACTTATGTCACTGCAATTAAATGCTAAAATAAAGTTTTTATAATTATTTATTACATTAAATGAAGTTTATTACATATACAGGCAGTTTAGTTTTACTAATATAAGTTGACGTTATCTCTGTCAATAATAAAAAAGCAGAAACTGTAGTTCCCCCCAAAAAAAAAGAACTTTAATTATTAGGCCCTAGAGGCTTCCACAAGAAAAGGACCTTAACAATAGTGGAAAAAAACATTTTTGTATGATTCTGCAACTTAACATTATATACTTACATATATTTTTTTGCATTTTAGCGACAATACTTAAAATCTTACAGTTGGTTAGCACTATAGGACACCTTTGTTATCCATAGGCCACAGAAACAGAAGGCCTTTACATCATCTGTATTATAGATCGCAAGGCCTAAAAGGGAAACATTATTCTACTATACGACTCAAGTTCAACACTTACCTGTCTATAGCATCCACTGGGGTACCTTGGCCGCCTAACCCACAATAACAACCATAACCTATATATTCCAAACAACTTGGCCCAACTGTTCTGTCCAGCTGATAACACAGAAGTACCAGACTTCGCCGCTTGACGTGATGGGTAGTGGCCCCTTCAGAGATGACATCATCTGAAAAAAAAAAGTTTCTACCTGCATCCGTTTTTTTTAAGTCATTCATTATATGCAAGGGCTCTAACCGAGATCAATCGTGACGTCATAGAAGGGCTGAACACTGATCTGCAACGTCGCAGATACGTCGGGACAACGAGGCTATTGATCTCCACAGCCCACTTGTTGCGACGTCACAGGTCAGCAATGGGCCCACAATAACAATAGGTCTCACTTAAACTAATTATTTTGTAAGTTATATATCATATCGAAAATCATTCTTTACGAGCGACTCGCAGCGTCTGGCTCAAGAAAAACTGGCCGCCCCCACCACCGTTACGTGGATGTAATAAAACGGGACCTAAAAACAGTGACCATCGATACTGACCATTAGGACGACATAGCCCTGGACCGCACTACGTGGAGATAGCTATAGACAGGGAAAAAAAACATGGGCCTCAGCTCTGGGAGAAAAGATTGCCATACGAATAAATGGCCGGCTCCTCTACCACCAAAGCGAAAAAGCCACCTTAACCTGCGATATATGTGGACGGGAGTGTCTCTCCAATCACACGAAAAAGAGCTCGAGATGAACCATAGTCGTTCTACGACTGAAGGAGGCCAACTGAAGGGACTCAACTGCTGGCTTGAATATGCACAATGAATGTGACATGGGCTACTTACACATGGCATAGTAACAGTGATCTAACAGAAGGCAGGTCTTCTTCTCTTAAGACATACGAATGTATGTCAGCTTGATATGAAGCTCTTCAAGATTAAAAGCTATGGTGGCAGAACCAAACAAACAATAGAGGGCAAGTATACTATTAAAGAAGCGTCCTGGATCGTAGATGGTGAGCCCTTAAAGTAGGAAAAACGCTGCAGTGTCTGGTGATCACAAATGACAAACCTGCGACTGTGAATGTGTATCAAGCATTGGCCTCTTTACAGGGGCGGACTGGCTATAAGGGCATTTTGGTCAAATGCCCGGTGGGCCGGTACCCAAATGGTATGGCCACCGAAATGGCCTGATCGAAGCCACTATAGCACAAATCAAGTTATTAAAGGTTTTATAATATTAGTATTATGTTATTATTATTATTTGTATAAAAGGCACTCTGAGCGTCGTGTTTAAACAAAACTTTCACAGACATTACAGTGTAATACTTTTTTAATCGAACACATTATCCGAAAATAAAATGCAGAATGTAGACAGTGCTACTTGTAGGCGTCATCTTTTTAGGGCCTACATAATGGCTGATTTAAAAAGACGCTATATTACTTATTAAGATATAGAGTTCACTGTACGCATGCATATCGATACATTATCAAACTTAACAATGATTTTTAAGGACCGAACACCTAGAAATGGATGCTCATCACATGATAGAGAATTTGTGGGCCGAATTTTATAGAAAGCCCGGGCCGATTTTGACACCCAGTCCGCCACTGCTTCTTTACTAGCATGAGAAGTGTCATAGTTGTCATGGTTACCCGACGCCACTCACATCTCTCCACGAACATTGAACGTACATAAACTTAATGTAACAATTAAAAACTGCGATCGAAAAAAGAAGGTGAACAAAATACAACTTTAATGAATGGTCCATTAGTGTCACTTAGCAAGATAGTAGTGAAGTAGCGTAGCCTGGGGAAGTTAGGGGAAGGTGTCAACGTTGGGGGGGGGGGCAGAATTTTGAGGATTATAACATTTATAGGGAATAGAAATCGGCTATACCAACAATCAATACAAACTGATAAGTTTTAAAAATAAGAGTTACCTTCCCTTGTCCCAAAAAGAAAACTAGACTATTAACATCTTTATGTACATATGTTGGGGGTGGCTGAGTGGTAAAACTCTAGACTTCCGAACCGAAGTTTACTGGGTTCTAATCCTGACGAAGACTGTGATTTTTTTTTATTTCGGGGTCTTCAGGGCGCCTCTTGAGTCCACCCAGCTCTTATGGGTACCTGATATTAGTTTGGAATAAGTAAAAGCTGCTGGTCATTGTGCTGGCTACATGACACCCTCGTTGACCGAGGGCCACATTAACAGATGACCTTTACATCATCTGCCCTATGAGTACAAGTAAGTAGGATTGTGCTCATCCTCAAATACAAAGAAAAATCTATAACAAATGGAAATAACATGGACATCACTTTTGTCTACTTTGTAAACACATGTACCGGAAGCTCAAAATTGGAACCAGTGAAATCTGCCCATGTGGAGTATCACCAGAAAACGCAGACCACGTCCTCCAAAACTGCTCTCTTTACCAAGAGGCCCGTATTTGACATTGGCCTCAAAACACCCCAATAGAAAGGAAACTATATGGAGAGCTCCATGATTTGGAAACCACTGCGCAGTTCATCTCATGTATTGGTCTAGTCATCTGAACACTCCAACATAACAATGAGAACAAAGAGGAAGAAGAAGAAGAAGTCTACTTTGTAGTAACTACTAGACCACGATGTTCAATGCCGACAAAGGGAATTAATCCTACCTGGCACGACTCCATCAACAAAGGGTAACAACTGTGACAACAGCCAACAGACGACATACATTGAATGCATGTTGAAAAATTCTATTAACAGACGTCACTAAATGCCTAAAAAAACAAAAAAAACAAGAGTAGAAAAGAAAAAAAAACAACAATAACGCTCATTTAGCCTCGATAAAAATGTGTTTATTAATATTAGAGCACTAAACTCTTTCTCTCCGTAATTATTTACCACATTCTAGTGGAATCAAGGTTGGTATCATCAGTTAGGAGAGAAAGAGTTAAATCTATTTTGTTTGAAAGTGAAAACTAGAATATTAAGACATCTTTATGTACATATGTTGGGGGCGAGCAACTGGCGCCTTTTACCCCAAACGCAAGGCAGGAGGGGCTTGTTAGCTTTTGTGGGCTACCCACCTAGGAGGAGGAAGACTCTGAATCCAAACCTCCGCTGTTTCCCGTGTCTTCTATATAAAACTAAATTAATTAATTACCACTAATTGATTAGCTAATTGGTTAATTTTCTTAATTGATTCATTAATGGCTATCGACTATGCATGATTGTGCAACATTTCAACTTCCGAGAAAGTGGAGTGAGAAAAATAAAGTTTACTAAGCGTAATCAGGGAAATAACTCCACATACACATTTACATATCTCAATAAGTAGCATTTATTTACCTTTTTCAATACTAATCATTATAACTAATTATTAATCACCAATGACTTTCTAAACACTCTAAGGTTATGTGCAGTCATCCAGGTAGACTCATCTATTAATTTCTTTGGTCGGTGAAAAGCGAAAATTATTACAATACCTCTATTCAAGTCACAACTTCATGGATAGTGGAGGAACCTGGACACGGATCTCAAAAAACAACACCATCAATATTCCTAAAAATTCAACAGTTAATGCATATCGCTTAGAAAAGAATTACGAGCTCGTTGGTTACATAAGGAAAAGTCTAGTTTGGACGTTATAATTTTTGCAAGGTAAAAAATAAATAAATTTAAATTAGGCCAGAGAACTAGGTCTAGATCTAGATCCAAAATTGGTTTTGAAACGACGGAAATTTCCAAATGCAAGGCCATTATTGATTCAGCAGTTTAATAAATTAAAGAATAATTTCACGCACCATTAACTATAACCGAAGCGGTTACATTTACCGAAAACAATTTTTTTTTATTTGCAATATCAATCCAACATGTTTTTTTTTTTTTAAATTCGAAATCTTGAAAGTTACAACATTATACTTCCGTTCACTTTTTTGTGCGTAATTTTCACCGATATTAAAAAGATTATATCAGTCGCTAGAGTATCAGACTTGTTTTGTTGTTAATGTAATCAACTTTGACGTTATGCTCTATAAGTTACACTCGTCATTAACTCTTTCACTCCGTAATTATTTTCCACGTTTCGTTGCAATTACTCACTTTGCTCATTTGTGTTTCACTACCCTGTTCTGATTAAACTTCAATAACTTTTGTGTGTGTTAACTCAGGAAATGTTATATAAGGTATTTAATTATGGAAGAATGCATGCACCTTTTATATAATACAAATTCAAGTTTATAATTAAAGTTTATAAAATGAAATGTAAACTCGGCCGCGGGCCACGAAATAAGAGATGGTATCGTCAGTTAAAAGTGAAAGAGTTAATATTCGTACACATCAGGGGCGGACATTTCTATTCAATCAGGCCCATAAATTGCATATAATATGATGGGCATCCAATTATAGGCATGCATGTCCTCAAAAACGGTATGTTGAGTTTGAGGATCGATAACTGTACACATGCATACAATAAGCTCTATATTTTTTATCAGAAATATAGGCCTTATGTTGCTTTTTAATCGCTAAGTGTGTAGGCTTTAAAAGGATGATTATTATATAAGATAAGATAAGATAAGATGAAGCCTACTAGTAACACTGTCTATGGATGTAGGCTTTAACATTATTTCGGAAAATGTGCTAGATCAAATTAGTATTACACTGTAGAGAGATTTCTTTTAACCCTTACAGTGCTGAGCTGTTTTACAATGAGTTCATACAAAATGGAATGACAATTCTGATGTTTAGAGACTAAACTACCACACGCGTTTTAAGGGTTAAATACGATGCCGCCTTTATAAGAGAATATTATAAAACATTTGACAATTTAATACATAGTGGCATACATGCGCCCTTTCGGTGGCCTACCGGCCCATTTAGGTATCGGCCCACCGGGCATTTGCCCTAATGCCCATATAGCCAGTCCGCCACTGGTACACATACACAAGCATTATTATAAGTTGTATAAAAGAGATATTGTACTATTCAATGACGTATTTCTTCAAACTTTCTTTAGACTTTTTTTTTGTGTTTTTACAAAGCTTATACCAACTCACTCTGTCTGTCTGGCCAAAGGCTTGTATACATTATTTCTCCCACATCCATTTTTGTATCTAGTTGAAACTTAGCACAATTATTTACAAGACATGTATCAATAACAAACAATTACTGGTAATTAATTATTTTTCTGATACAGACAAGGGAAATTAATCCTTTAGTATTCACAGATATGGCTAATTATGTAGGGTTTGGTTCCCCTAAATAATTGTTCACATTATTTCTTCCAAACCAGTTTCTCTGATGAAGTTGAAAACATTTATTGTAAATATTAATCAATTTAAAAAAAAAATCCATTTATTAGTCAATTTTTGTTAAGTAATTGTTTTGTATGATATCGAATAATGGAAATAACTTCTACATTATTGAGATATATAGTTTCAAGTGCGGAGTTCTTCCACTCAAATAAGCTTTGTTTTGTTTAAGAAAATATTTTGTTAATATGCATTTTACTTATTCATAGTCTTCCCGCTAAATTTAGCGAAAATTACATAATCCACAACGACAATTTGTTCTCCATTAAGGATTACGCCCTAAGCTTTACTTGTATTTACACATAATTGCTTTAGAATAGGTAGAAACAGAAATACATTTGAATCTGATCCGTATTACGAATAAACACAAATCAAATAATGATCCTATGAGATGTCAATGACATTTCCTTTTTTTTTCTTAAAATGGGTGAAAAAAAATGTCTTCTTAAATCATGTTATAAAATTCCAGCAAGTCATTATGAATTGAACTCGAAACCCTCAATTTGATGTCTACACCCCAAAGCCAACTTGCAATTAAAACCACACAAATTGACCTAAAATTAAGGAAACTTGGAACAGGATCGTATTGGCGATTGGGCCCTAAGACAACCTGCTGAAGACTTTAAAACAAAACAACAACAACAAAAAAACGCAAACTTAAATTTTAAACAGTATGACAAAGTCACTATGACCTCACGGCTAGCAAAGAGCTTCCTTCAGGGAACAGTACCAGGAGAAAGAAGAAGAGGCAGACAGAGAAAGCGATGGGAAGACAACATAAATAATAGACGGGCCTGTCACTGAAAGAGAATCTACTCAAAACAAAAGACAGAGAGGAATGGAGAGAGTCGGTAGACAGATCATCTGTGGTGCCCCAACGTTTTAACTGACTAGTGGATAGATTAAGATAAGTAAACAATCATCAGGCCTTTAAAAAAAACTAGGTTTGAAATAAAGGATATTTACCTTGATTACCGGTACAGTGTTTCATTCATAACTGGAGTTCTGCCACAGTTCCTGGATCTACATAGTATCAAAGTACCGCACACTATCAAAGATTGTTCTATAGTACAAGAGCCCCGCTGTGTAAGGGGACGTAATGCATTTTATTACACAAAAATGTGTATGTGTGATGTGCAGACGTGATAGCTACACGTGACCCACGAAGTGACGTCATGGCTGCGCTTCTGAACTAAAAATCTGGCCACCTTGAGTTCTAACTGAAGTGTTCCGTTAAAATAGATTGAGGGTGTCAGTTCAAGCGTGGAGCATTCACTTGGATAAGAAATATACATTTCAATGCGACGAATAGTCATTTATTCATTGTACTAGTAAGTAGGGCTCCATAGAGTGTTATTACCGCTGGTAATTTGTGAATTAGTGGTTTAGTTACGAGTTGAGAAGATAACCTTCTCAGAGCTTTAGCTCGAAGTAATACTAATGCATTGTGGGTGATGCAGACTTTGAAACGAGGCTGAACTAATAATGAGATTTATAGTATTGTTTAGGATCAATGAGGAAGGTTGGTGCTCCGCGCTATGCTTCCGAACCAAGGGGCACGGTTCGAATCCTGGTGAAGACTGGGATTTTTTATTTCGTGATTACTAGCTTCGGGACAAGTAATGAGTACCTGACATTAGTTGAGGAAAAATAAAGGCGGTTGGTCGTTGTGCTGGCCATATGACAACTGTGGGTCACACTAACAGATGGCATTTACATCATCTGCCCTACAGATCGCATATGTATGCATATTTTAGAATTAAGTTTGTCTTTGAATTGGAAGCAATAAAGAATTGAACCTGCTGGATAATATGCTGGACATATATTCAAACTTCAGGAAATCGCCTGCGGGACAGGAGACGCGACCTTACCCGAATAGCCCGGATATGACATTCATTGTTTGATTATTTCTGACACAATGTAGTCCTACTATAGAGAGACTATGACTTTAATAGGAACTTTTAATCCTCAATAGAAGTAAACTGTATCTTATCTTATAAGTAACAGACGTTACTTCGAAAGAGAAGATAATTACGTCCTACGCAATTCATGTGTCAATCTAGCGATGTGTGTTAATCAGTGACTTATACTCTGCCATGTTTTGGCTAAATATGTAGGTCACAGCTGGGGCTGCGTATCCAAGGGAAATACTGCATTCCTCATTCATCTTCGAAGACAATCCTTATTATTATTATTATTATTATTATTATTACTATTATTATTATTATGTTAGAAATGAACGAGTAGTCATTCTCTGGCGCTGCCAGGGTCGAGTTTCGCTAAAGAGAAACAAAATTCATCGTAGTCCCTTTAACAGTTTCCACTGAGGAATTTTCTGCTGATGTGGCAGGTCTGCAGCAGTACAGCCCTCGGACAGGCAACGAGGATGTTCCTAGAAATGTTAAAGGCCTTGAAGGTGTCTGTGAGGTCAGTTGTTATTATCCCCTTGGTTGATATGACAATGGCGTATATTGTTGTTTTAGATAATTTCCATAAACGCCTAATCTCCAAGCCTAAGGTTCCCATATTTTCGTTGTTTTTCCAGCTCAGTTTTTATTATTATTATTAATATTATTATTATAATGTTAGAAACGAACGAGTATTCATTATCTGGCGCTGCCAGGGTCGAGTTTCGCTAAAGAGAAACAAAATTCATCGTAGTCCCTTTAACAGTTTCCACTCATTATTATTATTATTATTATTATTATACTCTGCAGAGTCATTGGTTTTCATAAGATGATTCAAGCTGTCCATTCTATTCTCAAACGGCACTATGAGAAAAAAGAAGCACTTGTATGACTTTGTACTGGCGTACGGAATAAGAACTGTGCTTTTACCTGTCTTTCTAAGTATTTTATTGGGTATTGGTTTTCTTTGTAAAATCAGTAATTAATGTAAGGTTTTCATGCATGGGAGAAAAGATATTAATATTTATCTTTTTGGTGCATTCGATTAACGATTGTCAATCATTCCAACTGTTACTTATACATGTGAGACATGGAAGATATCTGTCAAAATTGAGAAAAGACTAAATGTGGCTCAACAAAAATGGCTGCGACGGATTTTGGGAGTCAGTTCCACAGATCGGGTCTCAAACAAGGAAATCCTATGCCGAACTGGGAGTCGAACACTTAGTGAGGTTGTGACAGAGCTTCGCATGAGATTTGCGGGACATGTTCTACGTACACACATCATGGAGAACCTCAGAACAGTGGACGCCAGATGGGTGGAGGCTTCAGACATTGCCAATGACGGCGCGGGAGGACCTAAGTCTAAGTAAGTCTAAGTAAGCATTCGATTAACAACTTACGTTGTGCAAGGCACGTATCCCGTTTGGGGGACAAACGTATGTCTTTTTTTTTGTGAGCTGCAAGGTGGCCGACGTAACAGAGGTGCCCCATAGAAGCGCTTTAAAGACCAGCTTAGGCGCCAACTTGCTTTAACCGACATAGAAGAGAGCATCTGGTTGCTTGAAGCTTTAGATTCACAGCGGTTCTCAACCTTTTAAGCTCGGCGACCCGTTTTTACATTCCCCTCTCTGCCGCGACCCCTCCACACACTCACATACAGCAATAGAAGAGTTGACAATACCAATCCATATTTTCGATGGTCTTAGGCGACCCCTGGCAAATGGTCAATCGACCCCCAAAGGGGTAGCAACCCACAGGCTGAGAACCCCTGCTTTAGAACGTGACAGCTGAAGGTCACTTACAAAGTCCGCGGGACACACGTTTGAGACCAACAGAAAATCCGCTGCCGAGGACAGACGTAGAAGGCAAAAAGGAAATCTTAATCGACCACCGGCGGACAATGGTTTTGCCTGAGGTAAGTGTGGCAAAATATGTAGGTCACAGCTGGGGCTTCGTTGCCACGGGAAATACTGCATTCCTCGTTGAATCCTCGATTATTATAAAGAAAATGTTTATGTGCTTTGTTTATTAAAAGCTCTAGGGTAACGTTTTTACACTTTTTAGCCCTGCAGAATCAAATTTATAAGAAAGATGTCACTGAGATGTAATGAGACCTAAATCATTCTCAACGATGATGCTTCTCACGATGATTTGGGATTAAAATCGTGGTCACAATCAGGGGGGTAGTGGGGGGGTGGCAAGAGGTTTCTTGCCACGTGCTCACGTTTCGCTTACTACGCCTCTGGTCACCATATTAAAAGGACCGCTGGACTCAAACATAAACTAGAACATTTACACTCCACAGTACATCCAAATAAACCACATGCCTTCCAAAGAAATCATCTTATTCTTATAAACACGCACACACTGGCAACAATTATTGAAAGAAGCAGTCGTGACCTCTTTAAAAAAAAATTGATTTTTAATTGGGTCACTGTTCTTTAAATGACGTCATCGTTTGCTAACTAAAGGGAGATAAAACGGAGAGAGAAAAAAAAATCAAAAGTCAGGTCCAAGAAATATGTAAAGTACAGTTTTCATTTAACCTGCAAGTAGTTATCATCATAACAGTAATAAAAAATAACGAGCCGACCCCGCGGCGTAGCATACGCCGCTGTGTAGCGACGGGTGGTTCTTGGCAAACGACCGTCGGCGCATGCCTGGAGAACGAGGAAGGCGCCGGTGCTATCGGGAGGGGGCTGGAGGAGGATTAGAGAGTCGGCGTGTGTGCGTGGTGTCCCGCATGGTTGGGCGACGTAGAGAATCATATACACCAAGAAGATTACTTGTTCTCCCCCCCCCGCTCTTTTTTTTCGGAGCCTCCCTCTTTGTCGCCGCGAAAGTTACGTGGGGTTACTCTAGTCAAACTTGCAGAAAAAAAAGTTATCTTTTCATGACTTTGTCATCCAGGGTTACAGAGTTTAGATATTCGAAGACAAGCCGTATCTATTATATATCGTATATCGTATATCATATATATATATATATCCCCCCAAATAAAAAAAAAGCTTTATTAAGGTTTTGACTATATCATGAATACATTTTACCAACTATGATAGGCTAGATTCCGACATGAGACCAGGATATTTAACCGACACGCTCTCTCTCTCCACTTGCCCATAAATTTTTAGGCGAGGCCAGAAACGAATTTAGACTTGACAGTAATCTTATACTGAACTTTCTGTAGACATATCTCTTTCAAAGGTTTTATTACACAAGAATGACAAAACAGTATAAAATAACACATTACACACACACCATTCACACACACATAAACAAACAGAGAGACACACGTAAAGAAACGCACAGACACACATACACAGACACGCACAGTACACACATAGTACAGTCACACACAGTACACACACAACCACACACAGTACACACACATACACACAAAAAGACAAGCACAGACACACACACATAAACACACACACAGGAACACAGACGAACACACAGACTTAGACTCTAAGCCCGTTTCTCACAACAGTACAGAGAAGCTCACCACAAGAAACATAAATACACTACAAGAAACATAAATGCATAGCAAGAAACATAAATACACCACAAGAAACATAAATACACAACAAGAAATATAAATACACCACAAGAAACATAAATACATAACAAGAAACATAAATACATACCAAGAAACATAAATACATAACAAGAAACATAAATACATAAGAAATATAAATAAATAACAAGAAACATAAATACATAACAAGAAACAAATACATAACAAGGAAATATAAATACACACCAAGAAATATAAATACACACCAAGAAATATAAATACACAATAAGAAACATAAATACACCACAAGAAACAAATACACCACAAGAAACAAAAATACATAACAAGAAACATAAATACACAATAAGAAACATAAATAAAAAATAAGAAACTGAAATACATAACAAGAAATATAAATACATAACAAGAAACATCAAATACATAACAAGAAACATTAATACACAACAAGAAACATAAATACATAACAAGAAACATAAATACACAACAAGAAACATAAATACACAACAAGAAACATAAATACACAACAAGAAACATAAATACATATATCACAGCCTAGTTCTGGTTGTAGGCGTGATGGCGCGAATGTCTCTGTGTGTTGTACTGGTACTACTATAATATGGCTGCCTGGTCGTGCGGTTTGCGCGCTGGACTGTCGTTCGGATTTGTCGACCGTCGAGGGTTCAAACCCTGCCCGCTCCCATCCCCCGTCGTCCTGCGGGAGGTTTGGACTAGGAAGTAAACTATCTTCAACTCTGAAGGAACATCCGAATTATGTAAAACATTTTACAAACATTTTATTCTTTGTTTTCTTAACCAAATACTTTCTCACACGCACTAGATTTGCTGGTGCGTGAGAACATTAACATACTGAATGCTACGACCACAACATTTAGAATTATTAATAGACTCTAGGTCAGCAGACATGGCTTTATTCACATAAAATATAATTCATAAAAGATATTGGCAAGTCCAGCCATCAAGAAATATACACCAAACATAGTACATTAGAATCCAATAGAATACTTTAGATATCACACATGCTCCAAAAATCAACCTTAATATCTATACATTACTACACTGGACAAGATATCCATAATATTCCTCTCTCTACGAGAGCCCAAGATCAACTGAGGTGTCCACCTCGTGGTCAGTCCCCGACCAGGAAAAATGTCGTGCTAACTGCACGGAATAGTTCAGTGACTACTAGTCACCAGATATTACAGGGGTTCTAAAACTGATATATTACATACGCCCCTTCCCCTGGAAAAGTTTTTTGACAAAAAATCTTTGACAAAAGTACATATGATAGTAATATCCTATACATGAGTGTAATAGCTTAATCATTCCTGTTAATCACTTCAATACTACTTGATTAATCATACATAATTATAGATGTCATGTCATTCATTTCAACTATGAATAGTGCCACATAATTGACAAATATATTGTTCAACTCTTAAAGTGTTTGCTTAGAAAAATATGCATTAGTATGATTACATCTACTATACAAGTTATTGAAAAAATATCAATACAATTTGAAGCTTTATTCTCCTGAAATCTAGTTAAATAATAATATATCATCTATTTTCAATTATACTGAAATATTTTGCATGAGCATGTTTAATTACTATGTGCTCATTCTGTTAACATACATTGACATCTCAATTCTGAGAAGAAAAAATTAAAGTTATTTTGCATCAAATTGTTTCTATAATATAACACACTAAATGTGCATCATATGACACACTAAGTGAATTTATTGAAGAAGTTCCCAATAAAATTTACATACATCTATATAAGTATATTTGTGTTCAGTACTCATTATATCACTCTAAGTTCTGTCACCATTATACAAGGTTACAGTGACATTGTCTATACTTGTTATTGATAGCACACATATATGGTAGTTAAAGTACAATAGCATAAAAAATGATAGCATTCACGTGTGTACCACTTGGAAAAAAAAATTAACAATATTTACATCTGTGAGTTGTTTTTCAAAAGAAAAAATAAATTAAGGTCAATAGTTCAAGTGGTTCACTGTTGTTTACAATATGCTTGTTTACATTACTGTGTTTACTAATCATATAAATTATTAGCACATCTAGTCATTATGAATTTCTATGTTATTGTCAAATTGTGATAAGTAAATATGTAATGTACAATTAATAAAAAAAATGATAGTACAATAGCATTAATGAAAGAAAAAAAAATGTCATCATGACCCAATAAAATGGTAACAGTAAGTATTACAAAATATGTCATGACCTAGTTACATGATAAGAAAAAATGTCAGCTTGACCTGATTGAAAAATGTCAAGTTGTTTCTAATTGTATTGTGAAGTTACTCAGTTAAAATACTTTGACTGATATGTACAATATCATTGTCCTCATTTGTATCTGTTTCATGATCTACCTGTCTTGACAAAAAATCAGCTAATACATTTTCATGACCAGGTATACTTTGTAGGTCAAACTTGTAATCAGATAAAATTAGTGACCATCTATTTATTCTGTTATTCTTTAGTTCTTTTCTCTTAAGTGCTAACAATGGTTTATGGTCACATTTAATTATAAAGAATCTTCCTAGTAAATAGTGTTTCAGTTTGACTATGCTCCATACTATAGCTAATAGTTCTTTTTCTATTATTGAATATTTTCTTTCTGCTTTAGATAATGTTCTACTTATATTAACTATAGGTTTCAGATGTGACTCTTTCTGTTGCAGTAGGCATGATCCTATACCATTATTAGATGCATCAGTGTACAGTAGGAGTTGTGAAATGGGATCAATACTCCCTAATTCTAGTTTCTCATTAAACTTATCCTTTAGTCTAGTTAGTGCCTCTCTGCTGCTATCATCTAAGTTTATTATATTTGAGTGTTTCTTCTTAGTAAATTCTACTAAGGGCTGAATTAGTTGGGCAAAGTTGGGTATGAATTTTCTATAAAAGTTGCACAAGTCTAATAGTGCTCTGACATCCTTTTTTGTTTTAGGTTCCTTAATGTTTCTTATTTTACTTATGTTTGCTTTGGTAGGAGTTATTCTATTGTTAGTAATGTTGTAGCCTAAAAACTGGATTTCATCCTTTACAAGATTTAATTTATTGGGAGCAATTGTCATCTTATGTTGTTTTAGACTAGCAAATATTTGC